>VFSX01000060.1:310000-465000 GCA_016618255.1 Chlamydomonas sp. UWO 241 | reverse complement strand
ATGCTCCTCGCCTCCCTAAGTAACGTCCATATCCAGCCTAAACAAATGGGCAGCGGGGGGTTGGTTGGTTGGTCCAGGGACTTTTCAACAAAAATCTTGTAACTTTCAACTCCGGCCTTTGTTCGACCTGGGAGTGGGCGTGTTGGATTCCACTTGTCAAGCGGAGTCCAAATCCACCCTCAGATCATCCACACACCCAATACATACTGCAGGGGTGTGGGGGTCCCACACCGGGCAGCTGGTGTGGACCACTGGTTCACACCCCTGAGAGCCAGGATGCTCTGCAGACCTCCGATTGGGCTGGGGGTGGGCTCGCTAGATTCGTTTTGCAACACAGATGCCAAATGCATGGTCATTCATGCGGTTCATTAGTTGGGAGGATGTGGGTGGGGCCTTGGAGTGTGGGGCTGCACCGGGGCGTGTGGCCGCCTTGTGAGGCCAGTTTCAAGATGTTGGAGTGAGTTGCACAGCCACCCACTGAAACCATAGACAGGGAATGATGTTACGGAGCTGTACACCAAGTTTGAGCAGCAACAGATAAGGCCAGGGTGTACTTGGGGTTGGTTGGCCCCCCAGGGACTTTTCAAAAAAAACAGGCATGGGGTTTGAAAAAACTTTCCTGCCCCCCCTGATTTTGGGCGTGGAATCGACTGAAATCGACGAAAAACGACCCGCGGACGATTAACAGGTAACACGGGGTTTCCAGCTAAGCAGGCTACTCTTCGGACGATTAAACAATTGTTTTTTGACCCCCTCCCCCCACAGAGGCTCCGGCCCCGTACAGTAATCAGGTTATTTATTGGATGGTTATCAGGTTATTTATTGGATCGACACGCGGTGCGGGGACCCCACATTTGTGCTTACCGTAGTGATACATGTACTTCACGTTACAATTCACGTCGGGGTGACGTGAACTGTAACGTGAAGCAGGGTCAGACCTGGCGGTTGGCGTGAACTCCGTAACTTCGGAGAAACGTGCAAAGTGGGCCAACTCTTGCGGGGCCATGAGTCCCTGGTGATTGATTCAATTCATGTGTGATCAAAGCAACCAATTGACCAATGAACTGATCAATCAATAAATCGGTTCGCACCGTGAGCCCGCCTGCGATCGACACGCGGCGCGGCGGCGGCGCGGTGTTCCACCCGGACGACTGCCGCTGCAGGCCGCACTGCGAGGCCGAGTGCGCGTGGCCCCCCCCTGGCGGGGATTCGAGGCCCCAGGAGTGGGATGCCTGACGGCTGAGGGCCGCTCCAGGCGACACGCGTTGGGCACCTGGTGTGTGTGTGTGTGTGTGTGTGTGTGCGTACGTGTGTGTGCAACCCCCCCTGCCGGGGATTCGAGGCCCCAGGAGAGGGAGGCCTGGCGGCTGAGGGCCGCTCCAGGTGACACGCGTTGGGCACCTAGTATTTGTGTGTGCGTGTGTGTGTGTGTGTGCCTGTGTGTGCATGTGTGTGCGTGCGTGCTTGCGCAGCATGCACGCCATGCTTCGTTTCAACACGGTCCCAAGTTTTGCATCCTTCTGTGTTGGGTCCTCGACCCTCGCAGTGCGGCTTTGCTGTTGTTGTTGTTGTTGTTGTTGTTTTTGTTTTTGTTGTTTTTGATGTTGTTGTTTTTGTTGTTTTTGTTGTTTTTGTTGTTTTTGTTGTTTGATTCTAGGCCAGGTGGCGGGCCGGGTTGAGCGCCCCCCTCCCCCCCCCCCCCCCTAGCGGGCTCCTTAATCTTTCAGGCTACCGACCAGCCGGGGCTTGCGGCGCACTTGGCTGTTGGAGCGTCGCGTGCTCGCGCCGCCCGCCCCGCAAACCCAGTAAGGATCTTTCAGAGCTGCACCTACCTGGGCTGAGCGACCCACCCCCCCACCCCCCCACCCTAGCGGGCTCCTTTATCTTTCCGGCTCCCGACCAGCCGGGGTTGCGGCGCACTTGGATGTTGGAGCGGCGCGTGCTCGCGCCGCCGTCCCCGCAAACCTAGAAAGGGCATCTTTCGGAGCTGCGCCTACCTGGGCTGAGCGGCCTGCCGCCCCCACCAGCGCGCTCCTTTATTGACAGGCTTCCAATCAGCCGGGGCTTGCGGCGCGCCCTATCTAACCGTTTTTTTTTCTTTTCAAACCCCTGCCTGCCCACACCTATTAAGGATCTTATGAAGCTGCGCTTACCAGGGCTGAGCGCCCCCCCACCCCCACCCCAGCGGGCTCCTTTATCTTTCAGGCTCCCGACCAGCCGGGGCTTGCGTTGCCCTAGTTAGCAGACCCTATTGTGGGTGTTGCTGTTCAAACCCCTCCCTGTAGTAAGGATGCCTACCTGGGCTGAGCGGCCCGCCGCCCCCACCAGCGCGCTCCTTTATCGACAGGCTTCCGATGAGCCGGGGCTTGCGGCGAGCCTGGCTCATGGAGCGGCGCGTGCTTGCGCCGCCATCCCCGGGCCTGGGCTCTTCGATGCTTGAGACAACCTGGGTGATATGGATGGCGTGTGTGTGTGTGTCACGTCTGTGTGTGCGTGTGCGTGGTTGATTTTACAGTCCGCCATACACCTTTGATGGTGTGTAAGACCCGGTTGGATGTGCGTGTGCATGTGTGTGTGTGTGTGCATGTGCGTGTGTGCGTGCGTGCGCGTGTGTGTGGTGGCCTTCCCCGGGCCTGGGCTCGTTGATGCTCAAGACGACCAACATTTGATGGTGTAGGGGGGGTAGAAGTGTGTGTGGGCATGCGTGTGTGTGGGGGTGTGTGTGTGGGGGGGGGGGTGGTTTTGTGTGGGTATGAGTGCGTGTGTGCATGCGTGTGTGTCATGTGCCTAGACACTACCTCCTCCCTCCCCCCTCCCTCTTCCCCCCCTCCCCCTCCTCCCCCCTCCTCCCCCTCCCCTCCTCCCTCTCCCCCCCTCCCCTCCCTCCCCCTCCCCCCCTACTTCACCCCCCCCCACCTCTCCCCCCTTGCACCCACTCACCTCAGCACACATGCATCAATCCCTTCTCTTTCCTCCCTCCCTCCCTCCCTCCCTCCCTCCCTACCGCCCTCCCTTCCACTCATCCCTTCCCCCTCCCTCCCCCTGTACACCCACTCAAATTTGCACACATGCACTCAAGCCGCAGGCTCAGGCTGCCGCCCCTCCAGGCCCCTTCCTTCCCCTTCTCCCCCCTCTCCCTTCCCCTTCTCCCCTCCCTTCCCCTTCTCCCCTCCCCTCCCTTCCCCTTCTTTCCCTTCCCTCCCTCCCTCCCCCCCCTGTACACCCGCTCACCTTTGCACACATGCGCTCGAGCCACAGGCTCAGGCTGCCGCACCTCTGGGGCCCCTTCCTTCCCCTTCTCCCCGCCATCCCTTCCCCTTCTTTCCCCTCCCCCCCCCCCCTCTCCCCCCCAATGTACACCCGCTCACCTTTGCGCACATGCGCTCAAGCCGCAGGCTCAGGCTGTCTCCTTGGAGGTGCGACTTGATCTCCTGAGAGGGAGGGAGGGCAGAGGGGGGCGAGAGGTCGTGAGGAGGGGGGACCTCTGGACGGCTCTGAGGATTTGGGTACTATTTGCAGCACCAACCACAAGCGTTCAAATACTAGGCATCGCTCGAGGCCGCAGGCTCAGGCCTTCAGGGGTTGGAGTCGCCCTGGAGGTGCACCTTCAACTCCTGAAGGAGGGCGCCGACACAGAGAGGGAGAGGTTGTAAGGAGGAGGAAGAGGAGGGTACAGAGGATAAATCCAACAGGAGAAAACTCCTTCAAACTCTGGGCGTCGGAGTAAGAGAGAGGGCCCAGACCAAGGCCCAGGAGATGTGACTTAATCTTAATCCTGCAGGAAGGCGCCAAGACAAGAGAAGGAGGCACACGCAATAAGACGCACACACATACCAAATAGGTACACACAAGCACCCACACGCACACACACATGCACACACAGATAGTGGGGTGGTACACACTCACACACACACACACACACACACAGATGCCGCCCGATGGTTCCACCACCAGCTGCCTGGGCCACAGGTGTGGGCGCACACACACACACACACACACAACACATGCACACATGCACACATGCGTGCACGCACGCACCTTGATGTCTCGTGGCACGCGCATGAACACGGGAGACAGCTCGTTGTGCATTTTGACTCTGAACATTGTGCGCGCGCGCGTCTCGTTGACCTCGGAGTCAAACACGCCTGAGCGGGCGACAGTTGGTGCAAGCTGGTTGTTGGTTGGTTAGTTGGCTTCAGACTCAAACACGCCTGTGCGGCAGTTGGTGGACGTTGATGGTTAGTTAAGACTCCAACATGCACGCACGGCAGCTGGTGGAAGCTGGCACGCCAGCGCGTCTCATTGACCTCGGAGTCAAACTCGCATGCGCGGGCAGCACTTGGTGCAAGTTGGTTGTTGGTGCCGTTGGTGCAAGTTGATTGTTGGTTTGTTGGACTAGAACACGCATGCGCGGCAGCTGGTGGAAGCTGGCACGCCAGCGCGTCTCATTGACCTCGGAGTCAAACACGCCTGCACTTGCGGCAGTTGGTGCAAGTTGGTTGTTGTTAGTTTGTTGGATTGGAACACGCATGCATGGCAGCTGGTGGAAGCTGGCACGCCAGCGCGTTTCGTTGACCTCGGAGTTGAACACGCCCGGATGTTGGTGTTGGTTAGGACGAATATAATTGGGTGTGTTTGTTAGTGAGGTACGTCACACATGCCTGTGCGGCAGTTAATAGACAGTCACCAGTGATTAGGAGTTGGTGGAAGGAGCACAGCTCGTGTGTGCATGTGCGTACGTGCATGCACGTGTGTGCGTGTGTGTTGCTTGTGTGTGTGTGTTGCGCACGCGCGCGCGTGTGTGTATGTGTGTGTGTGTGTGTGTGTGTGTGTGAGAGAGAGAGTGTGTGTGCAGCCCAGCACTGGCTGCCGCCTCCGTCCCAGCAGCTTGGTGTGTGCATCCAGCGTATGTGTGTGTGTGTGTGTGTGTGTCCAGCGTCATCGCCAGCACGACTCACCCAGCGAGTCCATCCGGTATTTGCGGTTCCCCCTCACAGTCTTGGCCTGCGCCACGGTTCGCTCCATGCGGTCGACGAGCTCTGGCCGGTCGGCATGCAGCTGCTGCAGCGCGGCGGCCGCGGGGGACCACGTCGCCGTGCCCGCCTGCACATGCGCGGGCGGCGCGCGCGCGCGTGTGTGTGTGTGTGTGTGTGTGTGTGTGTGAGTGTGTGTGTGCGTATGTCAGGACCCACGCGCACCGCATCCCCCCCTCCCATTTGTCCCACACGGTGTACATGTGAACCCCGCCTGTGTGTGTGTGTGTGTGTGCGTGTGTGTGTGTTTGTGTGTACACACACACATGTATGTGTGTGTAAGTGAGAGAGAGATTCATGCATGCATGATAGTGCGGCTGTGGGCCGCTAGGCAGGGGCTCGCATGGTGTGGCTCGCATGGGTGTTGCTCGCATGCATGGTGAGCCCATGCAACGCGCATGGCCACCTTCCCCCCTCTCTCTCAGCCTGTATACCACTTTTGGTAACTGCTGTACAACAGGCTTGTCGTGCACAGTGGCAAGACACACAGGCTCACCTCGTCCTGTCCAGTCGAGCCTCCGCAGCTCGCCGCAGGGTGCAGGTACTTTGCTAGACGTAGCTTCGGTAGCAACGACGGCTCTAACGTGCTGGCCTGGCCCTCATGACTCTCTGCTGTCCCTCGGCTGCTGCGCGGGAGGTCGCTCAGCTGCGAGAGAGGAGCAACACCAACACCACCATCGAGCCAAGCCCTCCAAGCACCCACAGCCCCCAAACTAGGCACTATTATATGCATGCACGCTTACATGCTCCCTGCACCCACCGATAGAGGCTCCGCGAGTGCATGGATGCGTCGCTTATCTACATTTGCAAACTCATGTCGCGGATTGCGCTCCTCTGCACGCAGCGAGACCATGGGTTGCGTGGGTTTCAATGCTCGCATGAGAGCATTTCGATTTCCGAATATCTCGAACAAAAGTGTGAGGGGTGGCTGCGCGATGGGTCGCTTGATGCCTCCCTCCCAACCCCACATCGTCCTTCCACCATCCAACGAGCCGCCGCATTCATTCTCAGACCTAGCTAGATAGCGCCTGACACCGGACGCTTGCGGAGACCAGTCGAGCTACGATGACACGCAGACTACACCCCCTCGCATGCACGCTGGCGGCCTTTGCGGTGCTTGCCCTGTCCGCAGCGCCGTTTTGGGTCACAGCGCAAGGCCCAGCGACCGCCCCTGGCACCCCAATGGCGATGACAGATGACGGGCCTGTGGTGTGCGAGGGCAAGACGCCGGCAAACGTGGTGATTGACCAGGTAGGCAGGGGCACCTGTCGAGGCGTGCCATGCCAAGTGACACACACCACCACTTCCACCGACACTACGGCATGCCCCCCCCCCCTGCGAAGGTGCTGCCCTACCCCGAGACCGGCTCGCTTCCGTACGTCGTGCTGCGCAACATCGGCGGACAGGTGGGCTCGTGTGCATGGCCGAAGCGCAGCAGCAGCATGAGGCCTGCGCCCGCCTCGTGTGCCGTTCACCACCCACTGCCCGCCTCGCGTGTCATGACGCGGCGCGGTGCCCGCGCCCGCTTTCATCGCCGCGCGCATGCCTCCCGCCCCCCCCCGCTCTGCCCCCTCCTCACCCCCACCCCCCACACTCACCCCCCTCACACACACCCCACTCGCGCCCCGCTCACACGCGCAGACCGCTGACCTGAGTGGCTGGCGCCTCACCGACTCCAACTTGTCCGCCGGGAGCGGCCTCAAGTTCGTCGCAGTGCCGCAATCGTTCAAGGTGCGTGTGTCCCGCTGCGCCTGCTGCGCCTGCCGCGCCTGCTGCGCCTGCTTATGCACCTGCTGCTGCGGAAAACTGGACCAACACGAACTTGGGCACCCAGGGCTGGGACTCTCTTCCTCCTGCGGGAAGGGAGGAGCTCGTCTCTACCAGCACGCTGCCTACGCATTGTGTGTGCCGACTTGACACCTACCCCCCCGCCCCATGCACAGCGGTGCCCCAACATAACCAGCACTGTCTCGGCACCGTCTCCGTGTGTGTGCACGTGTGCACGCGCTGTGTGTGCCGACTTGACACCTGTGCCCCCCCCCCCCCGCCATGCACAGCCGTCCCAACAGAACCAGCACTGCCTCAGCACTCTGCCTTGGCACCGCCTCCGCCTCCGCACATGTGCACGCATTGTGTGTGCTGACTTGACACTGTGCCCCAACCCTCCCCCAAGCACAGCCGTGCCCCAGCAGAACCAGCACTGCCTCAGCACTCTGCCTCGGCACCGCCTTCGCACGTGGGCACGCATTGTGTGTGCCGAATTGACACTGTGCCCCCCCCCCTCCCCACGACCGTGCCCCAACAGAACCAAGGCCCGTGCGACGGACCAGGCAACTGGACGATCGCGCCGTCCCGCACGCTCATGATCATGCCCAAGACCGACGGCAACAAGTGCGGCTTCCCCTTTGAGCTCAACTTCAAGGACAGCATCAACCTGGTCGACAAGAACGGCAGCGCCATCTCGACTGTGAAGTGGGACGACCCCCCGCAAGGTGCGTTGCCTCTGCTGCTATTGTATGTGGTACAAAGGGTACCATTTATAGTGTACCGGGTACTATTTTTAGTACCCATAAAAAAAACAAGACATAGCAGAATATATGTTTGTCTCGAGCATTGGGGGGGCAGAAAAGTTGTTTTTGACACACATGATGGCTTCCTTACAGTTGGGACTATCCATCGCAATGTCGAAGTTGCCAGAAGATGGCCAATATTACCCCCCAACAACTCGCCGTACCTTGGCCGAGATGGCCGCCACCGGGAGTGTGGACTCTCCAGTCCACTCTTTCCAGGCAGATTCAGGGTTGACTCTCCTGAGGTGTTTTGCTGTGCTCTCCAAGGAGATTCAGATGGCATCGGTCCCATATCAATCCGTGAAAGTTGCTCAAATTCTAGGTGGGCACGGGGTGCACCGGAGGGAGCACGCGGGGGAGTTGGGGCGTTCAGAGGGGGGTAGACCCCCTTAACCCAGGGTTATCTCTTAGAGTGGATCCGTGCTCTTCTCATCAATGCGGTTCCAATGGTGGTCTTTTCATCGAAATTGGCCCAGTGGAAAAAAAGTTCTTGGCCCCCCATATTTAGTTTGCCGCCCCCCCTACCCACCCACCCGCCCACCCCAACTTTGGACGTTCATATCTCGGCCCCCAGGTGTCCAAATCCAAAAACTCCGCTTGATTTGGAACGTAGGCAGTAAAGAGATTCATAGTCATCATGTGTGTCACATACGTACTTTTCTGCCCCCCCCGTGGTCTCGAGACGTATTTTTTCATGTAGAAATGGTCGACCAGACCATAAGTCTGGGTTTTCATGCAAAAATTGTTGACCAGACCATGGCAGTGCCATCTCGACCTTGAAGTGGGCCGACCCCCCGCAGAGTGCGCGCCTCTGATAGTGTGCTCTGCCATGATTCTGGAGGGGGCACACACACACACACACACACACAAGTGCACACACACGCACTCACAAACACCTTCCCTGACACACACAAGCAGGCGTTGCTCTCTACCGCTCCCCTAATGGCTCGTAGGTCGCCATCAAAACGATGGAGAACGTGCTTTGACACACGCACACACCGCTCTACCGCTCTCTTGATGGCTCGTCCATTGCCATCAACACGATGCAGAACGTTTTTGGCACACGCACGCACACACGCACACACAAGCCACGGGCACACGCACACACAGGCATCTCGCTCAACCGCTTGCCCAATGGAACATACGTCCCCATCAACACGACGGAAAACGTGCTGGACGTGCTCGAGGCTTTGGGCGACTATGACTTGCTGCTCGAGGCACTTGAGGTGCGTGTGTGTGTGTGCGTGTGTGTGTGTGCGTGTGTGTGTGTATGTGTGTGCTCGAGGCTTTGGGCGACTACGACTCGCTGCTCGAGGCGCGTGAGGTGTGTGTGTGTGTGTGCGTGTGCATGTGTGTGCGTGTGTGCGTGCTCGAGGCTTTGGGCGACTGTGACGTGTTGCTCGAGGCACGTGAGGTGCGTGTGTGTGGGGAGGGCGTGTGCGGGCGAGTGTGCGTGTGTGTGTGTAATGTGTGTGTGCGCGTATGCGTGTGTGTGTACCGTAGTACTGACTCCGAGTACGCCGGTCCTTATTATTGTTCTTTATTCCTTCTGCCAGGCATTGACAATGCTGTGCATGCCACCTCTCCTTGAAACCATCAACCCTGGACCCTGAACCCTTTGACCCTTGTGAGCAGGTGACTGGACTTGCAGCCGAGCTCGCAGCTCCGAGCGACCCCAACTACAGCGGTTATTTTGTGCCTCATTTTATGAAAAGGCATCAGTCCATGCCACCCTTCTTAAACCCAAAACCTGAACCTTGAAATCCCGAATCCCTGAACCCTCGCGCGCAGGTGACTGGCCTTGCAGCTGAGCTTGCAGCTCCGAGCGACCCCAACTGCACCGGCAATTTTCTTGTTTCGTTTGTCTTCCTTCACCCGTGCTGTGCATGTCACCTCCCTAAAACCAGAAATTCTCCTCTCTGCACCCTGAGCCCTGAACCCTGAACACTGTGACCCTCGCGAGCAGTGACGAGACTCTGCAGCCGAGCTCGCAGCTCGCAGCTCCAAGCGACCCCATTTTTTCTGGTTTCGTTTCGTCTTCCCTCTGCAAGGCATTGTCCCCGTGCTGTGCGTGCTGTGTGTGCTGTGCACGCCACCTCTCCTTGACGCCACAATCATTAAACCCTTCGACCCCTCGCAACCAGAAGACTGGCCTTGCAGCCGAGCTCGCAGCTCCGAGTGACCCCAACTACACCGGTCTTTTTCTTATTATGTTTTATTGTCTTACTTGTCCCGTGCTGTGCGTGCCACCTCTCTAAAACCAGAAACCCTGAACCCTGAGCCCTGAACCCTGGACCCTGAATCCTTTGACCCTCGCGAGCAGGCGACTGGCTCTGCAGCCGAGCTCGCAGCTCGCAGCTCCAAGCGACCCCATTTTTCTTGTTTCGTTTCGTCTTCCGTCTGCAAGGCATTGCCCCCATGCCACAAACCCTTCTTGACGCCACAAACCCTGAACCCTTTGACCGCCCGCAAGCAGAAGACTGGCCTGGCAGCTGAGCTCGCAGCTCCAAGTGACCCCAACTATACCGGTCATTTTTCTTGTTTCGTTTCGTCTTCCCTCTGCAAAGCATTGCTCCCGTGCTATGCGTACTGTGCACGCCACCTCTCTCCTTGACGCCACAAACCCTGAACTCTTTGACCCCTCGCGAGCAGAAGACTGGCCTTGCAGCCGAGCTCGCAGCTCCGAGCGACCCCAACTACACTGGTCCGATCGGCCCGCCCGCCGAGAGGGAGAAGGTGGTCGACCCCCAGTGTGAGTGGGGAGGGAGGGGCGGTACACAAGTTCAGGATTTTTGGGGTTCAGGGTTTTGGCCGAGACACCATGCTGAGGCACATCGCGAAATGTCACCTGAAAAATACGATGACAGGGACTACTTTGACAGGGGAGGGTTGTGGGATGTTGTGACTGAAGTGTTTTTAGGATTTGGGGGGTGTGGGTTCGAGCGAGGGAGAAGGCGGTTGACCCGTAGTGATAGTGGGGAGGGAGGGGCGGTACACAAGTTTAGGGTGGAGGAGTTTAGGGGTTTAGGGTTTAGGGGTTTAGGGTTTCGGCCGAGACACATGCCGAGGCACATCGCGAAATGTCACCTGGAAAATGCGATGATAGGGATGATGGGGGAGAGAGAGGGATGATGGGGGAGAGAGGGAAAGTGGGAGAAGGTGGTCGACCCCCAGTGTGAGTGGGGAGGGAGGGGTGGGGGAGGGTTGCGTGCTTTCATGATCAATGTATTTTTCTGGGTTTTCTGGGTTTCCGATCTCGAGTTTGGGTTTCACGGTTTTAAGCTTAGTACGGTCAGGGGTTTCGTACACGAGCTGCTGCCTCTCACAAGCACGCACGCATGCATGCACACACTCGCTGCCAGACGCACGCACACTCGCCGCTGTCCCACCCACTCGTCGAACGAACTGTAACTGCTGCTGCTGCTGTTGCTGCCTCACACACGCGTGTGCAATTGTGCCCCCTCCCCCCACCCATGTACAGTCCCGTGGTGGTGTGGTTTCATAATCGAATTGCCGCTGCCCCACACATACCTGCTGCCTTGCACACACCTGCTTCTGCTGCTGCTGCCTCATACACACGTGTACGTGCACATTTGCATCCCCTGTGTTTCTGCTGCTGCTGCTGCTTCACGCACACAGACACACACACACGCACACACACACACACACACACACACGTGCACACATGCACACATGCACACATGCACACACACACACACACACGTGCACACATGCACACATGCACACACGCACACACACACACACACACACACACACACACGTGCTCCCCCCCTCCATGTGCAGTCCCCTGGTGGTTTGGTTTCGGAATCGACCGCAGCAAGCTGCCCCCACCGGCGCCCCCACCTCCCCCTCCTCCTCCTCCCCCTCCCGGCGTGCCCCCCAAGGGGCCCTACACGGTAAGACAAGTGCAGGTTGTTTTGTTTGCCTCAGCCTCCTCCTCCTCCTCCTCCCGGCATGCCCCCACTCACTCACACCTAGGGCTTAGGGGTTAGGGTGCCACTCTCCGACATCCACTGACAAACACACACACACACACACACACGCCCCTCCCACACTCGAGTGCCACCCCACACACACACACCAACACAGATCCTCGCCCCCAACGACGACGCCTTCATCGCGCTGCGCGTCGCGCTCGGCGGCGGCACCCCGCTCCCCAAGGACCAGTTCTTTGCGCTGCCCGAGCTCAAGGAGATCCTGCAGTACCACATCCTGCCTGGCAAGGTCACGACCGGCGATCTGTGAGTTTGAGGGAGGGAAGAGAGAGAAGAGAGAGAAGAGAGAGAAGAGAGAGAAGAGGAGAGAGAGAAGAGAGAAGAGAGAAAGGAAAATACATGCACACACACACGCTGCGCACACGCACTCACTGTCTGCCTGTGCTCAAGGATGATCCTGCGTTACCACATCCTGCCTGGTAAGGTCACGACCAGCGATCTGTGAGTTTGAGAGATAGAAAAGAGAGAAGAGAGAAGATAGAGAGAAATATGAGATACATCCACACACGCACACGCATTGCTTTCTGCCTGAGCTCAACAATGATCCTGCGCTACCAGCATCCTGCCTGGCAAGGTCACGAACGGAGATATGTGAGTGCTTGTGGGTGCATGCACACACACACGAGAGGAGAGCAAAGAGAGGGATAAGGTGGAGAAGGTGGGGAAAAGAGAGGCGAGGGCGAGATGAGGGAGAGACGAGAGGAAGAGATGGGAGGGAGGAGGAGAGGGGGGAGGAGAGGGGGGACGAGAGAGAGAGTAGAGGGAGGGAGAGAGGGAGGAGGAGAGGGACTTGCGCGCGAACTCGTCTGCCACTCTCCCCTCGAATGCACATGCATGCAGGTACAGCAACACTGGCATATACACTGCCGAAGGGCGTGGCTGAACACACACACACATGCACACATACATGCATGATAACCTGTCTGTCCCCCCTCAACGCTCTGAATGCAAGCAGGTACAACAACACTGGCATCTATACCGCCCAATGGGCGTGGCTGCACTGCATACACGCACACACACACACACACACACACACATGCACACACACACATGCACACACACGTCTGCCCCCCTCCTCGCTCCGAATGCACGCAGGTACAACAACACTGGCATTTACACCGCGCAGGGCGTGGAGGTCACGCCGTTCACCGACGGGTGCGTTTCCATCAGTGGTGTCCTTTGATTGTATTGATTGTGATTGTGACACAGCCGGAAACGTGTCTCTCGCCATCGGACTCGCATGGCGGTTTCTCAGCTTCAATGAACGTTTTTGGGCCAAGACCCCCCCAAACTTCGACCAGAAGTCACTGGATTTCTTCCGAGATGTTATCCATGATAGTGGTTTACAGAGGACGAGGACCCCGGGGCCTGAGTTGAGACCTCGACTTCACGTCTAGGGATGCTCTACTAGGAGAGCCCGCAAGGCCACAAAGCGCGCTAGCCCACCAGGGGCTGTGGTAGTGCATGAGAGTGTGCCTTGTGTGGCGCAAGTGCAGCACTGCTCCTCGCCTGAATGAGGCCCCCGTCCGACTTCCTCTTTCGCAGTGAACACGCCTGCAGTGAACATTTTTTGCAGCTTTGGGGATTCCAGACCTAATCATCCTGCTCCCCCCCCCCACACACACGCACGCACACACACACACAGGTGCATGACCGAGGGCGCAACGCGCCTGCATGACTCGTGCATCGACAAGCCCACTCCCGACAACTTCACGTGCTTTGAGCAGAAGGAGTTTGCCAAGTGCTACTTCCCATTCATGACCAGGTGCGTGTGTGTGTGTGCTTGTGCGTTTGTGTGTGTGTGCACGTGTGTGTGTGTTTGTGTGTGTGTTTGCTATGAGCAGAAAGAGTTTTCTAAGTGCTACTTCCCATTCATGACCAGGTGTGGGTGGGTGGGTGGGTGTGGTTTGTGTTGTGTGTACGTGCATGCATGCTCAGTGTGTGTGTGTGTGTGCTATGAGCAGGATGAGTTTGCCATCTACTTCACATTCATGACCAGGTGCGTGTGTGTGCGTGTGTGTGTATGTGCACGTGTGTGCATGTGCGTACGTGTGTGTGTGTGTGTGTGTGTGCTATGAGCAGGAGGATTTTGCCATCTGCTACGTCACATACACGACCAGGTGTGTGTGTTTGTGTGTGTACGCGTGTGTGTACGTGTGTGCGTGTACGTGTGTGTGTGTGTGCATATGTGTGTGTGTGCTATGAGCAGGAGGAGTTTTCCAAGTGCAACTTCACATTCATGACCAGGTGCATGTGTGCGTGTGCGTGCATGTGCGTGCGTGTGTCGTGTGGCCAGTGGCAGGGCGGCAGTTGCCAGACACACAAAGGGAGGTCACACACATTCACACACACACACATACATGCAGTGCGCTCGTGGCCCAGCGGCAGGGAGGTTTCTGCCAGATACACACTCACACACACACACACACACACGCAGCGCTCTCGCGGCCCAGTGGCAGGGCGGTTTCTGCCAGAAGACGTGCGAGCGCTGCTCGTGCGCTGAGGTGGGCCATCTGCTTGCCACCTGCCTGCCACCTCCCTACCACCTGCCTGCCTGCCACCGCCTGCCACCTGCCTGCCACCTGCCTGCCACCTGCCTGCCACCTGCCTGCCGCCTGCCTGCCACCTGCCTGCCACCTGCCTGCCACAACTGCTCTGTGAGGAGTCGGGCGAGCGCTGCTCATGCGCAGAGGTGAAAAGCCTGCTTTGTGTCCAGGGTTGCCTGATTCAACTGCCACCCACCCACCCACACATACACACACACACATGCACACACACACACACTGCACTCGCAGGGCAGCGGCATGGCGTGCACTGAGATTGTTGTGCAGGACACAAGCTTACACGCACACACACACACACACACACCGCACTCGCAGGGCAGCGGCATGACGTGCGCTGAGATTGTTGTGCCGGACGTTATGGCATCCAACGGCATCATTCAGGGCATCAGCCGCGTGGTGGGTAGCGTGTATGTGTGCGTGTGCGTGTGTGTGTGCGCGTGTATTGTATGTTGTATGTATGTGTGTGTGTGTGTGTGCCCAAACTTGGCTTCCAACAAAATCACTCGAGGCATCAGCCGCGTGGTGGGTGGCGCGTGCGGTCAATTTTGAAAGTCTGTTGAATGTTTCTGATGGCGGGTTGAAGGGACGAGCATGTGTGCGCATGTGTGTGTGCGTGTGTGTGTGTGTGTGTGCATGCGTGCGCGTGCGTGTGTGTGTGCGTGCGGGCGTGCGTGCGTGTGCGTGCGTGTGCGCGTGTGTATGGCATGCGTGCGTGCTGATATTGCTGGCCTCGCTGAGACCCAACCCCAAACCCTAGACCTTGTTCCCCATGCAGATGTTCCCCCCTCCGCCCGTGTTCACCAAAGCCATGGCGCTCAACCAAGACCATCTTATCAGAGCACACTCACCCACACCCACACAGACACACACAAAAAGCATCTTCCACCACCCTAGGAGTCCTCCTAACCTCCTAAGCTCCTTACCCCATGTATTGTGTGTGTGCAGGTGCCCCCCCCCCCCCCGGCCCGTGTTCACGGAGGCCATGGCACTCAGCCAGACCATCTCATCGGAGCACACAGAGACACACACACACACACACACACACAAAAGCACCTTCAATACCCTAACCCACATGTATTGTGTGTGTGTCTCGCCCCCCTAAAATGCCCACCACTCAAATGTGCAGCAGAGTCACCCACCCGCCCGCACGCACGCACACACGCTGATGCTCCCGCCCCCCGTGTTCACCAAGGCCATGGCGCACAAGCAGACGATCTCGGAGCACACACACACACACACACACAGACGCACACAAACAGCACACAAACAGCATCTTCCCCTGTAGACCCTAACCCACATGTATTATGTGTGTGTGTGAGTGTGCAGATTTTCCCGCCCCCCGTCCTCAGCAAAGCCATGGCGCTCAACCAAGACCATTTCGGAGCACACACACACACACACACACACAGGCGCACACAAACAGCATCGTCCCCTGTAGACCCTAACCCACATGTATTGTGTGTGTGTGTGTGTGTGCGTGCAGATGTTCCTGCCCCCCATTTTCACCAAGGTCATGGCGCTCAACCAGACCCTCTCGGAGCACACAGACACACACACAGACGCACACACAGACACACACAAAAAGCATCTTCCCCCGTAGACCCCATCCCACATGTATTGTATGTGTTTGTGTGTGCAGTTGTCTTCGGTTTTCCCCAAGGCCATGGCGCTCAACCAGACAATTTCGAAGCACACACACACACACAGACGCACACAAACAGCATTTTCCCCTGCAGACCCTAACCCACATGTGGTGTGTGTGTGTGTGTGTGTGTGTGCAGATGTTCCCGCCCCCAGTTTTCACCAAGGCCATGGCGCTCAACCAGACCTCTCGGAGCACACACACACACACACACAGACGCACACAAGCAGCATCTTCCGCTGTAGACCCTAACCCACATGTATTGTGTGTGTGTGTGTGTGTGTGCAGATGTTCCCACCACCGGTTTTCACCAAGGCCATGGCGCTCAACCAGACCATCTCGGCAGAGCTCGCCGCCGCTCTCAACTCGACCGAGGCGGTCGACGTCGAGCAGGGCAACATGACGGCGGCACCTGGTGGGTTGGCAATTCATTTCTACTCATAAATCAAATGTACATTAATTAGTGGGCATTAATCAAATGAGCATTGATTTGATCAAATTAGTAAATATTAAAACAGGAAGAAATAAATACGCGAGTTAATTGAGCAGCCCGTGGTCAAGCTGGGCCCCCCAGGCGACGTGCCGGCACCTGGCGGGTTTTAACTCGATTACTTAATGGTTTGTTGTCAGTTTATTGTCCGTTTGCTGGAATTCATTTGTGAACAAATTCTTCAAATTGACATCAAATACTTTACATAGCTCAACTCAAACGAGCAGCTCGCAGTCGAGCAAGGCTCTCCAGGCTGCATGCCGGCACCTGGTGGGGCATCAATTATACGTCTCTAAAACACACGCGTGCACGTGCACACGCATGCACGCACACATGCAATTCATCACACACGCAAGCACTCGCGTGGCGACGGGCCCGGTGGGTGCCGCGGGCGCGCGATGCCCTCTCCTCATGGCAGAGCCGGAGTTGGCTGCAGGTGCCGAAGAGCCGGGTCTCTGATGATGATGGTGGATGGATGCTACAGTCGTGTGTGACGCACCTACGGCCGCCCGCGGGCAGCGTATTCGACCTTTCTCAATACTTCAAAGCACCCAACACACCGACACCCACACCACACACCCCACACCCACACACCAACACACACACACACAAGCAGGCGCTATGATGGCAGCGCCAATGCCGGATGATGCGGCTGCTGCGGAGCCGGCGGTCGACGCTTCGGGCGGTGCCCGCTGATGGTGCCTCGAGAGGGGAGCCTCGAGGGCGTGGAATCTGCGGAGCCGGCGGTGGACACGCTTTGGCCGGTGCCCCCCCGAGATGTGGGAGGGTAGGAGGCAGACGAGCGGGTGGTGGACGCTGCTCCACGATGTTCTGAGCGGACAGGGGGGGGGGGAGAGGGGCAGGGGTGTGTGTGTGTGTGTTCCAGTAACTGTGTGTTCCGCGTCACAAGACCGCCCTCATGCCAAACACTGTTGCGTCACGGGTTGGCGTGTGCACGTGCCTGGTCCCTCGCTCTCACCCGTGTTGGGGTGTGTTGGGTTGTGGGGGTAGGTGGGGGCGTGTCTGGTCCCCCCTCCCCTTGACTTGGGTCATTGAAGCAGCAGCCTTCCTTGCTTTGGATGACGAACTTTTCTGTCGCAGCTGCCGCGCATGCACTTCGTGTAACCTTGAGCGTTCACTTTGTGTAACTGTTGTAACTGTTGTAACTGTCTGGATGTCAAGGAGCAGGTCAGCCGGCAACGTGTGGGATCATGTGATGCAAAGCTGCGCACGTCTTGAACGGCAGCCAACCCCCGTTGGTGGAAGTGGTGAGCTGCGGCTGATGTGGAGGGAAGCAGAGAGGCTGGGGAGAGGGCACACAGTTGCGTGTGTGTGTATGTGTGTGTGTGTTGACGCTCGCATGCGCGTTGACCGGGGCATGGGGCGCGGGCTGACGTGCTCGCTCTCCTCCTCTCCCTACCGCGTGAACAAGAGTTTCCAGTCCCATCTCTACAATCCTCCTTGCCACAGTGCTACGTGTCTCTCTGACCTGCTTGCTCCGAGTTGGTTCGTTGTAGGATGCAATATCATGGGGACAGAGAGAATTCTGGGGTCGTCGGCAGGTTCCGAAATCTCCTTTGTCCTGGCTGGTGAGAGTTGCAAACTGGATTACACAACCAAAATACGGCTATGAACGATCAAAGCTGCCACAAAGCTGTGTGGGAGTCGCCAGCTGTGGTCCACCGTGCTGGTCGTGAGCACACGCACCTGAAGGTGCTGCTGCTGCGCGCCTTCCAACACATGTCTCTCCTCCACCTGTCAACTGCCTATCGACCCTGGCCGACCATCGTCGTCAGCATAGCCACGGCAGGACAGCAAGGTGTTTTCGGCACCCAGCAGGAGTGCCCTACACGTACATGGCCTCGGCGCGAGCGTTCAGCAGACCTTAGAGCAGAGCAAATATTTTACAGGCTGTACGCTCCCGGTTCCCTGTGCAGGGACCCGAGACCCTCTGTGCTCCCAGTTCCCTATGCCGGGCCCCAAGGCATGGATACAGGAACTCCTAGGTCAGCGCCAGCCCACCGGAGTAGAGCACAGAGGTGAGGGTGACGGAGAGAAACGCCACTCTGGGGTGATGGTGGTGTGGTGCCTGGTGACAGAGCACTTGGACGTCATTGGGTAACAGAAACAGTAACAGTAACATCGGCTTTTCAGCAAAGACTACCTGCAAGTCCTAGTACCACCGCCTAGACCCAAATCCAGTTATGGCCCTAACAATTACTTGTGAGGGGCAGAAGCCACCAGCCGGCTGCCTGCCAACGTGGAGTCCCAGAGGAAAAAATTAGCTATTATGCGATGCCTCAAAAATAAACCCCAACTGCTTCCAGAGGATGGAGGGTCAAGTGGTACTTGACCGCCGAGGTGGAGGGGCCGGCGCCAGAGGTGCAGCCGGTCCGTACACAACGGCTCTCCACCCGACCCTATCCTGAGCACGCACAAACATCGTGTCCGGGAAAGTCTTCCAATCAGACGAGTGCCACCAATTTCGACTAGCGGCTGGGTCAGTAGCTTGAGAAAATAGTGTCGGGAGGAGGCTGGAGGCCGGCCTTGCTGCCGAGCCACATCCATTGTGCAGTCACAAGTTGTACGAGGAAGACGAGAAGCTGGCATGCGCATCACATGGCATAGCCACTCCATTGATCGCTTTGCCACATGGCTCTTAGTTGGTTAAGCGTCGTGTCATTGGGTAGTTGAGCCAGCTGCTGGGTCAGCTAACCTGCTGAGGGAGCACACATGTGCTTCAGTCTAATTGGGCAGAAGAGAAGTGATGGCGAGCAGTTTCTTGCGCAGCCCCTCGCTGAGCTCCTTCACCTCCACGTGCATGACGCGCTTGCCGTACAGACTTAAGAGCAGCTTCTCACTTGTGTCACTGCCAACCTGCACCGCAGCCTTGGTGATGGCCATCTGCAGCTGCCCCCTGTTCATGGTTCGCAGCCTGCTGAGGCACAGCTCCGCCAGCTCGTCCAGCTGCAGGCGCTCTGCCAGCGCAAGCCACGGGATGATGTCGGCGAATTTTGTTCTCTGGTTTACCTCGGGGATGTGCGACAGCGCCCCGCTCCACTTCCACATGAAGGTCAGCAGCTGTTTGAGCAGCTTGTCAAAGTCGTACTTGTGGGCCAGAGGGAGCAGCGTTAAGACGCTGCCCAGCGTGAGTGCAGGAGGGTCGTACTGCGGGTCGAGGTGGCTCAGGATGTGGTTCCACGTGCTGAGGCTGCCGTCCACCTGCGAGCACGCGCATGCAAACACACAGAGCAGCCTGGTCAGCCCGACTCATTACGCAGCAGTGGCACACACACACATGAATTTGGCTCACCGGGATTGGGTCGCTGCCATCAATGTCCTCGAATGCCATGTGGAAGAAGGGCAAGGCCCTCTGAAGGATGTGGCTGCTCACGCAAATCTCTGCCCCGCACGGAAGCTTCAGGGCCACGTCGCCAGACGAGCCACCTGCGACACACCCACCCGCGAGCACGGCATGCTTGGCACACGACCTTGCAACACAGTGGATAGCGCAATTGAACAAGCACCTTTACCCAGCTCGAACCTGTCCTCGTGCTCCACGGTGACATCGGCAGACAGCGCGAGCGTGTCGTTGACGAGCCAGCCGGCCGCCGCGTCCCTCAGTGCAGATAGCTCAATGGGCTTAGAAGCCCCCCAGGCAGCGGTATCAATGCAGAACTTGCTCGTGAAGGCTGTCTCACGGTGGTTGGCAGGCAGTACGGACATGACATCAGAGCAGATTGGAGCATTGCCTAATATTAACATGGCCGCATCATGGGCGGCGCCTTACCCTTGGAGAGCGACTTGCTTGCGTCCGCCTGGTTGACGACTGTCAGCTTGTACTTCACTGATCCTGGCGCCCACATGGCGTCCTGCAGCTCCAGGAAGACTGAAAGGTGGGTGCCTTTGACATCACCGCAGCCTGATGGGTCCACCCTCAGCCGCCTGCGGACACCACCATGGAGGGTATCACAAAGAGGCATTGCGGCAAGCCTCCGTAGCATGCAGACGTGCACCCCACCCACCAGGGCCCGATGCCTGCCTCAAAGCTGTCGGAGAAGACAGCATGACGCAGCTTGCTGAAGCCCTTGATGCGCCACTGCGGCACAGCATTACCCGTGCGCAGCGCACGGCGTGGTGAAGCCGCATGCATCAGGGTCGCCGCCTACGGTGCCTACTACGCCTACGGTGCCTACGCCTGCGGGGAAAAATAATGTTGGCCAGCCAACGGTGACACAAAGTTCTCACATCATGGATCTAAGCACGCCACAGAGTAGTGGGGGTGATAATTGCATTGGAAGCCACATGACCACTCATGATTAGCTGGATACATGTGTGTGCACACGCTCCCCGGCGTATCTGCTGCACTACCCTTCCCAGGGGTATCTGCTGCACCACCAGTGTTGAATGAGCTATGCAGACACGCCATCGTTGTCGTCATCGTCAAAAACGTAACACAACGGGAGCGCCTAGACTCTGAGTAGAACCACAATACCCCCAAAGGCTAAAGCCAGCGAGGCGCGTCTACCCCCCAGCACAGTCCCCCCGGGGGACTCCCCCGTGTGACGAACCGCAAACAATTACTACCCACGGTTCTGAGAGCCAGCCAGAGGCACGCAAGCCCATGTCCACACTTGACAATCACTGAGGCGGCACGCTTCTAACTCATTCCCACCTCAACTCCTCCGCCACCCCCGGGGCCCCACACGGCCCGGAGTGCCTCGGCACCATCCCTCCCCCTCGCCCTGACATAAGCAGCATTGCCCCCCACTGGAGAGTTGCATCGCGTTAGCAGGAGCCAGAAAAAGTCAGGGACCCTCAAGCCAAAACACTCCGGTCCGCAAGGAACCCCCGGGGAGTGCACATAATAGTCAGGCTCCTGTCAGGCTCCCCCCCACACAACAGGACTGGATGTGGTTGACATGGTTGGTGTCCACCAAAATTGACAAGCCACATACGGCTATAAGAAGTCAAAAGCTGGGGCCATCGTCAGACGCACGTGCACGCATCTTCGACTTCACACTTTTCTCGCTTGGTGCCCCCACGTCAGGCACCGAGACGCTCGCCAGCCTTCGGCCTACGTTGGGAACTGTAGAAAGTCGCCGGTGATCCTGGGCGCAGCGATGCTGGCATGGTGGCATGCACGAACTGGCGATGCAGCCAGCAGCCAGCGCAGCAGCCAATCAGCGCACCACCAAGCCCCAAGCCGTGGTTCGACATTTTCACGCCGCACCGTGAACGATGTGGAGAAGTTGGTTTTTTTCGTTGCGCTGCTAGCCTCCTCCAGCTCACCCACCGCACCGCGCTTGCGGTTGGCGCCACGCCACGAAAGCATTGCCATCAGGTTGCTCAGCATTTCCATGGCGCAGCATCAGCTTGCTTTGCGATCCTGGCATTTGTGGTGTGATATTGTGATATGTGTGGATCGGTGTGATGTGCATTGTGACCATTTTAGAACCTGCAGCTGCCCTCTGCAACCCTCCTTGTATCCCCTCTGGCATCCTCGAGGGAGTTCGCCATGTGTCAGGCTTCAGCACGCTATATCGCTCATGCAGTACATACTTTTGGCGGTAGGGTGCGAAACTCGAATTGTTTACTATTGCGCCTGATTGCGACGGGGTCGTTTAGTCGTTTTGACGCCAATAATCGCGATTTTTTCGATTTAAGTTAGTTCCTACACTTCGCCGGGGGGGGGGGGGCAGGGGATACCAAAACGATACGTATTCGGAAAGGCACAGCGCACGTACCGTATCATTTAGCATGGACGAGGAGCAGCGCTACAATCGCTTCGCTATGTAGCCGCATTTTGAGGGCGGGCGGTGCATGAACTCTGGAGAGTTCCACGCGCACGGACAATATGGTGTTTGCTGCCAAGGCGACACTGACGCCTGGAAGCCTCTCCCCTCGGAAGTCTCTCTTTCACGCACACACACACACACACACACACACACACACATACACACACACACACACACACACACACACACACACATGCACACACACACACACACATACACACGCACACACACACACACACACACACAACACACACCAGGTGACTTGTGCACTCAGGGTTTCAGGCCTGGGGTTCAGGGTTGATGAGCTCCACCGGGCGCCCCAGGCGACGCTGGTGTGCAGGCTCCTGGTGGGTCTGTTGGGGTCTTCTCTCCTAGGAGGGTCTCTCCACACACACACATACACACACACACACGTCTCTCCACACACACACACACATGTCTCTCCACACACACGCACACGTCTCTCCACACACACACACACATGCACCCACACCAGGCAACGCAGGCATCTTGTGGGTTTGGTGTCGCAGGTCCAGGGTTAAGAGTTCCAGGCTCAGAGTTCAGGGTTTGACATGCCCCTGTGACATGCCAGGGGGCGCTGGCGTGCAGGTTGGGTTTGCGGATATGTAGGATGATGTTACTCACAGGTTGGGTTGGCGTGCAGGTTGGGTTCCCGGGTCTCTCTTTTAGTCTCCCTCTTGTGTCCTACGTCTCTCTTTCACACACACACACACACTCACCCCCCCCCCCCCACACACACCAGTCAAATACGCCATCAAAGGCGCCCGACGGTCTGTAAAGTCTGACACACACGCACACACACGCGCACACACACACACACACAACAAACACAAATGCAGGTGCCGCGATGAAGGCGGCCGGTGCTGCGACTGCTAGAGCTGCGGCGCCTGGAGCTGCGGCGCAGACGCCGGTGGAAGCTGCGGAGGCGCTGGTGGAGGCAGCTGCAGCTGCTGAGATGTGACAGGCCGAGCCAGGCCAGTCACATGCGGCGCCGGCGGTGGATGCTGCTGGGAGCGTCCCTGAGGATGCCGTGATGCTGGTGGTGCTCCCTGCTGCTGATGATGATGCCACGAGGGGAGAGGGAGGGAGGGAGACGGGGGGACAGTGGAAGCCCAAGTTGCTCAGCGCTTGGGTTGCTTTTGATCGGCGCGGCTGCCAGAGCTGCGGAAGGGGTGCCACCTGCGGTCATCCATGCTGGTCTTGTGCACACACACACACACAACAGCTGCGGCTGGCCAGTGTTGGCAGGCGCTGCTAGCTGCCAACATGAGCGCCTCAACCCCGACCAGCATCGTTGACTCAGTGTATTCCAGATTCGTGTCTTTAAAACCTGTTCAAAACCACAACGTCTCAACCTCTTTACAGAGTGGGGGTTCCCTACCACCAGCAGCCCGCCATCTCATTAAGGTGCTCGGGCCATACTCGCCGAGCACGGTCTTATGTGTCCCTGACTGTAACATCCATCATCAATCTCAACCCCAGCGTCCCAACCTCAACCTCAACGTCTTTCAACCGCAACGTCTCGACCTGTTTGTGTTGCTCAACTTCCTGGTGCTTGAGGCTTGGAATCCAATGCAGGCACAAACGGCAGCGCCCGTGACTGGGAGATGTGACCGGCCGAGCTAGGCCAGTCACATCGCCGCCTGCAACCCACGAGCCAAAACCTCCTATGGCTGCTCTGGCTCTGGCTTGCCGTCGAGCAGCCACTGGGGCGGCGAGCCCGTGGGGTTGGCGCACACCTGGCTGGGGAATTTGAGTTTGCTGTCGGGCACGTCTGGGTTCTGCTTCAGCGTCTCCACATCGCGCTTCCACGCGGCCTCGACCTCAGAGGTGAAGTAGCCGAGCTGTAGGTCTTTCTTGGCCTGGGGGTCGTGCGCCCTGGACAGCCACTTGCGCTTCCGCTCGACCCACGAGACGCCCAAATACTATGAGCTCTTGCGCTCCCTCCGCTCGTCGCCCAGCGACGCAGGTGGCTCGCTGATGCGCTCGGCTGGGCAGTTGAGCTTGGCATCGCGGCCATGCAACTCCGCAGCAGCACAGCCGTACGCCCTCGCTGCGTCCTCCTCGGAGGTGAAGTAGCCGAGGTGCTTGTGACGCTTGGCCTGCAGCCGCGGGTCGCGCACCGTCAACACCCACTTGCTCTTCCGTCATGAAGCGTGACTTCTTGCCCTCCCTCCGCACATCTCCCACCGATGCAGACGGCACAGGCGGCACAGGCGGCACAGGCGGCACATACGTCAGAGGCGGCACAGGCGGCACAGGTGGCACAAACTGCGCAGGCGGCACAGGCGGCACAGACGGCGCATACGTCACAGGCGGCACAGGCGGCGCGGTTGGCTTCGGGAAGTTGCACTCGGTGCCTGGGCAACGCATCTCGACAGCCGCAGCGTCGTAAGCCCTGGCAGCGTCCTCCTCGGAGGCAAACACACCGATGTACTGCTTGCGCTTGGTCTCCGTGTTCCACAGGTCCACCCTCCAGAGGGTCCTGCCCTTGGCCCGTGTCACGCCCTTATACTTGCTCGTCTTGCGCTGAGGCTCGCCCTCCGCCTGGCCGTCCGTGGTCACGGCCGCCGCGACGCATGGCCCACGCAGCTGCACCGTGGGCCTCGCACAGCTGGTGACAGGCCCCATGATGGTGTGCATGGATACGCCTAGCACGGGGCGCCTGGACCCGGCATGCGCCACCGTGGCTGGCCTGCTGTAGAAGGAGAAGCCAGCCGGGCGGGCCATCCTAGGCACGCGCGACGCTGCTCCTGGTACTGCTTCTCCTGCTGCTGCTGCCACTGTTGGGCGCGGCATATTCCCGTGGTTTGGGAACGCAGCGGAGTGGAGTGTCGAGTGAGTGTGTCACATTAGGGCTATGTCAGCTCAACCGTTGCTGTGGGTGTGGAGTGTGGGCAGCACTTTATCCTCCGCTGCGCTCATGCATCAGGCGTTGGTTTATGTTGCATCATGATGATGCAGATGCAGGCATCTACCAGCCTTAGTACATTTTCACACGCACCCAGCGCCATCGCGCCATCGCGTCCAAATCAGTTTGCTTTTCGAGGAGGTCCCTGTGCTGCCCTCCCCCGGTCCAGGGAGGTTGCAGATGAGAATTCAGCTGCATGCGGTCGCTCATTCGAGCGCGTGGCGTTAGCTTCTCTTGTGGCGCTTTGCATCTCAAGTCCTGGACAACCTGCGTTCGCGGCAGACAGCATAATGGTACACCAAATGACCCAGCCGATGGTTGAGCTTGCAGAGGCTCCAACCAGCGGCAAGAACGTGAGCAGTAGATGCTGCATCCTGCATGCATACAGATCGCGCGTGCATGCAGATCGTGCATGCAGGTTCACATCCATGCGGGGTGTGTGCGTTGCGTGTGTGTGAGAGAGAGGAGGGAGGCAGCAGGAGAGGCACGTGTTTGCACAGGGGGCATGCACGTACGAGCGGGGAGGCACATGCTCTCTCACGCATGCACACACAAACACACCCGTTCGCGCCGTGCGCATGTGCTTGTGTGTGTTCTTAATGCAGGTCTTCTTCACCGTCACCATTGAGGGCCAGCCGGCCGGCCGCATCGTCGTGCAGCTGTTTGACGACCCCGGAATTGCGTCGCAACGTTTCCGGGACCTCGCGGTCGGAAAGTGAGTCGGCACGGCGGCGCAGAGTGGTTGAGCCATGCGATGGCACGGCACGGGTTTGGGCGACGCGCGACGCTTGTGCCGCGCAAGACCCGCGGCAACGGCCAACTAGCGCGATGCGTTGACTGCACGCGAACGCCACGCGCGCAGGGGCGGCGTTGGGTACCGTCTCAACCGCATCGACGGCATCTTCGAAACGCACCTGCGCGTGGAGGTGAGCACACACACACACACACACACACACACACACACACAACCGCGTGCTGACACGCTCGGAAATGCACTAGTCCGAGCTTGCATGCCTGCGCTATTTGCCCCCCCGTGTACTGACACGCTCGCGAGTGCACTTGTCCGAGCCTGCATGCCTGCGCTAGCCGTGTACGAGGACCGACAAGCCCCGCCTCCTCGCCCCCTAGTGGTTCTAATAAGGGTCTTGGCGAAATGATGGCTCAACCCGGGCCTCAATCCACAATCTCAACCCGACAGAGTCGATGTTTTGCGAAACAGGTGTGAAAATGCCGAATTTCACACTTTTCGGGTCGAAATTCGCGCAATCTCAACCCGGCGCGCCAGCCCGAAGCGGCCAATCTCAGCCCGAAAGTGCACTTTGTGGGGTTGCGGGTTGGCTAACGGAGACACTGTCGCCCCCCGTGTACGCCGCCCCTTGCTCATCTCTCAGGGCGTCAAGTCGCTATCGTACTCTGCGACGGGAGAGAGCTTCATCGCCGGGGCGGACTCGCTTGCTGAGTTGCGGGTGAGTCGAGAGGAGGTGCCCACTTGGCCAAGTGGCACTGAAAACTGGCCACCAGCAACACGAGGCCACCCAGCAGGCAGAGCCCGTGGCGCGCGGACACCAGTGTTTCCGTTAGCCAACCCGCAACCCGCACACCTGCAACAGCAGGTTGACATTGGCCCATTCGGGCTGGCGTGGGGGTTGAAATTGCGCGAATTCCGACCCCCAAAGTGTGTGTTCATTGTCATTTTGACACATTTCCCGCAAAAAAAATGCCTCCGGCGGGTTGAGAATGGGGACTGAGCTGGGAGGCCCGGGTTGAGCCATTAATCCCCCAAGATCCTTAGCGGAATGTCGGGCTGACACTGCGCCCGTCTTTCGCAGACCGAGATGGCGTTGAGCACGCGCAAGCACGACGCGCCTGCGCTGGTGTCGCTAATCGTCGAGGAGGTCGACGATGCCCGGTGGGTGGGGGGTGCCTAGCAGCGGTGTCGTTAGCGCCCTCGCAGACCCTGCAGACCCCGCTGCGGAGGCAAATCGGAAATTTTTGGGGCAACTGCGGGGGCGAATTGCGGGAATTTTGCTCCAAAAAGTGTAATACTCCACAAATTTCACTCTTTCCGCGAAAAATGCCTCCTGCAGGGCAATTCGGCATGTCGACTCCTATGTTGCGGGGGCAAACAGGACATTCTTGGTTTCCTTAATGACACTACTGGTGCCTACCCCTAGCTGGCCTGCTGGGCCCATCACCGAGAGGCCAGTTGCAAACGTGCGCCAGGCGTTCATCAGTCCACAACGCATGAAGTCTTGCTGCTGCCGCTGCTGGACCGATCACCGACACGCCAGTCGCAGAGATGCGCCAGGTGTCCTCCAATCTGTGACGCACGCACGAGCTGCTGGTGCTGCTGCCGTTGCTGCTGCTGCTGGTGCTGCTGCTGCTGCTGCTGCTCCTGCCGCGCTCGCGTTGGCCGGTCACCGAGAAGCTCATTGCAGAGCCGTGCTAGGCGCCTATCTCCTGTGCCCCGTGACACAGAGAGAGAGAGATATCGTTACAGAGACTCTGCACGGCAGACCTAGATAGGCTGTTTCTAGTCATCAATTGAGGAGATTCCGTTTGAAGGCGGGAGACCAACCGTGCGCCAGCAAGAGGGTGAACAACCTCATTCGTAAAGCAGTGGGGGAAAGGGGCAGTGGCGGGTCATTGACGGCTGTGTTCGTCAATCCGCCTCGACTGAGTTTAAACTAGGTGTCGGCAGAAGGACTTCCACAGTTGTGGAAATCATGCTAAATGATCCACTCGGTGGTGACTCGCTCGGCGAACTCGGGGCGCTCGGGGATGTCGCGCGTGAAGTTGAAGAGATGGATGTTTGCGGAGGGCGTGGAACGTGACGGAGTGGGCGCAAAAGTCACCGGCGTGAGCCGGAAGAAGGTGATGGCGCCGCCGGCATAGAGCGAAGTCGTGTCCGAACAGCGGTAGTCGTGCAAGTGGGAGGCAGTGGGAGGGAGGCAGCGGGAGGGTAATCGGAGGGAGAGGGGGAGGGGCGGGGGAGGGTTAGGGAGGGGCGGGGGGCACAAGATGGGGTGGGGTGCAGCGGGGATGGAGGGGTGGAAGACAGGAGAAGGGAGGGAGGAGAGGGGAGAGAGGAGGGAGCCACACTGTGGCCCGGCCACATGGCGCATACATAGGCGCTGGTAGCATGGGGGGGGGTGCATGGGGTGCATGTGCGCGCATGGGGCGCATGGGGAGGGGCAACTCCATGTGACGAGCATGTGGGTGTATGGAGGTCGACGGGGCGGCAGTGGGATAAGCGGTGGGTCTCTTGAGGTGGGGCGTGGGGTCGAATGAACGACTGGGCAGTGGGCGGTGGGCGGGACGGTGGCGGCTGGAGGAACTCGGTAGCTCAAGCGCTGAGCGCTGAGCGCTGAGCGCTGAGCGCTGGCTCGGGCCGCATGGCGGTCGAGGTGATGGCACTGAGATACCTGGGCTCCGTTGTCTGAAGCTGCAGAGCTGCGGGGGGAGGGAAATCTGTGCGGTAGGGCGTCACGTGTTTTTTGCCATGTGGAGGGCGTGCGAGAGAGTGCGGATGGACTGAGTTCCTGGATGCATGCGTCGACTGGCCGTGACACACACACACACACACACACACACACACATGCACACACATGCATGCGAATGCTCGCACCAGGGGTTTCCTTGGCGGCTGCCAGACTGTCGGTTTTCCTGGAGAGGGCCTCTTGCCCTCTCCGGACCTCGCGCGACATGAGCAGTTTGCTGCTGCTGTTGCCACACTGCGCGCCAGTGATTTCCTTTTCGGATCTACACAGCCATTTGGCTGTATTCCGCCTGTACTTTGTCCTTCAACACAGCTTAACCCAGTCAGTGGATGGGTAGTCTGACGAGCCTGCCAGATAGAGCTCGTCAAGAGCTTTCACATGACCTCTATATGAGGACAAACGGTCGGGGGGATTTCACCGGTCAACGCGTTCAAAGCGAAATCCGGCTGTGGAAGAATTAATTAAAATTCATCAAAATAAAATCACTGCTGCGCGCGCAGGCCCATCACGGAGAAGTTCGTCGCCCGTGACGGGAAGTTCATCACCGTTCAGATGCAGGCGGGCGAGGCGCCCAACGGTGAGAGCGAGCGAGCGAGAGGCGAGCAAGTGCTACCACATTCCCAACGCATCAGGCGACGCCTTCACTTGCGCGGATCAGGCGCTCCAACCACCCGAGGCGTTGCCTGAGGGGTCGCCTGAGGCGTCGCCTCAAGACGTCACCCCGACGCCTTAAGCGCCACCTCGACCGCCTTAGGCGCCCACCACCGCCTGAGGCGCGCCCCCGACCGCCTCAGGCCGTCATGACCGCCTCCACTTGCGCGCCTCAGATGTTGGGCGTTTTTGTAGGGCAGCTCCTCTCACCCTCCGCGCTTATTCTTGTCCCACGCATGCACGCACAGGCACCGCCTTCGTGATCACGCGCGGGCCGGCGCCCGACCTCGACCGCACCAACCTCGTTGTCGGCAAGGTGCGTGCGTGTGACCCAAACTTACACTGCATGTGTCAGTGGGTGCGTGCGTGTGTCACTCGAACATACACTGCATGTGTGAGTGGGTGCGTGCGTGTGACATCCAAACATGCACTGCATGTGTGTGTGGTTGTCGGCAAGGTGCGTGCGTGCATGCGGTGTTCGGGTGTCGCACACATACCCTGCATGTGTGTGTGGTCGTCGGCAAGGTGCATGCGTCCGAGCGTTCGTGTGGTGTGTTGCAGTGTATATGTTCGGTTTCTGTGTTGTGTGTGGTGTGTTGGAGTGTTGAACATACACTCATACACGTGCAGGTGGTTGAGGGCATGGACCTGGTGGAAACCGTCGCAGCGCTGCCATTCAGCAAGCCGAGAGTGGAGTGGTACGACGGCCCATTCTTTGAGTGAGTGGGGGCGGGAGTTTTGGCAGGCAGCCGGCTGGTGGCTACCGCCCCTCACAACTAGTTGTTAAGGCCAGAACTGGACTTGAGTCTAGGTGGTGGTGCTAGGACTAGAAGGTAGTCTTCGCTGGAAAGCCGATGATACTGTCGTGCTGCAACAGTGCACAGTCGCACGCGCCGTGGCCGCGCCCCTACGGGCTTGCCCCACCCCATGTGGTGGTGTGTGCAGCACACGCCCCTCCTCGCTTTCCCTAGAAGCGTGCTCGCACGCACGCAAGCACGCACGCACACACACGCACATGCGTGCACACAGACACCCACGTGTGTGTACACACACACACACACACACACACTGCAAACACAGAGCCGGGAAGGCGATGGGCGACAAGCGTGCGGTCGTGGCGGAGAAGGGCTTCAACCGCCCGTTCAAGCGCGTCATCATCAAGAAGGCTGGGCTGGTGGGCGATGCTGCTCCGGACGCGGCCGCGCTGTGAAAGGCAGTCTCTGAGGCTGCGGGCACGGCTGCGGGGACTTGAGTGGGCGTGATATTTCGCTGTAGCAGATTGACACCACCTTGACCACCTGTAATGGTTTTTAAAACTAGGTGCAACTTCCTGGCATTGGTGCTGTGCTGTGCTGTGCAGGGCGCATAGTGTGAACGCGAGTGTGGGGGGCAGTTACCCTGCAACTCAACAATTGCCCTCGGCGGTTGCCTGTAGGCTTAGGGCACGCCCGAGTCGTTCGTTTTCGCGGAGGAGGAGAGAGTGACAATGGAGGTGGGGGTCCCCTTGACCTGCTCGCAGGGGGGGAGCAGCACGCCCTCTGACCACACGTGGCCTCAACTCAACTGTCCTTGTGATTGTGTTCCGCAGACGGCAGGGCGCGCAGACTCCACAGCCTCGTTTGGGAGTGCACGTCCGCTGGATGCGCTGCTGTCTCTCGCACCTCTCTTCCAGGTGCGAGAGAGAGGCTCGCGTTGGCAACTAGGTTGAGGGGCGAGGAGGCGCTGACCCAGAGCGCCGATCGTGGCATGTCGCAGGTTGACGCGTTCGTCAAGGCCGCGAAGGCAGGCAAGGGCCTGGCCGGCATGCTGGGCCTGCGCAAGTCGCCAGTAGCGCACCCAACTCCGGGCTCTCCAGGCAGCGCGGAGTTCTCCCTGGATGACCTTATGCATTTCACAAGCGTAAGAGGCCAATGCATGCGTCCATGCACCTCCCATGCACCCTCCCCCATGCGCATGGCCCATGCAGCGACACGACATGTGCGCTGTGCACGCACCCAACGCATATGCACGCATGCCCGTACTGCTTCTGGCACACTGTGCAGGAGCCCATCCCCACGTCGCTGGTCAAGATGAGCGGCGAGCACGCGTCGCGCGCGGTCAAGATGTTTGCAGGGATTCTGAAGTACCAAGGCGAGACCGGAGAGGCGCTCGACGAGCCGCAGCGCCTGGAGATTGCTCAGAAGCTGCTGCACCAGGGCCTCAAGCGCCCGGAGCTCAAGGACGAGCTTTACATGCAGTTGCTGAAGCAGACGCGCGGCAACCCGGACCCCGCGCCCACGCTCAAGGCGTGGGAGCTGTTCAGCGTCGTGGCGGCGACGATGCCGCCGTCCAAGGCACGTGGGGGTGGCGGGCCGTGCGCGTGTGTGTGTGTGCGTGTGTGTGCGCGCCACGCCGTTCCTGCGCCTGGTGTCCGCGTGTATACACACGCGCGGACGATGGGTGCCTCGTCGCACCCACCCCTCAGTCCCCTCCCCCGTTAAGCGCTTCTCCCCCCAAAACAGGACTTCCTGGGGCTCGTGTCTGAGTACATCCACGCGGTCGCGCACGACGAGGGGCAGCTGCAGCCGGTTCGGCAGCTCGCGTCGCGCACGTGGAACAGCCTCAAGCGGTCGGCCAAGTCGGGGCCGCGCAGGACGGTGCGTGGCGGGGGTGGTGGGGCTAGCGTGCGGTGGGTGGGTGGCACAGGCACACCTCTTCAAGGGGGTGGTGGGGCTAGCGTGGTGCGTGTGTGCGTGCCTGTGGAGCGTCGCACACATGAGAACAGCCTCAAAGCGTTTGGCCAAGTCGGGGCCCGCGGGGCGGTGTGTGGCGGGACTAGCGTGCGGTGGGTGGGTGTCACAGTCACACACCTCCACGGGTGGGTGGGGATAGCGTGGTGCGTGTGTGTGCCTGTGGACCGTTGCGCACATGGGAACAGCCTCAAAATCGGCCAAGTCGGGGCCGCGCAGGACGGTGGGTTTGTGTGCATCCGGGTGGCAGCGGTGGATAGGAGTTGGCGTGCTGTCCAGTGCTTCCGCTGAGGATCTTGGGGAAATAATGGATCAACCCGAGCCTCACGGCTCACTCCCAATCTCAAGGAAGGAGGCAAAAGGGTGTGAAAAATGTTATTTTTACACTTGTGGTGTCGGAATTTGCGCAATTTCAACCCGCAGCGCCAGCCTTAACCGGCCAATCTCAACCCGGTGTTGCAGTTCTGCGGGTTGCGGGTTGGCTTTCGGAAAAAATGGTGCTGTCGGTGGGTGGTGGGGCTGGCTGGCGTGGCGGTGACTGGGTGGGCGCTGTGGACCGTCGCGCACGTTGGAACAGGCTCAAGCGGTCTTCTTCCATCTCTCGCGTGCCTCACCCTCTGCCATCTGCCCCCGCCCTTCTCCGCTCACGCCCACAGCTTCTCTCCACTCCGGGTCTCCTCCCCCTCTCTCGCCCGCCTCACCACACACCCTCGTGCCGTCTCCGCCCCACAGCTTCCCTCCACCGAGGAGCTCGATGCCATGTTCACCGGCCGCAAGCTCGCCACCTCGGTCTTCTTCCTCGACGACACCTTCGAGGAGCTGCGCTACGACGTGACGACGTCGGTACTCGAGGCGGTGGAGCAGGTCGCGGGCATCATTGGTCTGCAGGTGCGTGGTCGATTGTGCAGCCAGTCGGACTGTACTTGTGTGTGTGTGTGTGTGTGTGTGTATGGGCGGGGGGGGGGGGCGCGCTGGTGTGTGTGTGGCGCTGCGCTACGACGTGATGACGTCGGTGCTCGAGGCGGTGGAGCAGGTCGCGGGCATCATTGGACTGCAGGTGTGTGTGTGTGGGGGGCTGCTGGGGTGTTGGGGGGTGCTGGTCTATGACGTGGCGACGTCGGTGCTAGAGGCAGTGGAGCAGGTCGCGGGCATCATTGGGCTGCAGGTGTGTGTGTGTGTGGGGGGGGGGGCGGGGGGCTGCTGGGGTTTTGGAGGGGGCCATCAGATCCCACCTGTCATGCGGGACGTCTCGGGCGCGCTGCACAGCGGTCCAGACGGGGTGCTGAAGGCCATGACAGAGTCATTCGACAAGCTATATGGCGGGGAGACCAAGCTCAGCGACGAGACCCTGAACCAGCTGGAGAACGATGTAGCGGCGTTTGAGCTCACACGCGCCACAGAGGTGGACGAGGCGCACGGGCGCCCCCCTGACCTGGCTGAGACGGAGGCGTGTGTGCGAGCGTTGCGCTCGGCCGCCGCTCCGGGCGGTGACCAGCTGGACGCCATGCTGTTGCGGTGCCCACCTGCCATCGCATGGCTCCACCGGGTCATCATCGCCGTATGGCGGTCGGGGAGAGCCCCGAGGGAATGGAAAACTGCTATTATCACACCGTTATATAAGGGGAAGGGTCCGCGTGACTCCCCTGGTAACTACCGCGGTATAAGCCTTCTCTCTATTGCCGGGAAAGTGTACGCTGCCATACTTCTGCACCGCGTCTCCACGCAGGTTGATGGTCAGTTGCATGAGGCTCAGTGTGGTTTCAGAAAAAGCAGAGGCACTGTTGATGCGATTTTTACTCTGCGCTCGCTGAGCGCGGCACATGCCGAGTACAAACAATGCATGGCTGTGGCATTTGTCGACTATTCTAAAGCTTACGATTGCATAAACCGTGCGGCACTGTGGAGAGTCCTTAGATTATATAGTGTTCATCCGCACATTATTGATCTGTTGGAGGATCTTCACACCAACACCGCAGCTGCCGTGCGGCTGGCTGGGAAAATCGGGCACGAATTCCCCGTGTCGTCTGGTGTGCGACAGGGGTGCGTCATTGCTCCTGTGTTGTTCAATGTTTTTATTGACCACATAGTGAAAAAGGCGCTAGACATGATGCCAGAGGGGGCTGGCGTGTCAGTCGTGACCCGAGCCGGCGGCTCTGTGTTGTCGTCGTCGGTTGAGCGCATAGTAATGCTGATGTATGCCGACGATTTATGTTTGTTCTCGCATGACCCAGCTCAGTTGGCGCTTATGCTGAAAATCCTTGACAAAGTGTCCTCTAGCTTTGGCATGCAAATCAACGCCGCCAAGACAGAAGTGATGATTTTGCCAGCAGATTTTGACGCGGATCTGCCCACGTTTGCGCTGACTGGTGGTGAAGTGAAGACCGTCTCTGCATTTAAGTATCTAGGGAGTTGGATAACCCAGAGTGGTGGTGTGGAAAAGGAGATCGGTGTGCGTGTCGGTCGCGCGCTGGGCGTGTTTGCGTCTTTTGATAAGATTTGGGCCAGCAAGAAGATGCAAGTGCAGTCTAAGATGCGGGTTTACAACACTTTCGTGTTGCCCCACTTTCTGTACGGCTGCGAAACATGGGCCCCAACTAAAACACAACTGACTCGATTGGAGGTTGCCCACTCTAACTGCCTTCGTCGCATTCTGGGTGTGCGCCTGGTCGACCGGCACAGATTGACTTATATTCGGCAGGCGTGCGACACTGAGCCAATTGAGAGCCTTGTGGCAAAGCGATCAATGCAGTGGCTAGGCCATGTGATGCGCATGCCGGCTTCTCGTCTTCCTCGTACAACTTTTGACTGCACAATGGATGTGGCTCGGCAGCAAGGCCGGCCTCCAGCCTCCTCCCGACACTATTTTCTTAAGCTACTGATTCAGCAGCTAGGCGAAACTAGTGGCACTCGTTCTGATTGGAAGACTTTTTCGGACACGGCGTTTGAGCGTGCTCAGGATAGGGTCGGGTGGAGAGCCGTGGTGTACGGTCCGGCTGCCCCTCAGGCGCCGGCCCCTCCACCACGGCGGTCAAGTAGATTGGCAAGCGCCACTTGACCCCCTATCCCCTAGAAGCAGTTAGGACCTATTTTGGAGGCGTCGCACAATAGCTCTCCTTTTTGCTCTGGGACTACACGTTGGCAGGCAGCCGGCTGGTGGCTACCGCCCCTCACAAGTAATTGTTAGGGCCAGAACTGGACTTGGGTCTAGGCGGTGGTACTAGGACTAGAGGTAGTCTTTTCTGGAAAGCCGATGTGACTGTAACTGCTGGGGTGTTGGGAGGGGGGCTGCGCATGACGTGACGACGTCGGTGCTGGAGGCGGTGGAAGAGGTCGCGGGCATCATTGGACTGCAGGTGTGTGTGTGTGTGAGAGAGTGCGTCATCATTGGGCTGCAGGTGTGTGTGTGTGTGTGTGTGCTCCGAAATGTGGACTGGAGTGCACCGTCACAGCACCACCAGAGCACCACTACAGCACCATCAGAGCACCGCCAGAGCACCATCAGAGAGCGCACCATCACAGCACCAATACAACACCATCAAAGCACCGCCAGAGCACCATTACAGCACCGCCAGAGCACCATCACAGCACCATCAGAGCACCATCAGAGCACAGCCAGAGCACCATCAGAGAGAGCACCATCACAGCACCGTCAGAGCACCATCAGAGCACCGCCAGAGCACCATCAGAGAGAGCACCATCACAGCACCGTCAGAGCACCATCAGAGCACCGCCAGAGCACCATCAGAGAGAGCACCATCACAGCACCGTCAGAGCACCATCAGAGCACCATCAGAGCACCATCAGAGCACAGCCAGAGTACCATCAGAGAGAGCACCATCACAGCACCGTCAGAGCCCCATCAGAGCACCGCCAGAGCACCATCAGAGAGCGCACCATCACAGCATCAATACAGCACCATCAAAGCACCGCCAGAGCACCATTACAGCACCGTCAGAGCACCGTCACAGCTCCATCAGAGCACGCCTATTTGGCGCCCGCCGCCGCTGCCACCACCGTAGGACTACGCCACGACACGCACACCTATGACACACCACTGCTGCCACTGCCGAACCCTCGCTTACCCACCCCAAATCCTCGACACCTCACTGCAGAACTACTCCACGTTCACGGTCTTTGAGTGCCGCACGCTCGCGGCCGGCAAGGCCGAGCTGCGCGCCGACGTGCCGCAGGAGGTGGAGCACGCGCTGCTGGATGACAACAAGTACATCGCAGGTGTGGACATGTGTGGACATGTGTGAATGGGTGTGCACATGGCAGGTTGGGAAGGTGTGGAGGTGGAGCACACGCTGCTGGACGACAACAAGTACATCGCAGGTGTGGATTTGTGTGAATGGTGTGGACAGGTTGGGAAGGTGTGGAGGTGGAGCATGCGCTGCTGGATGACAACAAGTACATCGCAGGTGTGAATCGGTGTGAACTTGTGTGTGAATGGGTGTGAATCGGTGTGGACATATGTGAATGGGTGTGGCCAAGACAGGTGGGGAGGTGGAGCACGCGCTGCTGGACGACAACAAGTACATTGCAGGTGTGGATTGGTGTGAATAGGTGTGGACAGGTTAGGAAGGTGGGGAGGGGGAGGGGGAGCATGCGTTGTATGACACACATCGCAGGTGTGAATAGGTGTGGATTAGTGCGGACTCCCCCCCACCGGTGCGTGAGTGCGTGCAGGTGCGCGCACCCTCGACGCTTGTACTCCGCTTCTCCACTTAATCCGCCCCTCCGCCCCTCCGGAGCGGTAGTCTATCGGCCGGGAGCCGGTGGTACTCTAGTACTTAAGTGTGCTGGAGTATCGGCGGGTGTCTCTAGTAGAAGAGTAGCCTGCTTAGTTGGAAACCCCGTGGTACTGTTTCTGTACTTAATCTGCCTCTCCCCTTGTTCTGCCCCCCCCCGCCCCCCCCCCCCCCCCCCCTGCCTACTTACTGCCCCCCCCCCTGGCCCCACCTCGTGCAGACATCCTGTGCGAGGCCAAGAGCATGCGCTCCAGCAAAGAGGGGTAGGTGCCTCGGTGTAGCGCGCAGCGCTGGTGCCGTGTGTTGGGTGGTCCCGAGTGTGTCGAGTGTCCGGTGTGTGTTGGGTGCCCTGAGTGTGTTGGGTGTCCCGAGGGCTCCTGCCTTGCACTAGACTGTCCGGCGACTATTCGGCCCACCCGGGTAAGGGGAGTAGGCAGGCCCGGTGGGAACCCACACCTTGTTTAGAGGGCGCGTACAGTCCCTCCTGGCCTTGGCCTGGCAGAGGGACACATACATGAAGGGCTAGAAGAGGGGTAGGTTCCTCGCAGCCTTGGCCCGGTTGAGGGGCCAAGAGCATGCGCTCCAGCAAGGAGGGGTGGGTGCCTCGGTGGAGCATGCAGCGCTGGTGCCGTGTGTTGGGGTGTCCCGAGTGTGCTGAGAGTCCTGAGTTTGTTGGGTGTCATATGAGTGTGTTGGGTGGGTCCTGCGTGCTCCTGCCTTGCACTAGACTGTCCGGTCCCCCCGGGTCAGATGAGTAGGCAGGCCCAGTAAGAGCCCCACACTTGGTTCCCACACGGTGCACGGTGCCTCCTGGCCTCGACCCGGCAGAGCGGCACAGACATGAAGGGCCGGAGGACGCGCTCAGTCCCTCCTAACTTTGGCCCGGCAGAGGGGCACAGGCATATGAAGAGCGAGAGGAGTGGTAGGTGCCTCCAAGCTAGCCTTGGCCCTGCAGAGGGGCCTTGGCCTGGCACAGGGACATAGGCAGGCTCTTAGGCATGAAGGGCTAGAGGAGGGGTAGTAGGTGCCTCGGCGGAAGCGCACCAGCGCACCCTGTGCAGTGATTTCCTTTTCGTGAATTTTAATGAATTATTCCACAGCCGGATTTTGCTTTGACCGCGTTGATCGTTGACCTCCCGTTGACTGTTTGTCCTCATACATACAGTAACAGTAACACGGGGTTTCCAGCTAAGCAGGCTACTCTTCTACAAGAGACACCCGCCGATACTCCAGCACACTTAAGTACTAGAGTACCGCCGGCTCCCGGCCGATAGACTACCGCTCCCGCCGGCTAGACTACCCCAAACAGCGGTCTCTGAGAGACATGTCTGGCAAGGAGCATATAGGAGAGGACCTTCCTCAGGGTCACAGTAGTGGCCTTGTGGCCAGTCAAGCCGGCAGAGCCGACTGGCGCTGACTGGAACGGTCCCCGCCTGGCAGTGCATGGCTGTCCAGCTCTCGTTTGCATGGGGCTCAGCCGGCGCCCCATGCCTCATGCATGGCCAGGTCCCACCCTCCAGGGGTGCGTGGACGACAGAGTTGTCATGGAGGCTGCCTGAAGACCCTCCAACGCCAGTCACCGGCAGACGAGCGACCCCGAGGATGAGCGCGGTGACGAACGCTGCGATTGGTGAAGCGGATTTACTCTGTGTTGCCTCGGCAGTCGCCACCGCTGAAGCCGTGATGGTAGCCCGCCTCCACGGGCAGCCATCTTGACCAATGTCCAGCATGCATTGACGGTCGCCAGCGCCTCCGCTCGTCGATCAACTCGTCGAGATCGGTGCCGCATGGCGTCCTGCATGGGGGGAGGATAAGGGCCGTCTCCCAGCACGGGCCGCGGCAGCGCCGCGGCTACTCGCCAAGCCATGGCAGCGCCGGGCAAGCCGCTCCTGAAGTGTTCCACCGAGGGGCAGTCTAGCAGGAGCCGGGCCAGTCGTATTTTACCCCGCTCGTCAGCGGCACGGAGATCCTCGTCACCAGCAGCGCCGCATTGCTGGGTCCAGGGCTCGGCGACGAGAACGCGCCTCCGTTAATCGAGCCCCAATACATACGTAATTTGAAAGCTGTTGACGTGCTGTGTCTGGCGGGCTTGTCAGACTTACAATCCACTGGATGGGTTGAGCTGTGTGCAAGGTCAAAGTACAGCCGGCACACAGCAAAATGGCTGTGTAGAGCCAAAAAGGAAATCACTGGCCCTGTGTCTGCCCCCTACTAGCGCCACCGCGCTCGCGAGTGCTGCGCACATGCGGATGTTGCAACCGGAGGACTCACAAAAGCAGGGCTCTGCGCCCGCCACCCCTATGCGCCTGCCACCCCTATGTGCACTGCCACCTGGGGCGCAGAGAGAAGCTGGCGCGCCACCTGCGCGCGTGCCTGCCTGCCTGCCACCCTGAGTCTGCTTGCCACCCCTCTATGCCAGCCCCCCCCCCACCCACGCCTGCGAGCCCTATGCGCACTGCCACCTGGGGCGCAGCGAGTAGCTGGCGCGCCACCCGCGCGCGTGGTGACTGTGTCCACAGATGGCAGACCACACGATCTCTCTCCTGTCTCCCTCTCTCTTCTTTCGCTCTTCTCTCTTCTTGCTCTCTTCTTTCCTATCGCTCTCTCTAGGCTCTCTCTCCTCTTCTTTCTTCTCTCCTCTTCTCTTTCTTCTCTCTCTCTCTCTAATGGTGGGGCGGCAGGCCACACAATGGCACAAACACCGGGCTGAAGCTGATCCCATGTCAGGGGAGCAGCTCTGACCCCCCCCCTCCTGCACGCACACAGCTACTCATCCAAGCTGCTGTTCAAGAAGCGCATGTTCCGCGAGACGGACGAGTCGATCACCGAGCCGATGTTCATCAACCTGTCGTACGTGCAGGCGCAGCACGACTACCTGCAGGTGCAGTATTGATGTGTCAATTGATTGGTCAATTTATTGATTGCTTGCTTGCTTGATCGATCGATTGATCGATTGATTGATTGATTGATTGATTGATTGAGAGATTGATTGATTGATTGAGAGATTGATTGATTGATTGATTGATTGATTGATTGATTGATTGATTGATTGATTGATTGATTGATTGAGAGATTGAGAGATTGATTGATTGATTGATTGATTGAGAGATTGATTGATTGATTGATTGATTGATTGAGAGATTGAGAGATTGATTGATTGATTGATTGATTGATTGATTGATTGATTGATTGATTGATTGATTGATTGATCGATTGATTGGTTGCTTGAATTGTTGAATTGTGGACGGATTGATTGATTGATTGATTGATTGATTGATTGATTGATTGATTGATTGATTGGTTGGTTGGTTGGTTGGTTGATTGATCGATTGATTGGTTGCTTGAATTGTTGAATTGTGGACGGATTGATTGATTGATTGATTGATTGATTGATTGATTGATTGATTGATTGATTGATTGATTGATTGATTGATTGATTGATTGATTGATTGATTGATTGATTGATTGATTGACTTGGGTCTAGGCAGTGTAACTAGAAGATTTATTTGCTGGAGAGCCGATGCTACTGATTAAGGGAGAGAGAGAGAGGGCTTACAGGGCAGGCCGCCAGCCCGCTCATTGGTGGGGTGCATGTGTGGGGTGTGTGTGTGTGTGTGCGCGCTGGTGTTCATCAACCTGTCGTACGTGCAGGCGCAGCATGACTACCTGCAGCTGCAGTATTGATGATCGCTGCTACGCTCTGTTGTGCGCCTCTGATGCTCTGATGGCGTAGCACAGTTTTGGAGGGGGGGGCGGGCAGTGTTTACGTGCGTGTGTGTGTCTGTTTGTGTGTGTGCGTGTGCTGGTGTGCCGGTGTTCATCAGCCTGTTGTACGTGCAGGCGCAGCATGACTAATTGCAGGTGTGCAGGCGCGGCGGGCGTTGTGGAGTGTGAAAGAGAGGAAGAGAGGGAGAGAGAGAGAGAGAGAGGGGGGGGGAGAGGGAGGGAGGGAGGGAGGGAGAGAAGAGAGGGAGAGAGAGAGGGAGGGAGAGAGAGAGGGAGAGAGAGAGGGACGGAGGGAGGGAGAGAGAGAGGGGGAGGGAGGGGGAGGGAGAGAGGGAGAGAGAGAAAGAGAGAGGGAGAGAGAGGGAGAGACAGGGAGAGAAAGAGGGAGGGAGAGAGAGGAAGAGAGAGGGAGAGAGAGGGAGAGAGAGGGAGAGATAGAGAGAGATAGAGAGAGGGAGAGAGAGGGAGATAGATAGAGAGAGGGAGTGGGCAGACAGGCGAGCGTGAACGAAACCGGTGGGCGAGTCGGCGGCTGGGGTGGGCTGGGGCGGGCCTCCACACACACACACACACACACACGCACACACGCGCCCCTCTTCTGCCAGCCCTTGGGGCCACTACCCTGTCGTGCGCAAGGACGCACTGCAGATGGCCACGCTTCAGACCCATCCTCACACACGCACACACGCACACACACATGGGTCTTATACGCCAAATACGTCCAACGGACTGTAAACTTGATCCCCACACACACACACGTGCAGGGCCACTACCCCGTGGTGCGCGAGGACGCCGCGCAGATGGCCGCGCTCCAGATCCAGTCGGAGCACGCGAGCGCGCTTGTGGGCGACGACGAGGCCGTCATGATGTGCATCGAGCAGTTTGTGACCAAGCAGGTGGGAACGACCACTGAACGTCCCCACTAAAGGTCCCCATTGTGCAAGTTATTCGGGTTTAGACACCGATGCTCGTTGTTGAAAAATGAGAGCGGGCGACGACGAGGCCGTCATGATGGGCATCGAGCAGTGCGTGACCAAGCAGGTGGGAACGACCACTGAAGGTCCCCACTAAAGGTCCTCATTGTGTAAGTTATTCGGGTTTCGACACCGATGCTCGTTGTTGAAAAATGAGAGCGGGCGACGACGAGGCCGTCATGATGTGCATCGAGCAGTTTGTGACCAAGCGGGTGGGAACGACCACTGAAGGTCCCCACTAAAGGTCCCCATTGTGCAAGTTATTCGGGTTTTGACACCGATGCTCGTTGTTGAAAAATGAGAGCGGGCGACGACGAGGCCGTCATGATGGGCATCGAGCAGTTTGTGACCAAGCAGGTGGGAACGACCACTGAAGGTCCCCACTAAAGGTCCCCATTGTGCAAGTTATTCGGGTTTCGACACCGATGCTCGTTGTTGAAAAATGAGAGCGGGCGACGACGAGGCCGTCATGATGTGCATCGAGCAGTGTGTGACCAAGCAGCTGGGTACGACCACTACAGGTCCCCACTAAACGTTCCCTCTGTGCAAGTTACTCGGATGTAGACCGATGCCCCCCTTAGGAAAACGAAAGCGGGCAACAACGAGGCCGTCATGTCTGTGTGGCCCCTTCAAACGGGGCACACCCCTTCTGGAGCCTTAACGGGACTCGCCATGCAAGTTCTGAACGGGCAGTGCAACCTTGCTGTGCATGGATCAGTTTATTACAATAACAGGCAAGCAGGAGGGGCATGCTAAGCTCGCTCTGTGCAGGGAGGGACGAGCTGGTGCTCCTCCCACACCTCCCACACCTCCCCGCACATGCACCCCCACCCTCACACGCGCTCTCTCCCTCTGCTCTCCACACCTACCACACCTTCCACACCTACCATCCCCCATGCACCCCCATGCACACAGGTCCGTATGGCGCGCCCGCGCGAAAAGTGACGGCTCGACGCGGGCGCGCGCCTACCGCTCTCTCTCCCTCTTCTCTCCACACCTCCCACACCCACACCTCCCACACCCTCCACACCTCCCACCCCCCAATGCAGTTACAGTCACATCGGCTTTCCAGCAAAGACTACCTCTAGTCCTAGTACCACCGCCTAGACCCAAGTCCAGTTCTGGCCCTAACAATTACTTGTGAGGGGCGGTAGCCACCAGCCGGCTGCCTGCCAACGTGTAGTCCCAGAGCAAAAAGGAGAGCTATTGTGCGACGCCTCCAAAATAGGTCCTAACTGCTTCTAGGGGATAGGGGGTCAAGTGGCGCTTGCCAATCTACTTGACCGCCGTGGTGGAGGGGCCGGCGCCTGAGGGGCAGCCGGACCGTACACCACGGCTCTCCACCCGACCCTATCCTGAGCACGCTCAAACGCCGTGTCCGAAAAAGTCTTCCAATCAGAACGAGTGCCACTAGTTTCGCCTAGCTGCTGAATCAGTAGCTTAAGAAAATAGTGTCGGGAGGAGGCTGGAGGCCGGCCTTGCTGCCGAGCCACATCCATTGTGCAGTCAAAAGTCGTACGAGGAAGACGAGAAGCCGGCATGCGCATCACATGGCCTAGCCACTGCATTGATCGCTTTGCCACAAGGCTCTCAATTGGCTCAGTGTCGCACGCCTGCCGAATATAAGTCAATCTGTGCCGGTCGACCAGGCGCACACCCAGAATGCGACGAAGGCAGTTAGAGTGGGCAACCTCCAATCGAGTCAGTTGTGTTTTAGTAGGGGCCCATGTTTCGCAGCCGTACAGAAAGTGGGGCAGCACGAAAGTGTTGTAAACCCGCATCTTAGACTGCACTTGCATCTTCTTGCTGGCCCAAATCTTATCAAAAGACGCAAACACGCCCAGCGCGCGAACGACACGCACACCGATCTCCTTTTCCACACCACCACTCTGGGTTATCCAACTCCCTAGATACTTAAATGCAGAGACGGTCTTCACTTCACCACCAGTCAGCGCAAACGTGGGCAGATCCGCGTCGAAATCTGCTGGCAAAATCATCACTTCTGTCTTGGCGGCGTTGATTTGCATGCCAAAGCTAGAGGACACTTTGTCAAGGATTTTCAGCATAAGCGCCAACTGAGCTGGGTCATGCGAGAACAAACATAAATCGTCGGCATACATCAGCATTACTATGCGCTCAACCGACGACGACAACACAGAGCCGCCGGCTCGGGTCACGACTGACACGCCAGCCCCCTCTGGCATCATGTCTAGCGCCTTTTTCACTATGTGGTCAATAAAAACATTGAACAACACAGGAGCAATGACGCACCCCTGTCGCACACCAGACGACACGGGGAATTCGTGCCCGATTTTCCCAGCCAGCCGCACGGCAGCTGCGGTGTTGGTGTGAAGATCCTCCAACAGATCAATAATGTGCGGATGAACACTATATAATCTAAGGACTCTCCACAGTGCCGCACGGTTTATGCAATCGTAAGCTTTAGAATAGTCGACAAATGCCACAGCCATGCATTGTTTGTACTCGGCATGTGCCGCGCTCAGCGAGCGCAGAGTAAAAATCGCATCAACAGTGCCTCTGCTTTTTCTGAAACCACACTGAGCCTCATGCAACTGACCATCAGCCTGCGTGGAGACGCGGTGCAGAAGTATGGCAGCGTACACTTTCCCGGCAATAGAGAGAAGGCTTATACCGCGGTAGTTACCAGGGGAGTCACGCGGACCCTTCCCCTTATAGAACGGTGTGATAATAGCAGTTTTCCATTCCCTCGGGGCTCTCCCCGACCGCCATACGGCGATGATGACCCGGTGGAGCCATGCGATGGCAATGCACACAGGTCCTAATGACGCGCCCACGCGAGGAGTGGCGGCTCGACGCGGGCGCGCGCTACCGCTCGCTTGAGCGCCTCTCCAAGGAGGACGCGCGGCTGCAGTTCCTGCGCATCCTGCGGTCGCTGCCCTACGGCAACTCAATCTTCTTCACGGTGGGTCTATTGCTCTGATTGTGAATGCCTTGGGTGTTGAAGCAGGGTTTTTTGTCAGGGTCTCTACCAGGGTTCAGAGGTTGACCGCTCGCTCGAGCGCCCCTGCAAGGAGGATGCGCGCCTGCAGTTTCTGCGTATCCTGCGGTCGCTGCCCTGTGGCAACTCAATCTTCTTCACGGTGCATCTATTAGGGGATTTGGGTTGTAGGAGGGTCGTCCCCGGTCTTGGGGTTCAGGGGGTGGCTCGCTCGAGCGCCCCCCTCCAAGGGGGTCACGCGGCTGCAGTTTCTGCGCATCCTGTGGTCGCTGCCCTACGGCAACTCAATCTTCTTCACGGTGGGTCCATTGCTCTGATTGTGAATGCCTTTGGTGTTGAAGCAGGGTCTTTTGTCAGGGTCTCTGCCAGGGTTCAGGGGTTGATCGCTTGCTCGAGCGCCCCTCCACAGAGGGGGCATGTGGCTGCAGTTCCTGCGCATCCTGCGGTCGCTGCCCTACGCACGGTGGGTCTATTGCTCTGATTCTGTTTGCCGTTGGTGTGTTAAAGCAGGGTCTTTTGTCAGGGTCTTTGTCAGGGTTCAGGGGTCGATCGCTTGCTCGAGCGCCCCTCCAAGGAGGACGCCCGGCTGCAGTTCCTGCGCATCCTGCGATCGCTGCCCTACGGCAACTCAATCTTCTTCACGGTGGGTGCACGCACCAGGCGGCCATACGCACAAACACGCCCGCAAACGACCCCTCTCTCCCTGCCTCTCTTTCTCACTCTCACACACACCCTTTATCTCACCCTCTCTCTCTCACACACACACACACACACGCCCCTCCCACCTTGTGGGGCACTATAGGTCTTTCTCTCTCCCTCTCTCTCTCTCCCCCCCCCCCCCCTCTCTCTCCCTCCCTCTCTCTCACTCACACACGGCCTGCTGCCACCCACCACAACAGGTCCCGATTGGCCTGCTGCCCGCAAAGCTCATCCTGCTGCCACCCACCACAACAGGTCCCGATTGGCCTGCTGCCCGCAAAGCTCATCCTCGGCGTCAACAAGCGTGGCGTGCACCACACACACACACGCACACGCACACGCACACACACGCCCCCCTCTGCCTTCCAATCATTGCACTGAATGCAGGTCCGCCGCATCGAGGACCCGATCGGCCTGCTGCCCGCGAAGCTCATCCTTGGCGTCAACAAGCGCGGCGTGCACTTCTTCAGGTGTGTGGCCCGCCTAGCCTCAACTCTTGGCGCTTACAGTCTGCGCTGCTGCATCTACGTTGGAGGGCCCGAATCTGGGGCCCGCACCTGAGGGCCCGAACCTGAGCCCGAACGTAGGGCCCAGGCCTGACCCCCCCCTCCCTAACACAGTTACTGATCCTGTTCTGCACATCCCGCCGTCCATGCCTGAGCCTCAAGATCTGATCTGATCCTCATGCTCAGGGCCTGAACCTCATGGCCCGGACCTGAGGGTCCTTACCTGGGGCCCGAACCTGAGGGCCCGAATCTAGCGCCCGAACCTGACCAACACAGTCACTGATCCTGTTTAAAACACCCCGCCATCACCCAGGCCCGTGCCCAAGGAGTACCTGCACTCTGCCGAGCTGCGCGACATCATGCAGTTTGGGAGCAGCAGCACAGCCGTGTTCTTCAAGGTGGATTGCATAGCTGTGACAGAGTGTCCGCAACAGGCGCGCGTGTGTGTGTGCGTGTGTGTATGTGATTGTGTGTGCCGGCACTCTGTCGAGCTGTGCGACATCAGCTCATGCAGTTTGGGTCGTCGTCTACAGCCGTGTATTTCAAGGTGGGTTGCAGCAGAGCTCTCATGGAGTTGAGTGTTTCCAACCGTTTTGTGTGTGTGTGTGTGTGTGGACCTGCACTCTGCCGAGCTGCGCGACATCATGCAGTTTGGGAGCAGCAACACAGCGGTCTTCTTCAAGGTGTGTGTTGATAGAGGAGTAGGGAGTGCTTGCAACGGCTGTGTTGTTTGTTTGTGCATGTGTGTGTGTGTGTGTGTGCGTGCCTGCACTCGGCAGAGCTGCGCGCCATCATGCAGTCTGGGCCGCCGTCGACAGCCGTGTTCTTCAAGGCATGGAAGGGTGTTGCCTTTTCCTGTAGGGCCTCCCATAGGGCCCGTATGGGGCCCATATAGGGCCCCTTGACGGCTTTGAGTAAGCCTTCATGAACCCCAAGAGCCACCGGCTCCGAACCTCCTAACCTTGTTTCGAGCCACACACGCACCGCCGTGCATTCGAGTTGAAGCTCACACGTGCCCCCCCCCCCCCCGCGCCCCATCCACACGCCCCATGCGCAGATGCGCGTCGCCGGCGTGCTGCACATCTTCCAGTGCACATGTGCAAACACGCGTGCGCGTGCCCCCACTTCACACACATTGACCCACACCCACACCCACACGCCCCCTGTGCAGATGCGCGTCGTCGGCGTAGTGCACATCTTCCAGTTTGGCTCTGACGCAGATGCACGTTCCCCCCACCAGTCCCCCCCCCCTCCCAGCACCACCCACCCGCACCCCACACGCCCCCTGTGCAGATGCGCGTCGCCGGCGTGCTGCATATCTGCCAGTTCGAGACCAAGTAGGAAACAGAAGTAGAAACAGAAACAGAAGCAGGAACTGACACGTTTGCACGTTTGCCGCCCCCCCCCCCCTTCCCTCCCATATACAGATGCGCGTCGCCGGCGTGCTGCACATCTTCCAGTTTGAGACGCGCCAGGGCGAGGACATCTGCATGGCGCTGCAGACGCACATCAACGACATCATGATGAAGCGGTACTCAAAGGTGTGGGTGTGTGTGGGGTGTGGGGGGGGATTTTACAGTCCGTCGGACGCCTTTGCTGGCGATGTGTGTGTGTGTGTGTGTGTGGCTGATTTTACAGTCCGTCGGAGGCCTTTGATGGCGATGTGTGTGTGTGTGAGCGTGTGTGTGTGTGTGGCCGATTTTACAGTCTGTCGGAGGCCTTTGTTAGGCTTTGTTGTTGTTGTGTGTGTGTGTGTGTGTGTGTGTGAGTCCAGCGCCGCACTTCCCCCCCCCCCTCCCCTACAAGAACAAGGCTTGAGTCACTCCTTCACACACGCTCACACACTCCCCTCCCTCCCCCCCCCCCCCCAAGGCAACAGGCGGCCCCGAGTCCACGCACACACACACACTTCACAAAACAAGGCTTGAGTCACTCACTCACACGCGCTCGCTCACACACTCCCTCCCCCCCCCCAATCCTGCGCACGCAGGCCAAGGCCATGGCAACAGGCGGCCCAGAGTCCAAGGCCGCGCCGTCCAACCCAGACGCACTTGGGTTGCAGCAGGTGCGTGGTGTGTGTGGGGGGGGGGAAGGGGGGCGGTAGGCTCGCACACCAGGGAGCATCATCATGAGCAAGGATCCTCATTATAGGATCCATCTTTGGCCCCGGATCGCCTCGGTCAAACCACTGCTGACGCTGCTGCGATCACAACCGCCTGCACAGCTCTCAACACGGATCCCTGGTGTCCGGATCAGGAGGGCGTTGGGATCCTTCAGGACCTGTCAGAGGCGGGTTGCCTCGGCAAAACCACTGCCCGCACTGCTCCCCGCCAACCGACCGGGTGCACCACTGCAGGCCAACTATGGCGCCAAGTACGAGGAGCACGTGGCGCAGCTGCAGAAGTCGCTCGAGGAGGCGCAGCAGCGCGTGGACCAGACGCAGCGCAGCATTCACGACCTCACGTGCGTGTGGAGTGTGGCAGAAAGTGTGGCAGAAAGTGTGGGGTGCGAGGGTGTGTGTGTGGGACCAGTCGCAGCGCAGCATCCACGACCTCACGTGCGTGTGGAGTGTGGAGTGGCAGAAAGTGTGGCAGAAAGTGTGACAGAAAGTGTGGCAGAAAGTGTGGGAGAGCGTGTGGGGTGCAAGGGTGTGGGGGGGCAGACGCAGCGCAGCATCCACGGTCGCACGTGTGTGTGTCTTGTGCTGTGTTTTAGGGGTGTGGAGAGAGTGTGGGAGAGGGGCCGAAGTGGGACTGTGGGTGTGGGGTTATTGTCGCAGTAGCGCGTGGACCAGACGCAGCGCAGCATCCATAGTGTGCGGGTGTGTGCGGGTGTGGGTAGGGGGGTGCACCAGACACAGCGCAGCTCCACGACCTCACGTGCGTGGGGCTGGGGTGGGGGGGTGGGGCTTTGGTGACGAAACCACTTTGAGACAGGTGCTTAGCGCCACAAGGGGGAGGGTCGGGGTGCATGCACGTGCCCGCAGCTGCTGCGGAAGCCCTAAACCCCGCAACAATTGGCGCCGCAGGTGCAAGCACGAGCAGTACACGAGCGAGCTTACGTTGTATTTATCCCAATTAACCTGTAAACCTGCTTTTACTTACCAACCCCTAAACCCCAACCCTAAACCCGAACCCCAAACCCTCGCAGGTACAAGCACGAGCAGTATACGAGCGAGCTGGACGAGGTCACGGAGCAGCTGCGCGCGGAGGAGGCGGGGCGCAACGCGCTCGATGCCACGCTGCAGGTGGGCAGTACATCACACACACAAGACCTAGAGGGAGTGGACTACAGTGTGTGTGTGGGGCAGTTAGAGGGCTGGGTGGCTGCGGGCAGAGGAGGCTGGGCGCAACGCGCTCAGCGCCACGCTGCAGGTGGGTGTTGTTGTAGACCTCCAAGGCTTGGTAGAATCGACATTTAGTGATCAAGAATTGACATTTAGTGAGTAGGAGGGTGGGCCAGGGAGAGGGCGGGGGGGCAGCACGAGGGCTGGGTGGCGGAGGAGGCGGGGCGCAACGCGCTGGATGCCACGCTGCAGGTCGATGCTGTTCGAGGTGGTGCAATCAACCTTGACAAGTTAAGAGAGCGGCGCTGAGGCGCCGCTAAAAAACGGCGGAGCCGTTACGGGGCCGGGGTTGGTTCGCACCGGCCGTGATCCCACGAACCTCGCGGAAAGAGAGAGAGACCGAGACAGAGAAAGAGAGAGAGAGAGAGAGGGAGACAGAGAGAGATACACCATTGACCTACTGCCACGCACGGTCTGCCCCCGGCCGCTCGGGTCGAGCAGATATACCCCGCTGGTGCGTGTGCGTGTGCGCGTATGTGTGGTGCGCGGCTAGGGGATGAGGTGTCCCGCCCTGACCCCCAGGCATCATGCATAGAATGTCAACACGAAGCTTTGACTGGGGGGGTGGGTGATGTTGGGCGATAGCGTCCCATGCTCCGCGCTGTGCCACACAGTGGTGCACCGCCCCAAACTGCGCCACATCAGACCGGGGCGAGGCAACCGGGGGCAGGGAGGCACGATCTGACTGCACAGGCATATAGCTTATGACACAGGGGCGCTGTGGCCGGGGTGGCGTGACTGTGGGCGCCGCGAGCGCCGCGCTGTTGCTGTGCGCGTGCGCGCGCCAGCATGCATGGCGCATGGCATGCCCATGCATGCGGCCAAAATATCCCTGGTGCCAGATCTGGGGCAACAACTTTATAACATATGATGCATGAGTCATGCTGGGAGGGTGTGCACACAGGGAGAGGCAGTTTGGGGGATGGGCATGCATATATGGGCAGGGAGTGACAGACGGCGCCAGGTCGCCTCACCGGAGCTCCCGACCCGCCTCTACAGCAGCGCAATGTCATACTTGAATCGTATGGTGGCTCTACAGTCGCGGAGGAGGCCGCGGGCCGCGTCGTGGCGACAGCGGGTGTTGTGCTGAGTCAGCGGCACTGAGGTGTAGCTCCCCCGCGCCCCGGGCCCTCCTCACCGCCGCAACGCGACGCAGGCGAGTTCATGTACACATATAGGACCTGTTCCATCGCTGTGGGGGCCAGCGGGGCGCGCTGGGGCGCCGACCAAATTTCACGATGGCGGGGGGGGGGCAGAAAAGTCGATTTCAGACCCCAAAACTTCAAATTTTGGCACCGGACTGACGCCAAGCCCTTCGCCTCCCTAAGGTACGTCAATATCCACCCTAAAAAATGGGCAGCGGGGGGTTGGTTGGTTGGTCCGGGGACTTTTCAAAAAAAATCTTGTAACTTTCAACTCCGGCCTACGTTCGACCTGGGAGTGGGCGCATTGGATTCCTCTTGTCAAGAGGAGTCCAAATCCATGCTCAGACCATCCACACCACACTGGAGCTTTGGAACCGTACGTGTGACCGCCAGAAGTGGATTGTAAAACTCTCTCATCCACACACCCAATACATACTGCAGGGGTGTGGGGGTCCCACACCGGGCAGCTGGTGTGGACCACTGGTTCACACCCCCTGAGAGCCAGGATGCTCTGCAGACCTCCGATTGGGCTGGGGGTGGGCGCGCTAGATTCATGTGGCAACACAGATGCCAAATGCATGGTCATTCATGCGGTTCATTAGTCGGGAGGATGTGGGTGGGGCCTTGGAGCGTGGGGCTGTACCGGGGCGTGTGGCCGCCTGCTGAGGCCAGTTTCAAGAAGTTGGAGCGAGTTGTACAGCCATCCACTGAAACCATAGACAGGGAATGATGCTACGGAGCTGCACACCAAGTTTTAGCAGCAACAGATAAGGCCAGGGTGTACTTGGGGTTGGTTGGTCCCCCCAGGGACTTTTTCAAAAAAAAAAGGCATGGGGTTTGAAAAAAACTTTCCTGCCACCCCTCCTGATGGCGAGGACGCAAGTTGGCACCAACTTTCACTGAGGCCACCCGCGCTCCTGAGCATTTCGACATAAGCTTTTGAGCCCATCCCGCAGCGATGTACCGGGTCAGCTGGCGCGGAGGGAGCCTGTGCTACTACATCACTTGTTACATCCCAAACCCGGGGGCGGAGTCCCCATTGGGTGGGGGGGCTCCGCCGAAAAGTGTGTAAGGGGGGGGGGGCAGCGAGAGGGTTGAGCGGCTGCGGGCGAATGAGGCGGGGCGCAACGCACTCGACACCACTGTTGGCGCTGTAATTATTACGCCTGGTTGACCCTTTAGTTGCTACCGAGGGGGGGCGGGGGCAGGGAGGGACAGGTTTGGGTCGCGCCAGATGGATGCGCTGGGTGCCGCGCTGGAGGTGTGTGCGTGTCTAACCAGACTGGTTTGAGTGGCAGCGGCGGGCGTTGCGACCATACGACCACAAGACCACCTTGGATTCATCAGCGCTCTACCAGAGCGCCACCAGAGCACCTGCAGAGCACCTGCAGAGCACCTGCAGAGCACCATCAGAGCGCCATCAGAGCACCATCAGAACATGATCACAGCACCGCCAGAGCACCACCAGAGCACCATTAGAGCACAACGGCAGCACCATTACTGCACCATCACAGCACCATCCATCCCAGCACCATCACCGCACCCTCAGAGCACCACCAGAGCACCACCAGAGCACCACCTGAGCACCATCAGAGCACCATCGCAGCACCATCCATCACAGCACCATCAGAGCACCATAAGAGCACCATCCGATCACAATCACAGCAGACGGCAACTAACATTTCAGTCACCACCTGGGCCTAGCTAGGTTGGGGGCGTCGGTCGGTGGGCGGGCACATACACACACACACACACACTCGGGTCTAATGCGCCATCGAAGGCGTCCAACGGACTGTAAAATCGACCACACACACACACACACATTCACGCACACCAACTGTAAAATCGACCACACACATGCACGCGCGCACACACGCGTGCAGGCTCTTTGAAAGGAGCTCGACAACACGCGCAGCGATGCTCAGCTTGTGAAAGCAGGCACACACGCACACGCCCCCCCCCCACACACACACGCAGGCTCTTCACAAGGAGCTCGACAACACGCGCAGCGAGGTCCAGCTCGTAAAAGCCGGCGCCGCCGTAGCGGCAACGTCCAGCCCCGACGACGACGTGCAGCTGGCAAAGGTGTGGACGGGGGTGTGGGGGGGCGGGAGGTGTGGGGCGGGAGTGTGGGGCTCGTGTGCGAGTGAGCGACGCGGCCACAATTCTCTCTCTCACACACACACACACACGCTCGCCATCAAAGACGTCCGATGGACTGTAAAATCGACCACACAAACACACACCACACACACGCTCGTTCCCTCACTCGCTCTGCGCGTGTGCGAGTGAGCGACTCGGCCACTTCACACACACACACACACACACACGCTCGTTCCCACACTCGCTCGGTTCCTCGGATCACTCACGCAGCTCGGAGAGCTTACCCGCTCACTCACACGCTCACACACTCTGCCCCTGCCTCTCCCTCTCTCTCTTCCCCCCCCCCCTCTCTCTCCCTCGCTTCCTCTCTCGCTTTCTTCCTCTCTCTCAGTGTCTCTCTCTCTCCTTCTTTTGCTCTCTTACCATCTCCCCCCCCTCCCTCTCTCGCTCCCGCTCTTTCTTTCTCGCTCTCTCGCTCACGCCCCCACTCACCCGCCTACCCCAACCCCCCACCCACCTGCACACACAGCTCGAAAAAGAGCTCGAGGCAGTTGCAAGGAGTTTTAGGAGCGCTCTTTCTCTCACTCCCACTCTCTTTCACTCACTGACACACACTGCCCCTTCTCTCCCACCCTCTCTCACTCCTCTGTGTCACTCTCTCACTCTCCCATACAGCTCGAAAAAGAGCTCGAGGCTGTTGCAAGGGAGTTTGAGGAGCGTGGCGCGGCGCTGCTGGCGCACACTCACTGACACACAACACACACACTGCCCCTCCCACTCTTGTCTTTATCTTGCTTTTTCCACCCCACTCCACACACACACTCACACAGCTGGAGAAGGAGCTCGAAGCCGTCGCCAGGGAGTTTTAAGAGAGCTCTTTCTCTCAGCCTCCACTCCCTCTCTCTCTCACTCACTAACACACATACACACACTGCCCCCCCTCTCTCTCTCACTCTCCCACGCAGCTGGAAAAAGAGCTTGAGGCCGTCGCCAGAGAGTTTGAGGAGCGTGGCGCGGCGCTGCTGGTGCTTGAGAAGCGTGCGGAGCAGCTGTCGCGCGAGAAGGAGCTGGTGGACAAGAAGGTGTGTATGTGTGTGTGTATGTGCGTGTGCGTGTTGGCTCTGTTGGTCTCCCTCTGTGTGTGTGTGTGTGTGTGCATGTGCGCATGTGCGTGTGGTGGCTCTCTGTTTCTGTCCTCTCTCTCTCTCTTTCGCATTCTGTTCCTCGCTCTATGTGCGTGTGTGTGCGGTGACTCTGTATCGCTCTCTCTTTCTGTGTCTTCTCCATCTCTCTCCACCTCTCTCTCTCCGCGTGTTTGGTGAAGCGTGCAGAGCAGCTGTCGCGCAAAAAAAGCCGGTAGACAAACACCCCACACTGTTCAGCGCATCGAGAGGCCGCGCGAGGGCGGAGGCGCCGAGCTGACCCACACACCGGTAGCACACACATCCACACACGCACACGCACTCCCATGCATGGATGCACCCCTGCAGACACACACACACACACTCACCGCAGGTCCCACGCATAGAGAAGTCGCGCGAGGGCGAGGTTGCCGAGCTGACGGACACACACCGGTCGCACACACGCATCTGCACTCACACACATCCACACACACACACACACACACACGCACTCACACACCATGCATGCATGTGCACCCGCGGGTCCAGCGCATCGAGAAGTCGCAACGGCGAGGGCGCATCACCCACGACATGCACTGGCCGCCACCACACACTCGCACACGCACACACTCTCACCCATACACACACACACACACACACACACTCACACACCATGCATGCATGTGCACCTGCAGGTCCAGCGCATCGAGAAGTCGCGCAAGGGCAAGGTCGCCGAGCTGGGACGGAGAAAGCCGTCCGCACTCGCACATGCACCAACAACATCAACAACAAAAAAACAAAAAAACGAAAACAAAAAAAACAAAACAAAAAGGGCGACGACAACGGAAAAAATGCTGTTCAACAAACAACATTAACAAAAAAAAAAAAAAAAAAAAACGCCCCGCAGGTCCAGCGCATCGAGAAGTCGCGCGAGGGCGAGGTCGCCGAGCTGACGGACAAGCTCACGATCAGCCGCGACACGCAGGAGCAGCTGCAGGTTTGTACATGCACATATACAACCTAGAAAGGTGGTCGCATCAGTGCAGTGGGGTCGAAGGGCGAAGTTGCCGAGCTGACGGACAAGCTCACGATCAGCCGCGACACGCAGGAGCAGCTTCAGGTTGGTAAATGCACATACAAACCCTAGAAAGACACTCGCATCAGTGGAGTCGAAGGGTGTGGGCGTGGCTGATGGACACGCTCACGGCCAGCTGCGCCCCACGCACGAGTGGCGGAGCTCTTAACGTCCACCCCCGCACACACACACTGCACACGCACGCAGTCCAAGGACTCCAAGATTGCGGAGACCATGGCCGAGCTCACGCACATCAACGCGCTGTTTGAGGCGACACGAGAGGAACTGGCAGGCTTCAAGGTGCAACGAGGCGGTGTAAACAGGGTTTAGGGGGGGTGCATGCTAGAAGACCTCATACTAAAAGACCTCCTACTAGGTCTCCTGATGAGGATGGTGGATTTTACAGTCGTGTGTGACGCACCGACAGGCAGCGCATTCGACCTTGCTCGGCGTGTATCGCCCGAGCACTATAGACGGGTGGCTGGCTACTTGTGTTGGGGGCTAGTGGGTCGGGGCTGGACCTAGACAGGGCACTCGACCTCCAGATCTGACTCCTCCCCGGGGAGGCACGGCCAAGGTCTCATTTGTGGTGTAGATTTTGTGCATGACGCCATGCCACGCAGGGGTTCAGGGTTTGGTTGGGTTTGGAGAGGGGGGGGGGTAGACTTGTCAACCCAAAAATATGGGTGCCAACATGCGCGCACCTGAACAGCATGGTAACCAACGCGCTTTTTGAGGCAAACAGGGAGGAGGGAGCCAAGGTGCGCCCGCGCCAAACCTCGTACACACCTGGCACACGCCTCTCGCACACATCCCCCCGCTCCTCCATTGTCTCTTTCTCTCTCTCTCTCTCACACACACACACGCCTCTCGCACACATCGCCCCGCTCCTCCATTCTCTCTCCCCCTCTCTCTCACACACACACACACACCTTGTGGGCGCATGTTCTACTGGCTGACGTGGCTCCCTCTCTCCCTCTCTTTCTCTCTCTCTCTCTCTCTATCTCTCCCTCTCTCGCTTTTTCTCTCCTCTCCTCTCTCTCTCTCTCTCTCTCTCTCTCTCTCACATACACACACGCACTCCTGTGCTGCATCAAAACGGGCTGACGCGGCAGAGCTTGCTGAGCTGCGCGAGATGCACACACCCTCCTGCTCTCCCATTTATTCCCCCCCCCCCCCCCCCACACACACACACATGCTGCATCAAAACTGGCCAACGCGACAGAGCTTGCTGAGCTGCGCGAGATGCACACACCCTCCCGCTCTCCCTTTCACTTCCCTCTCTCTCTCCCTCACACATACACACACCCTCCCCCCCCCCTCCCATGCTGCGTCAAAACAGGCCGACGTGGCAGAGCTTACTGAGCTGCGCGAGGTGCACACACCCTCCCGCTCTCCCTTTTCTTTCTTTCTCTCTCTCACACACCCACACACCCTCCCCCCCTCCCGTGCTGCGTCAAAACAGGCTGACGCGGCAGAGCTTGCTGAGCTGCGCGAGATGCGGGAGGACGTTGAGCGCAAGGAGAAGCAGCAGAAGGCGATCATCGAGCACCAGGTAAAAACAACGATGTTTGTTTAGGGTTCAACACACAAACACACAACCTGGAAATCTGGAAACCTGAAAACCCAAGCCTGAAGCACCTGAGCGAACAACTGTGTGGGTGTGCGAGATGCGTGAGGACGTTGAGCGCAAGGAGAAGCAGCAGAAGGCGATCATCAACAGCACCACGTGAGGAGGGTTTGGGGTTTGGAGCTGAGAGGGGAGAGGGGAGAGAGAGAGCAGGGGGCGCTGAGCTCATAGGGAGGCAAAAGGCGACCACCGAGCAACACGCATGCGCGTTGTAGGAAGGCACGGGGCTCCTAGCACGCATGTGCCACGAATGCACCGTGCGCATACCCACCACGCATGCACCATGCGTGCGCCCATCAGGCCCGCGACCTCCCATGCACGCACGCGCACACACACACACACACACACCTTGTGCCACAGTCCATACCGCCTTGACAAGCTCGGCGACCTCTGCCACACACACGGACACACACACACACGCACACACACACACCTTCAGTCCAAGCGCCTCTCCACACTTGCACACACACACACTTGCACACACACACACACGCACACACCTAGCTTTGCAAGCTCTGCACACATACACACATACACTCACACATGGAACACAAACGGACGCACACACTCACGCACGCAACGCAACGCAGTCCAAGCGCCTCGGAGAGCTCGGCAAACTCTTCACCGACGAGCAGCTCACGCGCAAGCGCTACTTCAACCAAATGGAGGATATGAAGGTACGTCAGCATGCATGATTCCCTCCAATGCCTTCTTCAAAACTTTCAATTGGAAGGTTTCAAAACTTCCAATCAAAGCACTCATAATTTGGAGTTGTTACAGTAACAGTAACACGGGGTTTCCAGCTAAGCAGGCTACTCTTCTACTAGAGACACCCGCCGATACTCCAGCACACTAAAGTACTAGAGTACCGCCGGCTCCCGGCCGATAGACTACCGCTCTCGCCGGCTAGACTACCCCAAACAGCGGTCTCTGAGAGACATGTCTGGCAAGGAGCATATAGGAGAGGACCTTCCTCAAGGTCACAGTAGTGGCCTTGTGGCCAGTCAAGCCGGCAGAGCCGACTGGCGCTGACTGGAACGGTCCCCGCCTGGCAGTGCATGGCTGTCCAGCTCTCGTTTGCATGGGGCTCAGCCGGCGCCCCATGCCTCATGCATGGCCAGGTCCCACCCTCCAGGGGTGCATGGACGACAGAGTTGTCATGGAGGCTGCCTGAAGACCTTCCAACGCCAGTCACCGGCAGACGAGCGACCCCGAGGATGAGCGCGGTGACGAACGCTGCGATTGGTGAAGCGGATTTACTCTGTGTTGCCTCGGCGGTCGCCACCGCTGAAGCCGTGATGGTAGCCTGCCTCCACGGGCAGCCATCTTGACCAATGTCCAGCATGCATTGACGGTCGCCAGCGCCTCCGCTCGTCGATCAACTCGTCGAGATCGGTGCCGCATGGCGTCCTGCATGGGGGGAGGATAAGGGCCGTCTCCCAGCACGGGCCGCGGCAGCGCCGCGGCTACTCGCCAAGCCATGGCATCGCCGGGCAAGCCGCTCCTGAAGTGTTCCACCGAGGGGCAGTCTAGCAGGAGCCGGGCCAGTCGTATTTTACCCTGCTCGTCAGCGGCACGGAGATCCTCGTCACCAGCAGCGCTGCATTGCTGGGTCCAGGGCTCGGCGACAAGAACGCGCCTCCGTTAATCGAGCCCCAAAATTTGGAGTTGTTAATGACCTCTTAACTGCCTCATAACTGGACCCCACAACGCGCCACCTCAACCAGATGGAGGACATGAAGGTGCGTCTCCGCCCTATTAATAATTGTGACAAACCCCCAATTACAACTGACACGAACAGTTCTGGTGGCCCCACAAAACGCGTGAACATGCAAGCGCTACTTCAGCCTTTTGGAGGTTGAAGGGCAGGGTTTAGGGTAAGGGCCTCAGCCGTGTAGTAACTTAGGGCCTCGGACGTGAAGTAACTTGATGATGATATATGTTACAGTCAGGGACACCTCTAAAGGCGTATACGACCGTGCTCGGTGCGTATGAAGGACAGAGTAGGGGGGGGGCATGAATCCCCAACCCCGCTCGTACATTCGCGAGAGCAATGTTTGTACCACTGTGTGCGCAAGCAGATCACACGCGCAACTCTAGGCTGACACTCTGCATCCTACGAAGCTGACCACCCTCGTGCTAAAACGCAACACACACACACACACACACAGACCACCCTCGTTCTAAAACATAACACACACACACACACACACATACACACACTTCCCCCCCCCTCCCTCTCCCGCACACGTTCCCAGGGCAAGCTGCGCGTGGCTGTGCGCGTGCGCGGGCCCGACACCGGCGCCGGCAGCACGGTGACTGCCACCGACCCGCTCACGCTGCTGCTCCAGACGGACGGCGGAGAGCCGTCGGAGCTCGGGTTTGACGCGGTGTTTGGGCCAGACGCGTCGCAGGTGTGTGTGTGTGTGTGTGTGTGTGTGTGTGTGTGTCAGGGTTTGGGGGTTAAGGATTCAGGGCTGAGTCTTCAGCCGTTGCAGCCAGCTGGCAACACAGTTTGTGGGGCTCGGTTGTCGGGCGGCCGTCCAAGCACGGGTTTGACGCGGTGCTTGGACCAGACGCGTCGCAGGTGTGTGGGGGGGGTCGGTCTGTTGTTGTCGGGGGTCCGTTGTTCTGTGAGGGGGCGTCAGTTGTTACAAGGAGGGCGGTCAGCTTTACGGACGGTGGAGCGTCGTCGGAGCTCGGGTTTGACGCAGGTGTGTGTCGGGGTCTCTGTAGGGGTTTCTGGGCACTCGTCTAGATTCTGGAACAATGTGGCCGACTTCCTAGTCGCCTGCTTTGAGACTCCTGGACATCGGGCGAGAGACTAATCATCCGCTGCGGGGGCAACCTGGGAAATTTTGGGGGGAAGCCGTGGGGGCGAATCGCGGGATGTCGCTCCGAAAAATGTGGAAATCTGCAATTTTCACACTTTTCCGCAAAAAAAGTCGTCTGCGGGGGCGATTCGGCATGTATCCTCCCAACATCGTGGGGCAAAGAGGAGATGCTCAGTTTCCTCAAGGACACCACTGATAGCAATGGTGGTTGCATATGGTAGCTCGGGGTCTTTTGACAGCTGCCGGGCAGAGTCCTCGAGCATTGCACACGCATTGCACACGCATTGCATGCGCAGTGCATGCGCAGTGCGTGGTGGCGAGCACAGCCCCTACCCTGACTCTGCAACTCCCCAGCAATGCCTCTCAGGAATCTGGTAGGGCTCCTTTACGGTGCGCACGCACGAGCGTAATACGTCACAAAAGGCGTCCGGCGGACTGTAACGTCGAGCACACGCACGCACGCACGCGCAGGAAGATGTGTACGAGGAGGTCAAGCCGATGGTCCAGAGCGCGGTTGACGGGTTCAACGCGTGCGTGGTCGTGTGCGGGCAGGTGTGTGTGTGTGTGTTTGCGTGGTCGTGGTCGTGTACGGGCAGGTGTGTGTGTGTGTGCGTGCGTGCGTGCTGCACACGTGTGTTTGTGTGTGTGTGTGTGTGTGTGTGTGTGTGATATGCATGTGCATGCGTGCAGCGCACGTATAAGTGTGTGTTTGTGTGTCTGTGTGCGTGGTCGTGTGCGGGCATGTGTGTGTGTGTGTGTGTGTGTGTGTGTGTGTGTGTGTGCATGTACTGTGCATGTGCGTGTTTGCCTGTGCATGTGTGTGTCTTTGTGTGCGTGCAGGTGTGTGTGCTACGTGTGTGCGTGTGTCTGCATTGTGCGTGTGTGTCTGCGTTGTGCGTGCGTCTGCGTCTGCGGTGTGTGTGTGTGTGTGTCTGTGTGATCATGTGCGTGCATGTGTGCCAACGATGCAGAATGGCTCTACGCTGCTACGCAGTGCATACCACACGCACACACACGCACACACACGCGCACACACACGCAGCCTGGCGCCGGCTGCTCCCACTCGCTCTTTGGCACAGACGCCGCGCCCGGCACGCTCCTCCGCACTAGCTCGCTTGCTCACAATCACACACACACACGCACACACACACACACACTCATGCGCTTGCACACACACACACACACACACACACACGCAGCCCGGCGCCGGCTGCTCGCACTCGCTCTTTGGCACAGACGCCGCGCCCGGCACGCTCCTCCGCACTAGCTCGCTTGCTCACAACCACACACACACACACACACACACACACGCACACACACACACGCACGCGCTTGCACACACACACACACACACACACACGCAGCCCGGCGCCGGCTGCTCGCACTCGCTCTTTGGCACAGACGCCGCGCCCGGCACGCTCCTCCGCACTAGCTCGCTTGCTCACAACCACACACACATACACACACACACACACGCACACACACACGCGCACGCGCTTGCACACACACACACACACACACACACGCAGCCCGGCGCCGGCTGCTCGCACTCGCTCTTTGGCACAGACGCCGCGCCCGGCGTCGCGATGCGCTCGGTCGACACGCTGTTGCGCATTGTGTCGCTCACTCTCAACCACACACACACGCGCGCACACACACACGCACACACACGCACACACGCGCACACACACGCAGCCCGGCGCCGGCTGCTCTCACTCGCTCTTTGGCACAGACGCCGCGTTTGGCACGCTCCTCCGCATCGTGCCGCTCACTCTTAACCACACACAAACACGCGCACACACACACACACACAGAGATATCATTACAGATAACTCTGAACGGCAGACCTATAGATGGGCTGTTTCGGGTCATCGTTGAGGCAATTCCGTTCCAGGGCGGGTGACCAACCGACAGCACGAGCTTTTATATGCTCACACACTCACACACACACACACACACACGCACACGCAGCCCGGCGCCGGCTGCTCGCACTCGCTCTTTGGCACCGACGCCACGCCCGGCGTCGCAATGCGCGCGGTCGACACGCTCTTCCGCATCGTGACGCGCGACGCGTCCAAGTTCACTTTCAGCGTCGCGTGCTGCATGCTGGAGCTGCATGAGGTGCGTGCGCGTGTGGTTTTGGTTATGGTTTAGTAGGGCTTATGCGGGCGTTGTACGCCGAGCAAGTTCGAATACGCTGCCGGTAGGTGCGTCACACTCGACTGTAAAATCCATCATCATGGCCCTTGTGACCCCTCGAGTGCATGCGAGGGGGGGGGGGCGTGCGTGTCAGTGCAAGGAAATGGCGCCTCGTGGCGATGACTGCACACGCGCGTGTGTGCCTGAGAGCAGCGCCTAGTCGTAAGCCCCTACCCACACTCCCTGACCTCACCCTTCACACCTTTACACAGGGCACGCTGCGCGACGCGCTGCTGCCGCCCGCGCTCAAGAGCAACCCGCCGCAGCTGCTAGTGAAGAAGAACACAAACGGTGTCGTGACGGTGGCTGGCGTTTCCACAGTGCAGGTGTGAGAATTGGCAGAAACCCTTCACCCTGGATGGGCAAACCCTTTAACCCTACGTCTGAGCGGGCAAGCCCTAAACCCTAGGCCCCAGAAGGGCAAACCCTAGACCCTAGGCCCTGGAAGAACACAATCAGCGTCGCGACGGTGGCCGGCGCGTCGACCCCGTGCAGGTGTGGGAATGGGCGCAGCCAAAGTGGGCAGACCCTTGAATCTGAGTTGGCAAACCCGAAAGCCTAGGCCCTGGAAGAACACAAACGGCGCCGAGACGGTGGCCGGCGTTTCAACATTGCAGGTGGGGGAATGGGCACAGCCTAAGTGGGCAGACTTTAAAGCAAGTGGGCAGACTTTAATCCTCAATCTGAGTGGGCAAACCCTAGACCTCAGGCCCTAGAAGGGCACAAACGGCATCGCGACGGTGGCCGGCGTTTCGAAAGTGCAGGTGTGGGAATGGGCACAGCCTAAGTCTGAATCGGCAAACTCTAAGTCACTGTCAATTTTTACAGTGTGGGGCATGCCTACCTGGTACTCTTGAGTATGGGCAAACCCTTGAGCTGCGGGCTGACCCGGACCATGCTGCATGCACACGCAACCAGTGTTTCCGTTGAACACCCACCCTCGGCACCAGTGCAATTGCGGTGTGAGATTGGGCTATTCGGGCCGGCGCTGCGAATTTCGATCCGAAAAGAGTGAATCATAGAACAAAAAACGCCCTCGACGGGGTTGAGATTGAGGAAGTTAGCGTGAGGCCCGGGTTGAGCCATCACATAAAGGGTTCGGCCATCACGTTTCCAATGTCCTTTGTGTGACCACTGCACGCAACCATTTTCAGAATGCGCCTGCTGCAGAGCTCAAACACGCCGCCAGCTTCACTACCACCAGCTTGCCACCAGCCACCAGCCGCCCCTCACTGAGAAAACAACCATGTTTGCGCAACCGCAGCCGCGCTGTAGGTCGTGTCAGCTGCGGAGCTCAAGAAAATGGTGAGCTTCTCCACTGCAGCCCTCCACCACCACCTCCCCACCTCCCCACCTAGCGCTGAGCCAAATTCTGTGTGGGCACAACCGCATGTCGCGTCTGCGGCAGAGCTCAAGCAGATGGTCCGTCTAGCGCTGGGCCAAAACCCTGTGTGCGCACGATCGCAGGTCGCGCCTGCGGCAGAGCTCAAGCAGATGGTGTGCGCCGGGCTGTCGCCCCTCTCTGCTGTGCTGCCTCCTAGGCGCTGAGCCAAAACCCTGCGTGTGCACTTCAACCGCAGGTCGTGTCTGCTGCGGAGCTCAAGCAGATGGTGGGCGCTGGGCTGCCGCGGCGCCCAGTCGCCCCTCCCTGCCGTGTTGCCTCCTCAGCGCTGAGCCAAACCATGCTTGCGTGCGCAACCGCAACCGCTTGCAGGTCGCGTATGCTGCAGAGCTCAAGCAGCTGGTGGGCTTCTCCACTGCCTCCCCACCAGCCCTCAAATCGTCGAGCGCTGAGCCACAACCATGATTGTGTGTGCACGATCGCAGGTCGCGTCGGTGGCAGAGCTCAAACACGCGGCCAGCTTCACCACCACCAGCCTGCCACCAGCCATTAGCCGCCCTTTACTGAGGTCAAACAACCATGCATGTGCAACCGCAAACGCTTTGTAGGTCGCGTCTGCTGCAGAGCTCAAGCAGATGGTGGGCGCCGGGCTGTCGCGGCGCCACGCGGGCGCGGGCCTGATGCTGTCGGTCGTGATTGAGAGCACAAACCTCCAGGTGCGTGTGCGTGTAAATTGTGTAAAGTTTGATGCCACTGTAATGCACAGTGCGTCGGACGCTCTTGGGTGTGTGAGGCTATATGTGTCTGAGAGAGAGACGGTACGTGTGGTGCGTGTGTGTGTGTGTGTGTGCGTGTGCGCGGGCCTGCTGCTGTCGGTCGTTATCGAGAGCACAAACCTGCAGGTGTGGGTGTGGGGGGTGCGTGTGTGTGCGTGCGTGTGTGTGTGTATGTGGCGTGTACGTGTGTGTGGCCTGTGTGGTGTGTGTGTATTTGTGTGTGGCCTGAGTGTGTGTGAGGCCTGTTGCTGTTGGTCGTGATCGAGAGCACAACTTGCAGGTGTGTGTGTGTGTGTGACCTGATGCTGCCGGTCATCATCAAGAGCACAAACCTCCAGGTGTGTGTGTGTATGTGGCGTGTACGTGTGTGTGGCCTGTGTGGTGTGTGTGTATTTGTGTGTGGCCTGAGTGTGTGTGAGGCCTGTTGCTGTTGGTCGTGATCGAGAGCACAACTTGCAGGTGTGTGTGTGTGTGTGACCTGATGCTGCCGGTCATCATCAAGAGCACAAACCTCCAGGTGTGTGTGTGTATGTGGCGTGTACGTGTGTGTGGCCTGTGTGGTGTGTGTGTATTTGTGTGTGGCCTGAGTGTGTGTGAGGCCTGTTGCTGTTGGTCGTGATCGAGAGCACAACTTGCAGGTGTGTGTGTGTGTGTGACCTGATGCTGCCGGTCGTCATCGAGAGCACAAACCTCCAGGTGTGTGAGGGTGGGGGTGCGTGAACGTGTGTGCGTGTGTGTGTGTGGCCTGATGCTGTCGGTCATCATCGAGAGCACTAACCTGCAGGTGGGTATCACACAGCGCGCGTGTGTGCGTGAGAGACGAGCGAGTTTGTGTGGGGGGGCCTGATGCCGCCAATTGTCATCAAGGTCACCCGTATCTGACACCTCCCCCCCTCCTCTCCCCACGCACACCCGCTCCCGCACACCCTAAATGTGTTCACCGGGCGGCTTGTGTTCTCGCACCCACGCACACCTACACCCACGCACACACACAGACGCACACACACACACGCACACACACCCTCACACTTGCACCCATGCACACACACTCTCTTACCCGCACCCACGCACACCCGCACACACACACACACCCGTACCCGCACCTACGCACCCACGCACCTTCACCCACGCACACACACGCACACCCGCAGACCCTAAACGTGTTCAGGGTGGGTAAAGCCCTAAAACCCCCGTCATCCCTTAACCCTTAACCCCCATGCGCCCCCACACCCGCAGACCCTGAATGTGTTCACCGGGCGGCTCGCGTTCTCGCACCCACCCCCACCCACGCACACCCGCACCCACGTACCCGTACTCCCTCACCCGCACACTCTTCACCAGCACCCACGCACCCGCACCTACCCGCACCCGCAGACCTTAAACGTGTTCACCGGGCGGCTCGCGTTCTCGCACGCGGGCGACGCGCCCACACACACCCGCACACACGCACACATGCACACACACACACACGCACTCACGCACCCATGCACACACGCACACACGCACATGCACCCACACACACCCGCACACGCACCCACGCACCCGCGCACCCACACGCAGACCCTAAATGTCTTCAGGGTGGGTGAAGCCCTAAAAAAACCCTTAAGCCCCACACGCCCCACACCTTAAACCCCACACGCACCCACACGCACACCCGCAGACCCTAAATGTGTTCACCGGGCGGCTCGCGTTCTCGCACGCGGGCGACACACCAGACGCAATGGCCGCGCTGGACGCCGTCGTGGGGCCGCTCGCGGCCGGCGAGGTGGGTTCTTGGAGGGGTTCAGGGTCTGCGGGGGTTAGGATGATCCCTGATTCACCTCACCTACATCGGGGATGCATGCGATGCAGCGATTTGGGCAGGTTGCTTTGGGGTTTCGGGGTTAGGTTAGGGACGCGCCGGACGCGATGGCCGCGCTGGACGCCGTCGTGGGGCCGCTCGCAGCTGGCGAGGTGGATACTTGGAGCAGTGATTTATCTTCATGGTTTTTAATTTATTACTCCACAGCCAGATTTTGCTTTGACCGCGTTGACCGTTGACCTCCCGTTGACCATTAGCCCTCATACATACGTCATTTGAAGGCTCTTGACGAGCTCTATCTGGCAGGCTCGTCAGACTTATAATCCACTGAATGGGTTGAGCTGTGTTCAAGGTCAAAGTATACCCGGGATACAGCCAAATGGCTGTGGACAGCCGAAAAGGAAATCACTGACTTTAAGCCACCTCATCCAGGCTTGCATCCAGGTGTGAGGAGTGAGTGAGGAGTGGGTGCATTTCATGCCGCGATTTTGGCGGTTGCTTTGAAGAAGTGGTACACCACACCCCGTCCACAACCCCCAAACCCCGACCCCGACCCTCCACGTCTCTCCCCATCCCCTCCTGCCGCGTGCACGCAGGCGCGCGTGCCCTACTCGCGCTCGCCCGTCACCACGCTCCTGTCGGACGCGTTTGGGGGCAACGCCAAGACGCTCGTGATCGTGCCGATCAGCCCTGACGGCAGCGATGCGGACGCGACGCGCGCGGCGCTGAGGCTGGCAGAGAAGATGCGCGGGATCAAGAACTCGTCGCACAAGACCGAGCTGAGCAAGGAGCAGGCGCGGCTGCGCAAGCAGGTGTGTGTGTGTGTTTGTGTGTGTGTTTGTGCAGCAACTCGGTGAGCGAGCTGAGCAATGAGCAGGCGCGGTGTGTGTGTTCAAGCAGACGCGCGCGATGAATGCAGCCTGGCCGGAGAGCGAGCTTTACATCGTGGGCGAAGTGTGGGGGGGGGACGATGGTAGCCCGGCAGATGGGGGAGGGGTAGCCAGGCAGATGGGGGGGGGGGGTAGCCAGGCAAGATGGGGTGCCTAGAGGGGGGGGGCACTGACTTCACGCTCCCCTCTTGACTCACTCCCCCTCTCCCTCGCTCCTCGCCCCCCACCACAGGTCGACGCATGGAAGGAGCAGGCGGGGCTGTCGCGCGCCGAGGCGATCCTGGCGGAGCTGGTCGACGTGGCCGACGCGCGCGAGGCCGCGGCAGAGTGATCACCGACGGCGGCGACGACCCCGAGTCGGTTCAAAACGTGACGGGCTGTCGGCGTCCCGAGCAGCTGCTGACGACGATGACGATAGTGACAACGCTGACCCCCTCCCCCCAGCACGCGCAGACACGCACACGCCGCGCCGCGACGGTAAGTTTTGGTGACACCTGGCTCAGTGGGGCGTTACTGACACGGGGCAGTGACACTGGCACTTAGACGTCCCGTGACAGTTACACTGCTGTCGACGCCACGAGTCTCCCCCTGTAAACTGCTGTCGAGGCCACGATTCTTCCCCTGTAAACCACGGAAGCTCTGCTACACTCCGAGCTCCGGCTTAGCCGCTGTCGAGGCCACGAGTCTTCCCCTGTACCACGGAAGCTCTGCTACACTCCGAGCTCCGGCTTCACTGCCACTAGCGCCCCCCCCCCCCCCCTTCGCACTCTCGGGCCCTCCACTCCTGGAGTGATTCCCGGACGTTCTGGTTCATGAAGCAGTACTGCTCCTGCGCCAGATCCAAACGCCAGGTGCCCACCAGCTGGACCACTGGCCAGTGCGCTGGTCGCTGCCACCACTGGTCAGAGCCCAGCGTGTCCCACAGAGCGCTCAAGGGGTAGCAGCCTCTGGATGCCCCCGCAGTCGTGGGTCAGCCGTTCATGAGGCATTGCAGTATTGCTTCTGTGGCAGGTCCAATCGCCAGGTCCCTAACACCTGCCAGTGTGCGGCCGCTGGTCCCCGCCGGCACTGGTCGACGCGCGGCGCGCGGTCAGCATCAGCGCCCGACGGTATGCCGTACGCGTTGGGGTCGGCTGTGTGCGGCGGCACTCGCGCGCGGCGGGCCGCGACGAAGCGCGGCGCCTCGCTGGCGAACTTCTTGACGAAGCCCCACATGCCGTGGCGCACCGCGAAGCGCGCGAGGTTCTCGGGGACCTTGAGCTGCTCGTGGTGCAGCAGCGTGGTCTCAGCCGCGGGGCGGCCGCTGCCCCACGGGCACTCGATGTCGCGCGAGCGCCACATCGAGTAGTAGTTGTCAACGCTAACAACCGAGCTCGGGTGGTCGTTGCACGCCGAGCTCGGGTGGTCGTTGCACGCCTTGGTCACGCCGTAGAGGCCGTCGGGCGTGCGGAAGCAGCGGCGTGCAATCGTGTACTGGCGCGAGTTGATGAACGAGAACGGGAACTTGCGCGTCCAGCGCACGACAGCCTGGCGCTGGGACGCTGGGGCGTCGCCGATCTCAACGATCGAGTATGCGCTGATCAGTGAGTCCCACTCTGGGCGGAACGAGTCGTCAAAGTACAGGTCGCACGCCTCCTCGGCGGTCGCATCCGGCACGGTCGTGCTCGTCTTGTACTCAGTCTTGCCATTTGGCAGACCGCGCCGCCACGCCGTGTAGAGAACCATGCCAGGAATTTCCTTCTTCATCATGAGCTCCCAGGGGCCGGCGCCCTGCGTATCGCCGTCGCCCTCGACGTGGTTTTGGAAGAAGGCGAGGTCCTTGTCTGTCACGTACCTGCGTGCGTCAGGCAGCCACGCGTCGGGTTGTGCACAGTGAGTGTGCGTGTGCACGCGTGCATTTCCCGAACTGGTCGCGTGCGTGTGCATGCATGTGTGTGCGTGCCTGGCCCCGCCCACGCGTGGCTGTCGTGCCCCCCCCCCCCCCCCTTGCCTCGCATCCCCCAGCCTTTTCACGCATGGCCCCTCTCTCCCCCTTACCAGTCCTTGTCAGAGGTGGAAGTCGAGTCGTTGTCCGTGCAATCGTCACTCGCAGCATCGCAGCGTGCTGTGTCACTGTATACCCGCGATCGTTGGTGGGTCTGTGTTGATTTTGACAGCGTCATCGTTGGGCGCCAGCCAAGCCCCCGACGACTGCAGTGGCCAACACCCCAAAAGGTCGGCCGGCGTCTCCCACACCTGTCAGGGCGCCCCCGCCCGGAGGACATGCATGCCCCCGACACCACTGTGTGCGCTCAGGCGATTGGCATCCGTATCGTCTGGGCGTCCGAAAGGAAAGGATTGGCATTAAATCAGGGGTGTGAAGAGGTATGAACCCCTGTCTAAGTCGCAACTCAGTGTGCACGTTGACCCCGGACAGTTGCGACGACCAGCAGGAGCAGCAGCAGCAGCAGCAGCGACCACTGCGCGTTGATGATGGCCGGCACGTGGCGCCCGGCTGGCTTCTCCTCCTGCGCGCCCAGCAAGCCAACTGTGGTGGCGCATAGTGGAGCCAGGAGCGTTATATCAGGCGCATCCTTGGTTCAGAGTATGCTGAGGCCTACACGCAGCGGTGTGAGGCCCATGCACACACACCGTCGCATGGCACCGCATGGCGCCGCATGGCACATGGCAACTCTCTACCCTTCCATGGCAACGCGGCCCTCCGTCGTCACGGCTGCTGTGGCCACGGGCGGAAAGGCGGAGGACGAGCCTCACTGCAGCAAGTACAAGGGGGTCACCTGGTCCAAGGGCAGGTGGAGGGTGGACCTGTGGAACTCAGAGACCAAGCGCAAGCAGTACATCGGGTCCTACCCTTCCGAGGAGGACGCAGCGAGGGCGTACGACTGTGCAGCTGTGAAGCTGCGTGGCCCAGGCTCCGAGTGCAACTTCCTGGGCGACGTCCTCAGCGATCCGCCTGCGTCACTGGGTGTCGAGCGGAGGGAGCGCCAGAGCTCGCGCTTCATCGGGGTCAGCTGGCACAACGCCTCATCTGCATGGATGGCGGATCTGTGGAACCCAGAGACCCTGCACAAGCAGCACATAGGTTCCTACCGCTCCGAGGAGGACGCAGCAAGGGCATACGACTGTGCAGCCGTGAAGCTGCATGGCCCAGACACAAAGCTCAACTTCCCGGGCGACGTCGTCGACGAGCCGCCTGCGTCGCTGGGAGATCAGCGGAGGGAGGGCAAGAAGTCGCGCTTCATTGGCGTCGGGTGGAACAAATTGAAGAGCAAGTGGGTGTCGACGGTGCGCGACCCGCGGCCGCAGGCCAAGCGCCAGAAGCACCTCGGCTACTTTGCCTCCGAGGAGGACGCAGCGAGGGCGTATGACTGTGCCGCTGCAGAGCTGCGTGGCCCCAACGCGAAGCTCAACTTCCCAGACGAGCTCATCAGCGAGCCGCCTGCGTCGCTGGGTGAACAGCGGACGGAGCAAAAGACCTCGCTCTTTGTGGGTGTGACATGGGTCGAGCGGGGACGCAAGTGGCTGTCCAGGGTGCGCGACTGCCAGGCCAAGCACGACATTCAGGTTGGCTACTTTGCCTCTGAGATCGAGGCCGCATGGGAGCACGATGTCGAGGCGCTGAAGCAGGACGCAGATGTGCCCGACAGTAAGCTCAACTTCCCCAGCCAGGTGCGCGCAAGCCCGACGGGCCCGCCGCCCCAGTGGCTGCTCGACGACGAGCCAGAGCCAGAGCAGCCGTAGGACGTGGCTCGTGAGTGGCAGGCTGCATGCCCTGGGCGGCGGGCATCGTGTCTCTATGCCTACACCGGTTTTAATTCTGCACCTGCTGTTGATCGTGGTAGGTTGGTGCTTGCACGGCCTCGCGGGCTTTCGTAGAAGAGATCCTCTACCTTGACTTTGTTATAAGCCTTGACTCGCGCCCTGGGGTTCTTTGGGCGCGTTCACGTCCAACCTGTAAAACCACCTGTTGTTGAGCACGACACAGTTGCCACACAGAACAGTTGCCTCAGACCCGTGACGCGAGCCCATGCCGATTCCGCGCTGTCTCTCCCGTGGTTGCTGACACTCAGCTGTATGCAGCCTCTGAGGGGAAAACACAAGAGTCGCAATGCACCCAACCAGTTACGATCTGCACATGGTGCACAGACTCACAACACTGCCAACTTGATTAACTGTGCACTATCGATGCTATGGCTGTTCTACCGAGGCCTAGACACTCAAGGTGCACCGCGCTGCGCTACTATACTATGCTACTACTGCGCCCTGCCCGCACGCGGCACGGCAGGGGAATTGCCGCCGTGTGTGTGTAGGTGGAGGGCGAGGGAGGTCGGCGGCCGCAAACTAGCGGACACCCTCGTAGAGACCCTCCACCATGTAATGGGTGTGGCGCGTCGTTGTGGGTCATCACCGCGCGCCGCCCACGCCACCCGCTGACATGGTGGACACCCTCGCCACGGCCGGTGGTGGAGGGTAGGCCGGCGGCGCGGGCGCCCGGTACGCCGGGTTGTACGGCGTCGCGATTGTCCCCACGTGTCGCCCCACGACCGCGAGCGCGTACCGCTGCGGGACGTGCGGGTCGAGGAACGTGGACGGCACGGCGTGCGCGCGCACGGTCACCTCGATGCTCGACCCACTCGGCACGCCGCCGACCGACACGCGTTCGACCGTGTTGGTGCGGTCCGGCGCGCCGCCGCCGCCCGCCGCGCCGTTCCCCAGGTAGGTGGTCGTCATGGCGACCCCCACCGCCCCTCCGCCCGCGTCTCCACCGCCCGGCGTCGTGACATGCACCAAGAGGTCGAGGTCGTTGACGATCGCGGCGTACGCGTTGACGTCGGCGGGGTAGTCAAACCACACGAGCGCCACGACGAGATCGCCGCCCGTCGACAAGAGGGAGTAGGCGTGCGACTCGCCCTCGGATATCGGCGCCATGTCCACGACCTGAGGCAGGGAGGGGACCATAGTGTGCGGGTTTAGGGTTTAGGGTTCAGGGTTTTGGGTTCAGGGTTTAAGGTTTGGGGTTAAGGGTTTAGGGTTCAGGCTTTGTCATCAGAATACCTGAATGGGCAACTGGCCACGGGAACAAGGAACGACGTTGACTGCACAAACAGGCTTGCATAGGGGCCATGACACACATGAACAGGCTTGACTGCACAAACAGGCTTGTATACAGCCATCACATAAACAGGCTTGACTGCATTTATAAGCCACAACACACACGGTTTCTATCTAGTGTCGACTGAACAACCCTGTAAAGCATCGACTGTACAACCGACTGCAAAGCCCTACCTGCAGGTTCCATGCCCCAGCAAAGATGTTGCCCTGTAGCGGCAGCGAGCGCGTGAGGTCGAGTCTTCCGAGGCCCTCAAACCGCCGCGCCGGCTGCACCTCCGCCAGCAGCCGCCCCAGCAGCGAGCTGCATCGTGGGAAGGGGGGGGGGCAAATGTGTGGTCGATTTTACAGTCAGACGCCTTTGATGGCGCATTAGAACCATGTGTGTGTGTGTGTGTGTGTGTGTGTGCGTGTGTGTGTGTGTGTGTGTGTGTGCACGGCCACGCCCTGCATCCGCGGGTGCAGGTGCGGTGGTTGATCGTGGGTGGACGCGCACCTCTTCGTCTTCTCCTGCAGGCGATCCCGAGTCACTTTGTTCCTCGGGAATAGTGGGTGGTTTATGGTTGGTGGTTTGGCTCAAACCGCACGCCGGCTCCACCTCCGCCAGCGGTCGCCCGAGAAGATAGCTGCATGCAGAGGATGGGTCGTGGGGCGGTGGGCAGGGGAGGGGTGCATCACGCGGGTGCAGCTGTGGTTGATAATGGGTGGTTGGTGGTTGGTTGGTGCTTGATGGTTGGTGGTTGGTGGTTGGTGGTTGGTGGTTGGTGACTGGTTGTTGTTGGCGGTTGGTTGTTGGTTGTTGGAGGCTGGTGGCTGGTGGTTTGTTATTTGTTGTTTGCTGTTTGCTGTTGGTTGTTGGGTTTTGGTTATTGCTTGTTGTTGGTTGTTGGTGATTTGTTGTTGGCCTTCTTGGCCGCCTTGGCACGCACCTGTTGCCCTTTACCGGCGCCGCGCCCGCAACGAGCACCGCCTTGACGAGCATGCCCGAGGGCGTGGCGTACACGTTCTTTTGCCGCTTCATCCCGCTCGGGTAGAAGCCGGACGCAAAGTACTGGCGCACCTGAGAGTGTTTAAGGGCACGTTTTAGAGAGGGTTGGAGAGGGCTAGAGAGCACGTTAAAAACGTTTACGAGAGTGAGGGCCGTTAGCCATAGGCAGGGCTGCATTTGCTCACGCCACTGCATGTTGCTCGGGTAGTTGCCGGACGCAAAGTACTGGCACACCTGAGAGAGTTAGGGGGTTAGAGGGTTAGGGTTCGGGTTAAGCAGATTGGAGAGCACACTTAAGTTTGTTAACACCACTGTATGCTGTTCGGGTAGTAGCCGGATGCAAAGTATTGGCGCACCTGAACCGCAAAGTTTGAGAGTTTGAGGGAGAGAGAGAGTCGGGGGAGGCCATCAGTCCTAGCCAGGGCTGCGTTTTTATACGCCGCTTTTTGTGCCGGTCCGGTAGTTCTAGCGGGGCGCAAAATAGTGGTTCACCTCATAGACAGAGAGTTGAAGAGTGTTAGTTGGAGAGATGCGGTGAAGGCCGTCAGCCCTAGCTGGGGCTCTTCGGCCACATCCCACCCCCCGTCCCCAATTGCATGACGGCTAAAATGCAGGCCGTCTACACTGCTTAGGGGGCCTGCAAACCCCGGCTGTGCCCCCACGGAGAGGAGTCAGATCTGGGGTCCGAGTGCCCTGTCTAGGTCCAGCCGCAAACCACTAGCCCCACCACCAGTAGTCAGCCACCCGTCTGTAGTGCTCGGGCGCTATACGCCGAGCAAGGTCAAATACGCTGCCTGTAGGTGCGTCACACACGACTGTAAAATCTATCACCATTGAAAATCCATCATCTTCAGGGGCACCAAGTGCTGTAGACTCTGCATGAGAACGGTGCGCAAAGGACGTGGGGCCTGCAGGGGAAGAGGAGCGGGAGGGCAGGGGGGGGGGAGGTCTTGTGGCACACCTGCCTGGTAGGCTGGTGCGCTGCGTGGCCTTGTGGGCTCTCCTAGTAGGGCCCCCTAGGCATTTAGTCTAGGCCGTGACTCACGCACCGGGGTCCTCTGGGCGCGTACGTGTAAGACATGTAAAACCTGGCGCACCTGCGCCGCGTCCGCTGGGTCGCACGCGCGGAGGGCAGCATGGACACACGGACACACACACAAACACACACACACACACACACGCACGTGCACACACACACGCACCAGCTCCACGGCCGCTGCAACGACTGGCATCCACATGCACGTGCCCTGCAGCCGCGCCATGCCGCACGCACACACACACACACACGCACACACACGCCGGCACACGCCCTCCCACACACACGCACACACACACACGCACACACACACGCACCAGCGCCGCTGCCGCTGCCACCATGGGTGTCGACATGCTCGTGCCCTGCAGCCGCGCCATGCCGCACGCATCCATCGTGCCTGTCGCACGCCCGGTCCCATGCGCAGACAGCAGTGTGGACCCCGGCGCAACCAGGTCTGGCTTGATGCGCCCGTCCACAATGGGGCCGTAGCCGGAGAAATCGGCAACGTGCTCAAACGGGGTGCCCTCCTGGGGTGGTTGGATGGGTGGGGGTGAGCGGGAGGGAGGGAGGAGGAGGAGGGAGGGAGGGGGGAGGGAGAGAGAGGGAGGGCGGAGGCCGTAGCCGGAGAAATCAGCAACGTGCTCAAGGGGTGCCCTCCTGGGATGGGTGGGTGGACGAGCGCGTGGGTGGGTGGTGGACGGTGAAGACCATGTGCGACGAGAGGAGGGGCGGGAGGGTTAGCCCACAAGTGGCAACGTGCTCAAATGGGGTGCTTCCTGGGATGATGTGTGGGGGGGGGGGGGAGGAAGGGGGGTGAAGGGCGGAGGGGAGGGAGGGGGGGGAGGGAGGGGGGAGGAGGGAGGGGAGGAGGGGGGAGGGGGAGGAGGGAGGAGGGGAGGGAGGGAGGGGGGAGGGAGGGAGGGGGAGGGAGGGAGGAGGAGGGAGGAGGGAGGGAGGGAGGGAGGGAGGAGAGGGAGGGAGGGAAGGCGGGTGGGCCGTAGCCGGAGAAGTCGGCAACGTGCTCAAACGGGGTGCCCTCCTGGGATGGGTGGGTGGACGAGCGCGTGGGTGGGTGGTAACCGGGTGAAGGGCCATGTGCGTACGAGAGGGAGGGCGGGCGGGAGGGATGTAGCCCAACAAGTTGGCAACGTGCTCATATGGGGTGCCCTCCTGGGATGGGTGGGTGTGGGGGAGGGGAGGGAGGGAGGGATGGAGGGAGGGGGGGGGAGGGAGGGAGGGGGGAGGGAGGAGGGAGGAGGGAGGGAGGAGGGGGGAGGGAGGGAGGGAGGGGGGGGGAGGGAGGGAGGGAGGGGGGAGGGGAGGGGGGAGGAGGGAGGGAGGGAGGAGCGGAGGGCGGGCGGGCGGGCGGGAGGTCCGTAGCTGGCAACGTGCTCAAACGGGGCCTTCGGGATGGGGTGGGTGGGGTTGGTGGGTTGTGGTGGAGCGGTGAAGGGGCATGTGCATGTGTGCGTGACGGAGGGTGGGCGGGAGGGCCGTAGCCGGGGAAATCGGCAACGTGCTCAAGCAGGGTGCCTTTCTGGGATGGGCAGGTGAGTGGGAGGGTGGGGGGTGGTGGAGCGGTGCAGGGGCACGTGTGGCAGGGAGGGAGGGAGGGCGGGAGGGCCGCAGCCGGAGAGACCAACAACGTGCTCAAATGGGGTGCCCTCCTGGAGTGTGGGGTGTACGCGCGGGTGGGTGGATGGTGGAGGGGTGAACGAGCATGTGCGTGTGTGCGTGAAAGAGGGCGGGCAGGAGGGCCGCATCTGGAGAAATCGGCAACGTGCTCAAATGGGGTGCCCTCCTGGGGTGGTTGGACGGGTGGGGGTGAGCGGGAGGGAGGGAGGGAGGGAGGGAGGAGGGAGGGGGGGGGAGGGAGAGCGGGGGCGCGCAGGTTGTGGTGGGGGGAGTGTGTGTGCGTGCACTCCTGCAACCACTGGCCTTTCCCTCTAGCCTGCCCCCATCCCTCATGCGTCCTCCCTCCCGATCCCCTTCTCCCCTTGCCACCTCAGCCGCCGTCACCTCTACGCGCAGCGACACGCCAGCCCCAGGCGGCGTGCGCGCGGCAGCGACGCTCCCACTCGCCTCCTTCCCTTGGCGTGCACTCCTTCTCCCCCTCCCGCACCACTAGTGCGGCAACCACAGCAGGCCCTTCACCTCGGCCGCCGTCACCGCTACGCGCAGCAACACGCCAGTCCCGGGCGGAGCGCGCGGCAGCGACGCGACCACTCGCCTCCTTCCCTCTAGCCTGCCCCCCCCCCCCCTTTCTCCCCTCATGCATCCTCCCTCCCCATCCCCCTCTCCCCTTCCCACCTCGGCTGCCGTCACCGCTGCGTGCAGCGGCTCGGCAGCCCCGGGCGGCGCACGCGGCAGCGGCGCGCCCACTTGCTTCCTTCCCTTGGCGTGCACTCCTTCTCCCCCCTCCCGCACCACTAGTGCGGCAACCACAGCAGCCCCTTCACCTCGGCAAATGACACCGCTACGCGCAGCGAGCCACACGCCAGCCCCGAGCGGAGAGCGCGGGGCAGCGACGCGCCCACTCGCCTCCTTCCCTCTAGCGTGCACTCCCCCCCTTCATGCGTCATCCCTTCCCATCCCCTTCTCCCCTTCCCACCTCGGCCGCCGTCACCGCTACGCGCAGCGAGACACCAGCCCCGGGCGGCGCGCCGGCAGCGGCGCGCCCACTTGTCTCCTTCCCTGGGCGTGCACTCCTTTTCCCCCTCCCGCATCATCCGTCCTCTCCATCCCCTTCTCCCCTTCCCACCTCGGCCGCCGTCACCGCTACGCGCAGCGACACGCCAGCCCCAGGCGGCGCGCGCGCGGCAGCGGCGCGCCCACTCGCCTCCTTCCCTGGGCGAGCACTCCTTTTTCCCCTCCCGCATCATCCGTCCCCCCCATCCCCTTCTCCCCTTTCCACCTCGGCCGCCGTCACGGCTACGCGCAGCGAGACACCAGCCCCGGGTGGAGCACGCGGCAGGGACGCGCCCACTCGCATCCTTCCCTCTAGTCTGGCCCCCCCACTCCCCCCTCATGCATCCTCCCTCCCCATCCCCTTCTCCCCTTCCCACCTCGGCTGCCGTCAGCGCTACGCGCAGCAACACACCAGCCCCAGGCGGCGCGCGCGCGGCAGCGGCGCGCCCACTCGCCTCCTTCCCTGGGCGAGCACTCCTTTTTCCCCTCCCGCATCATCCGTCCCCCCCATCCCCTTCTCCCCTTTCCACCTCGGCCGCCGTCACTGCTACGCGCAGCGGGACGCCAGCCCCGGGTGGAGCACGCGGCAGGGACGCCCACTCGCATCCTTCCCTCTGGCCTGGCCCCCCCCACTCCCCCCTCATGCATCCTCCCTCCCCATCCCCTTCTCCCCTTCCCACCTCGGCCGCCGTCACCGCTACGTGCAGCGACACACCAGCCCCGGGCGACGCGCGCGCCAGCGACGCACCCACTTGCCTCCTTTCCTGGGCGTGCACTCCTTTTTCCCCTCCCGCATCATCCGTCCTCCCCATCCCCTTCTCCCCTTTCCACCTCAGCCGCCGTCACCGGTATGCACAGCAACACGCCAGCCCCAGGCGGCGCGCGCATGGCAGCAGCGCGCCCACTCGCCTCCTTCCCTTAGCAGGCACTCCTCCTCCCCCCTCCAGCATCATACGTGCGGCAACCACAGCAGCCCCTCACCTCGGCCAATGACACCGCTACGCGCAGCGACACGCCAGCCCCAGGCGGAGTGCACGCCAGCGACGCGCCCATTCGCCTCCTTCCCTCTAGCGTGCAATTCCTCCACTCCCCCATCATGCATCTTCCCTCCCTTTCCATCCCCTTCTCCCCTTCCCACCTCGGCCGCCGTCACTGTTACGTGCAGCGACACGCCAGCCCCAGGCTGCGCGCGCGCCAGCAATGCGCCCACTCGCCTCCTTCCCTTTAGCGCGCACTCCCTCCACCCCTCCCTCCATGCTTCCTCCCTCCCCATCCCCTTCTCCCCTTCCCACCTCAGCCGCCGTCACCGCTATGCGCAGCGAGACACCAGCCCCGGGCGGCGCGCGTGGCAGGGACGCGCCTAAACTGACCGACGACGCATCCTCTGGAAGGGCCACCCCGATGAGCCCGAGGATTATGCGGCCGACGCTGAGGGGGACGGCAGAGACGGGCATGGAGCTCTGCAGTGTGTGTGTGTGTGTGTGTGTAGGTGTGTGTGTGTGAGTGCACGTGTGTGTGGTGAGGCGGGGGAGGGGGGGAGGGGAGTGACACGCTGAAAGGCCACCCCAATGAGACCGAGGATGACGTGTCCGATGCTGAGGGGGACGGCAGAGACAGGTGGTGTGTGTGTGTGTGTGTGTCTCTGTGTGTGTGCGTACATGTGTGTGTGTGTGTGTGTGTGTGTGTGTATGTGTGGTGAGGCAGAAGGGGGAGGGGGTAGGGGACTGATATGCTGAAAGGCCACCCCGATGAGACCGAGGATGGTGCGTCCGACGCTGAGGGGGACGGCAGAGACGAGCATGAAGCTCTGCAGTGTGTGTGTTTGTGCGCGTGTGTGTGTGTGTGTGAATGCGTGTGTGGTGGGACAGGGGGGGGGGACGGGGAGTGACACGCTGAAAGGCCACCCCGATGGGACCGAGGATGGTGCGTCCGACGCTGAGGGGGATGGCAGAGACAAGCATGGAGCTCTGCAGTGTGTGTGTTTGTGCGTGTGTGTGTGTGTGTGAAGGTGTGTGTGGTGGGGCAGGGGGGGGGCGGGGAGTGACACGCTGAAAGGCCACCCAGATGAGACCGAGGATGGCGCGTCCGATGCTGAGGGGCATGGCAGAGACAGGCTGTGTGTGTGCATGTGTGTGTGTGTGGTGAGGCAGGGGGGGGTGGGTGGGTGAGGGAATGACACGCTAAAAGGCCACCTCGATGACACCAAGGATTATGCGGCCAACGCTAAGGGGGACGGCAGAGACGGGCATGGAGCTCTGCAGTTTGTGTGTGTGTTTGTGCGTGTGTGTGTGTGTGTGTGTGGTGGGGCAGGGGGGGGGGAGGCCACCCAGACGAGACGAGGATGGCGCGTCCGATGCTGAGAGGGACGGCGGAGATGGGCATGGAGAGCTGCAGTGTGTGTGTGTGTGTGTGTGTGTGCATGTGTGTGTGTGTGTGTGTGTGTGTGTGTGGTGAGGTGGGGGGGAAGAGGGGAGGGGAGTACACGCTGAAAGGACACCCGATGAGACAAAGGATGATGCCCCCGACGCTGAGCATCCAGACTGTAGAATTGGCCGCACACGCACAAACACACATACACACACACACGCATGCACACGCACACACACACTCACACACACACACACACACAGACACACGCACAAACGCATGCACCTTGTTGGGCTTGACGCCAGGCAGCAGGCCAGCGTCCTCATAGTTTACAATGACCACACACACAACGACCAAACACACACGTACACACACACACACACGCACACACCTTGTCGGGATTGATGCCAGGCAGCAAGCCAGCGCCCGCATGGTTGACCATGACCACACACAACGAACAAACACACACGTACACACACACGCATACACGCACACACCTTGTCGGGATTGACGCCAGGCAGCAGGCCAGCGTCCTCATAGTTTACAATGACCACCGCCGCGGCCCCCGCGGATGCTGCAAACACGACCTTGAGTGTGCGTGTATGTGTGTGTGTGCGTGTGTGTGTTTGTGTGTGCGTGCGTATGTATGCGCGTGTGTGTGCGTTTGTGCGTACGTGTGTGCGTGCGTGTGTGCGTGATTGGAAGACTTGTGTGTGCGCACGTGTGTGCGTACGTGTGTGCGTGATTGGAAGACTTTTTCGGACACGGCGTTTAAGCGTGCTCAGGATAGGGTCGGGTGGAGAGCCGTGGTGTACGGTCCGGCTGCCCCTCAGGCGCCGGCCCCTCCACCACGGCGGTCAAGTAGATTGGCAAGCGCCACTTGACCCCCTATCCCCTGGAAGCAGTTAGGACCTATTTTGGAGGCGTCGCACAATAGCTCTCCTTTTTGCTCTGGGACTACACATTGGCAGGCAGCCGGCTGGTGGCTACCGCCCCTCAAAAGTAATTGTTAGGGCCAGAACTGGACTTGGTTCTAGGCGGTGGTACTAGGACTAGAGGTGGTCTTTGCTGGAAAGCCGATGCAACTGTTAACTGTAACTGTGTGCATAAATGTGAATGCACGTGCATGTGTGTGTGTGTGTGCTAGTACAGACATTGCCGATGCATGCGGCTCGTGCTCATATAGTGTTTGGTTGGTTGGTTGTGTGTGTTTGCGTGTGTGTGTGTGTGTGTGTGTGCATGTGCACGCGCACGTGTGTGTGTATGCGTGTGCACGCATGTGTGTGTGTGTGTGTGTGTGTGTGTATGCATGCATATGCATGTATGCAAGTGTGTGTGCATGTGTGTGTCCCACCCCACTGCAGCACACCTTGGCGTTGAAGTTGCATGCGCCCCGTCCGACGATGAGCACCGCACCACGTGGGTCGTACGTGCCGGTTGCGTTGCCAAGCGGGGAGCATGCTAGGTAGGGCTCTGCAATCTGTGTTGGTGAATGGATGAGTGGATGGTGATGGATGGAAGAGGTGAGGCGGTGTGTGTGTGTGTATGTGTGTGTGTGTGTGTGTGTCAGTGGTGGCATACACATGTGTGTGTGTGTGTGTGTGTGTTGCTTGCCGCACGGGTCGTACGTGCCGGTCGCGTTGCCCAGTGGGGAGCATGCTAGGTAGGGCTCTGCGATCTGCATATGACAAAGAGGTGTGTGTTTTGGGGGGTGGCAGTCACGCACACACACTCGCCACCACTGACTGGTGACGTACGCATGTGTGTAGCATGTGTTTGTGTGTGTGCATGGTGTGTGTGTGTGTGTGTGTGTGCACGGTTCGTACGCGCCGGTTGCGTTGCCCAGCGGGGAGCATGCTAGGTAGGGCTCTGCAATATGCATTGGGCAAAGAGTGTGTGTGTGCAGGGGGGCGGGGGGGGGGGCATGGAGTTGTGCATGTGCGTGTGCGGTAGTGAGTGGAGGGCAAGTTAGGGGTGGTGTGCGTGCGTGCGTGCGCGTGTGTGGTCGTGGGTGGAGGGTGTGTCAGTGTTGGCGTGCGCGTGTGCGTGTGCATGTGCGGTGGTGGGTGGTGGGTGTGTCAGGGATGGTGTGCGCGTGCATGTGTTTGTGAGTGTGTGCGTGTGTGTGCGGGTCATTGGCGGCTGCAGGCGTGCCCATCTCTCTGTGTCTGTGTGTTTGTTTCTGTTTCTGTTTTGTTTCTGTTTTGTTTCTGTTTCTCCTAGACCCTTAACCCTTGTGGATGATCACTTACCACCACGCGCATGCTGGGCATTGCATATAGCGGCAGGTTAAAACCCAAACCGTTTCTGAAACCCTTATCCCTTAATAAACCTCAACCCTAAACTCTAACCCTAAGCCCTAAACCCTTCAGCACCCACCACCACTCGCAAACTGGGCGTCGCGTACAGCGGCAGGTGTGAGCCAAAGTCGAGCGACACGGTGGGCTGCACCGCCGTTGCGTTGCGCGTGCGGCCGTTGAGGTCGACCGCACTGAAAGACAGCACGATGTGCGTGCCCTCCTGCGCAGCACAAAGTTTGTGGGATCCAGTTTTTTGTGGCAGGTCGCAGGTTTGAGGGGGGTTGGATGGAGTAATTGAGGGCTGGCTGTGCATGACGGGGCGGCTGTAACCAAGTCTGACCACCGTGAAAGACAGCACAATGTGCGTGCCCTCCTGCGCAGCGCACAAGGGTTGAGAATTTCCAGGGGTTTGAAGGGTTGTGTGTGTGTTTGTGTGTATGGGGGGGCCGAGGGCTGGATGTGTGCATGGGCGTACGGCCGTTGAGGTTTGCCACACTGAGCGACAGCACGATGTGCGTGCCCTCCTGCAGTGTTGAAGGTTGATGGCTCAATGGGGTGGGGGTTCAAGGCAGGTTTGAGGTGGAAGATTGAGGGCTGGATGTGCACATGGATGCAAGGGGGGGCCGTTAAGGTTGACTGCACTGGACGACAGCACGATGTGCGTGCCCTCGTGTGGAACGTTTGTGACGTTGAAGATGTGTTTTTTGATGGGATTGGGGTGTGGAGTCATTGGGGTGTGTGTGCGCAAGAGGGGCAACAGTGCTGAACGACGGAACGATGTGCGTGCCCTCCTGCGCAGCACAAATTTTGCGAAGGTTTTGGGACCTGAGGGAGATTTTGGGGCGGTGGAGTCATTGGAGTGGAGTCATTGGGGTGCACAGATGATAGCACCAGGCGCAGCACGCATGCCCCCCCCCTACAGATAGGGGGGGGGGAGTACCTGGGTTGAACCAGGGGTTGACCCGGGTTTTACCCTGCGTCTGATTAAACCCAAGCTTGACCTGGGTTCAGTTACAGTTACATCGGCTTTCCAGCAAAGACTACCTCTAGTCCTAGTACCTCCGCCTAGACCCATGTCCAGTTCTGGCCCGAACAATTACTGTAAGGGGCGGTAGCCACCAGCCGGCTGCCTGCCAACGTGTAGTCCCAGAGCAAAAAGGAGAGCTATTGTGCGACGCCTCCAAAATAGGTCCTAACTGCTTCTAGGGGATAGGGGGTCAAGTGGCGCTTGCCAATCTACTTGACCGCCGTGGTGGAGGGGCCGGCGCCTGAGGGGCAGCCGGACCGTTCACCACGGGTCTCCACCCGCCCCTATCCTGAGCACGCTCAAACGCCGTGTCCGAAAAAGTCTTTCAATCAGAACGAGTGCCACTAGTTTCGCCTAGCTGCTGAATCAGTAGCTTAAGAAAATAGTGTCGGGAGGAGGCTGGAGGCTGGCCTTGCTGCCGAGCCACATCCATTGTGCAGTCAAAAGTCGTACGAGGAAGACGAGAAGCCGGCATGCGCATCACATGGCCTAGCCACTGCATTGATCGCTTTGCCACAAGGCTCTCAATTGGCTCAGTGTCGCACGCCTGCCGAGTATAAGTTAATCTGTACCGGTCGACCAGGCGCACACCCAGAATGCGACGAAGGCAGTTAGAGTGGGCAACCTCCAATCGAGTCAGTTGTGTTTTAGTAGGGGCCCATGTTTCGCAGCCGTACAGAAAGTGGGGCAGCACGAAAGTGTTGTAAACCCGCCGCATCTAAGACTGCACTTGCATGTTCTTGCTGGCCCAAATCTTATCAAAAAACGCAAACACGCCCAGCGCGCGACCGACACGCACACCGATCTCCTTTTCCACACCACCACTCTGGGTTATCCAACTCCCTAGATACTTAAATGCAGAGACGGTCTTCACTTCACCACCAGTCAGCGCAAACGTGGGCAGATCCGCGTGCAAATTTTCTCTCTTCTCTCAACGACCCTCTCACCACCCCACACACCTGAGCCGGCACAAGGTTCAGCACACTCCCAACCGCAATCACCTTCTCAGTATTTGCGGGCGACGAGACGCCCCCCCCCCCCTGCCCCCTCCCGGCATGACAACGAGTGCCACATCCACTGCCGGCGGTCACAACCAGTTCCACAGCTCCACCAGGCACAACAAGCATGCCCCCCCTCCCCCCCCTTGGGGGGGAGCCACCAGGCACCCTCCGCCACGTGCAGCCCACCTGAGCTGGCACAAGATTCAGCACGCTCCCGACCGCAATCACGTTCTTTGCGTTTGCAGGCGACGAGACGGTCCCCTCGGGGAGCAGGCCGTACGCGTCGAACGGGCCGTCGCGCGCGCTGGTGTTTGCGCCGTGGTTTCCAACCGCAAAGACCATCAGGAAGTCGGGGTGGTACCACGCAAAGGTGTCGATCTGCAAGTCAATGCATGTTTGTGTGTGTGTGTGTGTGTGTGTGTGTGTGTGTGTGTATGTGTGTGTGTGTGCCTGCAAATGTCATAAGGAAATCTGGGTGGTAACACGCAAAGGCGTTGATCTGCAAGTCAGTGCGTGTGTTTGTGTGTGTGTGTGTGTGTGTGTGTGTGTGTGTGCGTGTGTGTATGTGTGTGTGTGTGTGCGTGCAAACGCCATAAGGAAGTCGGGGTGGTACCACGCAAAGGTGTCGATCTGCAGGTCAGTGTGTGTGTGTGGTCGATTTTACAGTCTGCCAGATGCCCCTTACCCCCAAACCCCAACCCCTGATGCCCTACACCCCTAAACCTTTAACGCTCAACCCTTAAGACCTAAACCAAGGGGCCTGAACAAGGAGCGTGCACACGTGTGATGATGGATGTTTCACCAGGGATGCCTTGGAAGGCGTGTACGACCGTGCGCAGCAGCGCCCGAGCACGTTGCTGGGATGGCTGGCTACAGTGTACAACCTGCGATGCAACACACCTGCACCGATGAGTCGGTGTATTCAAAAAAAACGTCATAGCCCCACTAATACAACAGCTCCCAAACGTACACCTATGACCCTTCTGATATATTTGTTCACAGCACTTGCACCAATGAGTTGATGTATGCAAGCGGGCCGTCCTAGCCCCACGTAGAAAACGCACCTGCTTAGCTATGTAGGTGAGCCGTGCACACAGTTTGGTGCGTCACACACACGACTGCAAAATACACCATCATCAGGATCACCTGCGCCGACGAGTCGGTGTACGCGAACGACCCGTCGTATCCCCATGAGTCGGACTGCACGCGCGCGCCCGCGCGGTACTGCACTGCTAGGTACTCAGACATGAGGTCGGTTGGTGGCGTTAACGATGCACCCGTGCTGCAAGGGGGGTGGGGATTGGCTGGTTGATCAGAGAAGACGGGGGAGCACAGTGCGGTGCTGCGACATGAGGTCGGTCGGTGGCGTAAGCGATGCGCCCGTGCTGTGGGGAGGGTGGGGGGCGGTGTGTGTGTGTGTGTGTGTGTGTGTGTGTGTGTGTGTGTGTGTGTTGGGTTGACTTTGGACAGAGGAGGTCGGGGAGGGGGAGGGGGGGACAGGGGGAGGTTTGTATGTGTGTGTGTGTGTGTGTGAAGGGGGGGCAGGAGGGGTGAGAGCGGGATCAGAGAGTGAGAGCAGAGAGGCCACACCTGTTGTCCAGGAGGTCGTAGAACGCGAGCTTTGCGCCCGGGGCGAGCCCCCGCGCCTCAGACGGGTCCCACAGCGCGCTCGCGCTCCCGTCCCCTGGTGCCGCCACCGCCGCCGCCGCCGACGACGTTTGGTCGAAGATGGCGTCGGACATTATGGGGTCGCCGACGAGCGTGCCGGAGACGTGCGTGCCGTGGCCGCTCTCGTCCTCGAGCGAGCGGTAGCCGTAGTACTGCGCGTGCGGGGAGGTTGGGGTTTAGGGTTTGGGGTTTTAGAGCTTGGGGTTTGGGGTTGAGGGCAAGGTTTGAAGAGCAGAGCAGGGGTAATTATATACATGGATCAGCGACTGGTAGCCGTAGAACTGCGCACGCGTAGAGGGTTTTGTGCAGGGGTTTAAGGAGCAGCAGGCAGAACGATCGGCATCTGAGTACCGTCCGGGCGGTTAGCCTTTGCGTATAATTATATTTTTGCCCCCCCCCGCGAAGCTAAGAAGCTAATATACATCGTCGAAAATCGCGATTTGGGGCGTCACAACGACTAAAAAAGACGAAAAACGACCCCCGCAATCGCATTAAGCAACTATAGTTTCGACCCCCCCCGCGAAGGCAAACAATATGGACGGTAGCACTACAAACTTTTGTACGTTTGTGTGTCAACCCTTTGCTCTCATCCTCGAGCGAGCGGTAGCTGTAGTACTGCGCATGTGTTGAGGCCGGGGTTTAGGGTTTGGGGTTTTAGGGCTTGGGGGGGTTAGGGTTTGAAGAGCAGAGCACTAAATCTCAGTGGATCAGCGACCTTTAGCCATAGTACTGCACACACACAAAGGGTTTCGTGCAGACATTCGCGGGTGTGGGCAGGGTTGGGGCAGGGTGGGCGCGGGTTTTACAGGTTTTACACGTACGCGCCCGGAGGACCCCGGGGCGTGATTTAAGGCCTAGACTACACGTCTAGGGGAGCTCTACTAATAGAGCCCGAAAGGCCACGCAGCGCGCCAGCCTACCAGGTGGGCACGGATAACTAAAAGCATGTTTGCGTACCCCTGCTCTCCTCCACCAGTCACTGGTGGCCATAGTACTGCACGGAGGAAGGAGAAGAGAGAGGGAGAGAGAGGGAGTGAGAGAGAGGGAGTGAGCGAGAGACAGAGAGAGAGGCAGAGTGACAGAGCGGGGTCGTTGCAGAGGCACTCTGAACGGCAGACCAAGGTACGCGCACGCACGTGCGCACCTGTACGAGCTTCCTGTGCGACGCCGGGCGTATCACCGTCACGCCCGTTACCGGGTCAATGGTCGCGTTGGCGGCAGTGAGGGGTGCGTCTGTGGCAGGGGAGGAAGGGAAGACGAAGGGTTGGTGACGAAATAGGAGATGGGGAGGGAAGACGAAAGGGTTGGTCGAGGAGGCACGCCCGTGATCGGGTCGGTCGTCCCGTTGGCGGCGGTGAGCGGTGCATCTGTGGCAGGGGAGGAAGGGAAGACGAAGGGGTGGTGACGAAATAGGAGAAGGGGAGGGAAGACGAAAGGGGGGTGAGATGAGGGGATGGTGGAGGTGGAGGAGAGGTGGGCGGTGGCCCAGGTGGCAGGTGCCGGCGTTGGGGCAGCGAGCGTTGGCCCTATCCAGCCACATGGGTCGCTTAGACCACTTGCATGATACATGAGGATTCACCATCTTAGGGGTATCTGACCGACTGTGCAATCAACCATCTGGATTGTAGAAGAAAATCAAGTCACTCCTGTCATTCCCTTCACTCCCATCACAAGGCACTCCAGTCACTCCCGTCTAATTGTTCTATTGCATCAACCGGTGTGTGCACTATTCCTTGCACGGAGCAACGCAAGAATTCTTCTGCACAACTCTACCTGGGTCGTAGAAGAAGCACGAGTCGAGCGCTCCCTTGTTTGTTTAATTGCAACAATTTAACAATCAAGGGAGCGTTTGGGGCTCGATTAACGGAGGCGCGTTCTCGTCGCCGAGTCCTGGACCCAGCAATGCGACGCTGCTGGTGACGAGGATCTCCGTGCCGCTGACGAGCGGGGGAAATACGACTGGCCCGGCTCCTACTAGACTGCCCCTCGGTGGAACACTTCAGGAGCGGTTTGCCCGGCGCTGCCATGGCTTGGCGAGTAGCCGCGGCACTGCCGCGGCCCGTGCTGGGAGACGGCCCTTATCCTCCCCCCATGCAGGACGCCATGCGGCACCGATCTCGACGAGTTGATCGACGAGCGGAGGAGCTGGCGCCCGTCAATGCATGCTGGACATTGGTCAAGATGGCTGCCCGTGGAGGCGGGCTACCATCACGGCTTCAGCGGTGGCGACCGCCGAGGCAACACAGAGTAAATCCGCTTCACCAATCGCAGCGTTCGTCACCGCGCTCATCCTCGGGGTCGCTCGTCTGCCGGTGACTGGCGTTGGAAGGTCTTCAGGCAGCCTCCATGACAACTCTGTCGTCCATGCACCCCTGGAGGGTGGGACCTGGCCATGCATGAGGCATGGGGCGCTGGCTGAGCCCCATGCAAACGAGAGCTGGACAGCCATGCACTACCAGGCGGGGACCGTTCCAGTCAGCGCCAGTCGGCTTTGCCGGCTTGACTGGCCACAAGGCCACTACTGCGACCCTGAGGAAGGTCCTCTCCTATATGCTCCTTGCCAGACATGTCTCTCAAAGACCGCTGTTTGGGGAAGTCTAGCCGGCGGGACTCTAGTACTTAAGTGTGCTGGAGTATCGGCGGTGTCTCTAGTAGAAGAGTAGCCTGCTTAGCTGGAAACCCCGTGTTACTGTAAGGGAGCGTTGTGTGTACTATCCCTGTTGTGTGTACTTTTCCTTCCACGGAACAGCACAACAACAACTTAACACAACTTAGCACCTGGGTCGTAGAAGAAGCACGAGTCGGGCGCTCCCTTCATTGTGTTAATGGCCTCAACCAGTCTGTGCATTATTCCTTGCGTGGGAACACGCAAGAACAAGTCTGCACCTGGGTCGTAGAAGAAGCATGAGTCAAGCGCTCCCTTGCTTGTTTAATTGCATTACCCGCTGTGTGCACTTCCTTGCACGGAATGTTCAACGCTGTACAACTCTGCACCTGGGTCATAGAAGAAGCACGAGTCGAGCGCCAGCCCGGTGTCGCCGACGCCGATGATCTGCAAGAGAGGGAGGCGGCGGGAGGCGGGGTGCGTCACGAGACGGCAGCTGCATGGAACTGGGGGGGTGGGGAGGGTCAGGGGCGGTGATTTTCTTTTGGGCTCTCCACAGCCATTTGGCTGTATTCCGACTGAACTTTGACCTTAAACATAGCTCAACCCAAGTGGATTGGGAGTCTGCCGAGCCCGCCAGACAGACCTCGTCTAATGCTTCCAAGTAACCTATATTTGAGGACACACGGTCAACGGGAGGTCAACGGTCAACGCGGTCAAAGCAAAATCTGGCTGTGTAAGAATTTATTGAAATTCCTGAAGAGAAAATATCTTGTTAGGGGGCATATGCTTGTGTGGGATGCATGATGCGCGGCAAGGGTGGGGACCCCCACCCAATTCACCTTCCCTCCCTATTAGGGTCGGCTATGAGGGTTAGCCCCAAGTGGTGGTTAGCCCTAGTTAAACCCTAAGCCCTCACCTCTAACCCCCTACCCCCCAAACCCTAAGTCCTCACCTCTTAACCCTTTACCTTGAACCCTGCCCCTCAGGGCCAGGGATCCCCCATCCTAAACTCTGTACCTAAGCCCAGCCCCTCACAAGTAATTGCTCGGGCCAGAGCTGGACTTGGGTCGAGGCGGTGGTACTAGGGCTATAAGGTGGTCTTCGCTGGAAATCTGATGCAACTTATTTACTTACTTACAAGCCCCTCAGGGCCTGCCTCCCTCCTTTGCCATGGCCCCACCTGGCCGCGGCCGTCGATGCCGACATGGATGCATGGACCAACACGCCATGCACTGTGCATCGCTAGCGCCGACACAAGTCTTATACATCATAACTGGTGTCACACAGACTGTAATATACATCATGCGTGGCCCGTAGCGCTGCATGCATGTTCAAAGCCCACCGCCTCACACGCATCACACCAGCTACAGAATGGGCCATGAGATGCAGCATAGGCCACCACCTGCATGTACTTGCATACCTGCATTCGCAAGCAACTACAAGCCAAGAAATCTGAGGTCATCGGGGCGCATGGAACAGCCTTGAGTATCCTCACCTGACCTCGGCCGTCGATGCCAAAGCGTGCAAACGGCGTGAACTGCCAGCTATTTGGGCTGTACACCGCACCATTGGGCACGCCGCCCACCTGTGTGTGTGCGTGTGTGTGTGTGTGTGTGTGTGTGTGCGTGTACGTGTGTGTGCATGTGCGTGTGCATGTGCGTGTGCGTGTGCGTGTGCGTGTGTGTGTGCGTGTGCGTGTGCGTGTGCGTGTGCGTGTGCGTGTGCGTGTGCGTGTGCGTGTGCGTGTGCGTGTGCGTGTGCGTGTGCGTGTGCGTGTGCGTGTGCGTGTGCGTGTGCGTGTGCGTGTGCGTGTGCGTGTGCGTGTGCGTGTGCGTGTGCGTAGGGCTCCAAATTATGATATTACTCTGTTTTTTCAATATTATATAATATTATATAATATGATTTATAATACATAATATTATATCTATGCCATATGTTTTGACTGGCTGGGTGTGCGGACCTGAAACGTGGTGTGTGTGTTCATCCCACCCTTCTAAGCAACTTTGGCCTTTGGGACGTTTCAAAACTCAGGTATGCTTACATTTCAGAAAAGAAGAAAACAGGCAGGTGTGGCACGCGGTGTGGTGCGCGGTGTGACGCACGGTGCCCCCCCTTCCGCAAACCTCTGAACTCTGCTGGCGGGCAGCATGCTACACACGTTTCATGGCTAGTGGGGCGTTCTACAACTCACTCTTGCTTAGATTCAGATAGGCAGAGAACAAGCAGGTGTGGCGCACGGTGTGGCACGCGGTGCACAGGCCCTCTCCCCCCCCCTCCCTCCACTAACCCCCCTGAGCCCTGCTGGTGGGCAGCATGCATGCAGAGTGGCTAGGTGACAAGCGCAGGGCCAGTTGTCTATATGAGATGGGGACCAATGTGAGATGGGGAAATCGCCCCCCCTTGAAGGTTGTGCTAGACTCAAGGCCTGAGGGTGACCTTGGGCCGGAGTTTTGTGCTCAGTGCCACCTCAAAGGGGTGAAACCAACCTTCATGGATTGAGATGAAACTTGGAGTATTGGAAGGCCCTTGATGAGCACACACCAACATGTCGACAGGCATATGGCTGATTTTGGGTGCAAGTGGTGGGCAACTGCGATCTCTTATTAGTGTGGGGGCGGTGTTATAGTGTGGACACAGGAATACACACCCCTAGTGCATCTTCTGTGCATGGGGGGTGCTGGATTAGCTATGCCGAGGCCTGCATACGTCCACCATAGCATGCCTGTACAACAGCAGACTGCAAGGCGGCCATTTGGGGCATTTGAGCAATTTATAATACCCCCCAACAAGTAACAAGTAACACGGGGTTTCCAGCTAAGCAGGCTACTCTTCTACTAGAGATCACCCGCCGATACTCCAGCACACTTAAGTACTAGAGTACCGCCGGCTCCCGGCCGATAGACTACCGCTCCCGCCGGCTAGACTACCCCAAACAGCGGTCTCTGAGAGACATGTCTGGCAAGGAGCATATAGGAGAGGACCTTCCTCAGGGTCACAGTAGTGGCCTTGTGGCCAGTCAAGCCGGCAGAGCCGACTGGCGCTGACTGGAACGGTCCCCGCCTGGCAGTGCATGGCTGTCCAGCTCTCGTTTGCATGGGGCTCAGCCGGCGCCCCATGCCTCATGCATGGCCAGGTCCCACCCTCCAGGGGTGCATGGACGACAGAGTTGTCATGGAGGCTGCCTGAAGACCTTCCAACGCCAGTCACCGGCAGACGAGCGACCCCGAGGGTGAGCGCGGTGACGAACGCTGCGATTGGTGAAGCGGATATACTCTGTGTTGCCTCGGCGGTCGCCACCGCTGAAGCCGTGATGGTAGCCCGCCTCCACGGGCAGCCATCTTGACCAATGTCCAGCATGCATTGACGGGCGCCAGCTCCTCCGCTCGTCGATCAACTCGTCGAGATCGGTGCCGCATGGCATCCTGCATGGGGGGAGGATAAGGGCCGTCTCCCAGCACGGGCCGCGGCAGCGCCGCGGCTACTCGCCAAGCCATGGCAGCGCCGGGCAAGCCGCTCCTGTAGTGTCTAGCAGGAGCCGGGCCAGTCGTATTTTACCCCGCTCGTCAGCGGCACGGAGATCCTCGTCACCAGCAGCGCCGCATTGCTGGGTCCAGGGCTCGGCGACGAGAACGCGCCTCCGTTAATCGAGCCCCCAAATACCCCCCAAATACCCCCCAAATACAAATATTATGGTTATCTAGGAAATTAAGTCGTATGGTTGACGGCAACACTTTCGTGCTGCCCCACTTTCTGTACGGCTGCGAAACATGGGCCCCTACTAAAACACAACTGACTCGATTGGAGGTTGCCCACTCTAACTGCCTTCGTCGCATTCTGGGTGTGCGCCTGGTTGACCGGCACAGATTAACTTGTGCTTGGCAGGCGTGCGACACTGAGCCAATTGAGAGCCTTGTGGCAAAGCGATCAATGCAGTGGCTAGGCCATGTGATGCGCATGCCGGCTTCTCGTCTTCCTCGTATGACTTTAGACTGCACAATGGATGAGGCTCGGCAGCAAGGCCGGCCTCCAGCCTCCTCCCGACACTATTTTCTTAAGCTACTGATTCAGCAGCTAGGCAAAACTAGTGGCACTCGTTCTGATTGGAAGACTTTTTGGACACGGCGTTTGAGCGTGCTCAGGATAGGGTCGGGTGGAGAGCCGTGGTGTACGGTCCGGCTGCCCCTCAGGCGCCGGCCCCTCCACCACGGCGGTCAAGTAGATTGGCAAGCGCCACTTGACCCCCTATCCCCTAGAAGCAGTTAGGACCTATTTTGGAGGCGTCGCACAATAGCTCTCCTTTTTGCTCTGGGACTACACGTTGGCAGGCAGCCGGCTGGTGGCTACCGCCCCTCACAAGTAATTGTTCGGGCCAGAACTGGACTTGGGTCTAGGCGGTGGTACTAGGACTAGAGGTAGTCTTTGCTGGAAAGCCGATGTAACTGTAACTGTAACAAATATTATAATAATATAATATTATATAATATTATGTATTATATAATAGACTGGAGCCCTACGTGTGCGTGTGCGTGTGCGTGTGCTTGCGTGTGCGTCTGGCGGTCAAGGAGGCGCGCCGCTGCCTGCTCAAAGCGACTGCTAAGGCGGGCTTCCTGCGGGTGCCCGGCTACGCCGAAGACGGTGCTGCCTACCCAGCCCTGTGGACCTGGCAGGGGCAGACCCCCCCCCCCCGCCGCCTGATCCGGCCCAGATCCCTCTCGAGGGGGTCAACGATGCATTGCTTGGGGCAAGCGGTCTTGTAGGCATCGAGGCTCGCTGGCGGGCTTCAGCTGCCATGCGGGTCACCGACCCCGACGACCCGGGCCCCCGCGGCTCTGGTCCACCATCCTGGCTCGACATTGCCACGCCGCAGGAGGAGCGCACAGGCACCGCTGAGAGGGATCAGCGGACGTTGCAGCGGGCTGCTGCACAGCCCCCCGCTCCTACCACTCGACTTGTGCCCCGCCCGGGCTTCAAGAAAGTGTGGCTGCGCATCGATGACCGGTCCATCCACCGCCCGTTCCGCATCACTGCCTGGCGTATCCTGCACGGCTCCCTTGGGTGCAACGCGTTCCTTCACCATGTCCGGCGCAGAGTAGGAGGCGATCCGGGCTCGGCTTTCTGCCCGCTCCCGTGTTGTGCGGGCAAGCGCCATGTCGAGGACCTCACCCACGTCTTCCTCGACTGCCCGTCAGCCAGGCCCGTCATCACGTGGCTCGTGGACACGTGGCGCGCGCTCACAAACAAGGAGGTGCCTCGTGACCCTTTGTTCCTTCTGGCTGATGACCCGACCGCAGGGTGGCCGGGCTGCGGCTCCGACCCTTGGCTCCTACGCATGTGGACCCGCCTTCGGGTTGCTACCCTCGGGTCCCTTTGGCGCATACGGTGCCGCGTCGCCTCGGGCCTTCACCCTGAGGCCTCTCTGGACCACCACGCCCTCGCACACCGCTCTGCTCGCATGGCCTCCGAGTCCTTGGTTGCGTCCATCTCTCGCGACTGGCGGCGACTGGAGTGCGACGTACGCACTCTCGATAGCGGCGTGTTCTGTGCCGACTGGTGGCGAGGCCGGGACGTGAAGCTCTCCCTAGAGGTTTTCGCTGAAGAGTGGGCGAGGGGCGCGTCCCCCGTGTTCTGCCGGATTCGGGGTGAAGACCTAGAGTACCGCCTGCGCGTGGGCGACCCGGTCGCCCTCCTCCCCGCTCAGCCTCCCCCCCGCACCGGCTAGGCCTTTGCTTAGTTGGCTCGTTGCGCTGTTAGCCCCCTGCTCTGCCTTCTCCCCCCCCCCCAGCTCTCTTCCCCTCCTTGTCTTAGGTCTTCCCCTCCAGCCGGGGCGGGGCTCGCCCCCGCCCTTGCAGGATATAGCCCGAGCCTAGTGGGTGCACTCCCCCCTGCATTGCCCCGCACTGCCCTGGGGTGAGCGCCTGTGTTGCCAGTTGGGGTAGGGAGGGGGCGGGTGGGTTTGTTTTGCTGCCTGCTGGGGTTGCCTCGCCCGGCTGGGGGGCGGGAGGCTTTCGCCTTGGCGACGAGCGGGTCGGCTCAGCCGAGCTGTGGCCCCTGTTGCTGTTGTTGCCCGCCGTTGTTGCCGCTGCTTGCTTGCTGCTCTTGCTGCTGCCTGCCGCAGGTGTCGCTCACGTGTGGCGCTCTTCTCTCGGCCTGCTCTGCCGCCGGCGTACGCCGCTGGCGGTTCTTCGGTTGTCGTCCCAGCCTCTTCTGCTTCTGGTCCCGCTCCTGCTTCGTCGAGCTCTTCCGCGTCTGCTCCTGCTCCAGCTTTGCGGTGGCTGGCGCATCGAGCTGGTTTATGATTTCTCGGGATGACAGGGTTGTCCTTAAGGGAAAGCCCCACAGCAGGTCAGGCGCGAGCCGCCTGTTGATGAACGCCTCTCTGCAGTGACTCGTCTCTACTTTGCCCGCCTGTCCTTTCTGTCCCCTGTCTTCTATCCGGCCTTGGCTTGTCTCTCTGTATCTCTGTCGGGTTTAGGTTTCGTGTAACACATTCCTCCCTGAAAAAAAAGAAAAAAAAATGCGTGTGTGTGCGTGTGTGTGTGCATGTGCGTGTGTGTGTGTGCGTGTGCGTGTGCATATGCGTATGCGTGTGTGTGTGCGTGTGCGTGTGCATGTGCATGTGCGTGTGCGTGTGCGTGTGCGTGTGCGTGTGCGTGTGCGTGTGCGTGTGCGTGTGCGTGTGCGTGTGCGTGTGCGTGTGCGTGTGCGTGTGCGTGTGCGTGTGCGTGTGCGTGTGCGTGTGCGTGTGCGTGTGCGTGTGCGTGTGCGTGGCGTGTGCGTGTGCGTGTGCGTGTGCGTGTGCGTGTGCGTGTGCGTGTGCGTGTGCGTGTGCGTGTGCGTGTGCGTGTGCGTGTGCGTGTGCCTGTGCGTGTGCGTGTGCATGTGCGTGTGCGTGTGCATGTGCATGTGCGTGTGCGGCTTGTCTGCCAGCCACCTACCTGTGTTATGATTGTTGCAAACAGGTTGTGCGTGCTCGCCCGCGTCACCGGCGACACAAAGTGAACAAGCGGCTGGCTCGACAGCCACGCCAGAGCAGCCGGCAGGTCACCGACACACACCTGTGTGCGTGTGTGTGTGCGTGTGTGGTGGTGTGTGTGTGTGTGCGTGCGTGTGTGTGTTTTTGTGTGGTAGCTTGGAGCTTTTGGGGGTGATTGAAGGCTTTGGAGTATGGCGTGTAGGTAGGAGGGAGCCTGACATGCAGCGCGCGAGGTTATTAAGGGCACGGGGCGTCAAGGTTTTAGGGCATCAAGGGTTAAGGTGCCCGCGTGGGACTACGCGTTGGCAGGCAGCCGGCTGGTTACTACCGCCCCTCACAAGTAATTGTTAGGGCCAGAACTGGACTTGGGTTTAGGCGGTGGTACAAGGACTAGATGGTAGTCTTCGCTGGAAAGCCGATGTCACTGTTACTGTTACGGGGGGGGGGGGCAATTACTATTTAAACCCGCCCCGTGGCGCTGGCGCCGGTGACCCCTGAGAAGGTTTCAAGTTCCCCCCCCGGCTCGAGCAACTTTGACTGCCCTTACCAGGCGCGATATATAGCAGGTGTCCAAGCAATGCATGCCGTTGTGCTGCTCTCGGTGAGGGCTTTCCAATGCACCCCCTCCACACCCTCTCCCATCAGGTGTGGGTTGGTTTTCTGCGAAATGGGAAATCTGGCTCAGAGCAGTATGAGGCTTGCAGGGGGATCACTGGCTGGCGCACACGCACCGACGCGAGCACAGCGCGCGGCCCCGACGACACCACGTCCGGCGCACACGCCGGCCCTGAGCCAGCGAGCAACGCGGCCAGGAGGGCGGGCCACTCTGCCGATGCCGCGCCTGGGGTGGGAATCAGAAGTACGGAGGGAGGGAGTGGGGTTGTGAGGCGTGGTGGTGTGTGTGGGATGAGTGAGTGAGTGCACGCGGGGCTGAGTGGCGGCGTCGGCACGCGCGTGCGCGCTGCCATGCCGGGGTGCGCTTGCCTGGTGGCCTGCCTGCCGGCGGTGCGCCTGTCTGCCTGTTTGCCTGCCTGCCTGCCTGCTGCCTGCCTGCCTGCCACGCACCGCCTGTCTGCCACCCTGCCTACTGCCTGCTGCCTGCCTGCCTACCACCCTGCCTGCTGCCTGGCACCCTGCCTGCTGCCTGCTGCCACGCACCGCCTGTCTGCCACGCACCGCCTGCCTGCCACCCCGCCCGCTGCCTGCTGCCACCCTGCCTGCTGTCACCCACCCACTGCCAACACTCGCGCAGACTATGGCACACAATGCGGACCTGCGCTGCACCCTAGAGCACAACGCAACACAACACAGCATGCTCTCAAAACGCTCACTCCTCGCTCGCCATCATGCTCACCCGCGCGCTCACCCACCACGCCCGCGCACATCGCCCGCCCAATACCCCACTTACAGCACCATCCACACTGTCACCACCCACCCATCCACGTCACGCTAGCCTCCTCACTTTCTGACGCCCGCCATATGAGCGATGGACTGCCGCTTTATGAGGCGCTCATCAGTCATTGCGCACATCCACGGAACCTGCCGCCACCTACCCGGCGCGTCCGGCAGCCCCGACGGGAAGCTCACGCGCGCGGTCGCGACCGGGCGGAGCGGTGGGCGCGCGGTGCGTGCGAGCGCGTCGAGCGGCGTGGACGTCGGGCTGCCTGCCTCCCACGCTGACAGCACCCCGCGCGCGTCGCTGCCGCCGTCTGCCAGCAGGGCATCGATGGCCGCGAGGGCGGGCTGCCACTCGGGGGCGACGCGGTGCTGCGGCGGGTACTCGGCCTGTGTGGTCGTGCAGCGGGGAGGTGTGCGTGTGTGTGGGGGGGGGGAGGGGGGGGGGGAGGTTTAACGTGGCAGGCACGGGGTCAGGCGGAGGGCGTGTGCGGGCGTGGAAGTGCAGGTGGCCAGTGCAGGTGGCCAGTGCAGTCGCGCACACACGCAGCCGCTCCCGCCTGCCGCACGATTGAAACGCCTGGAACCAGCTCCGCCGCAGCCACCGCTCCCTCCCCAGCCGCCACGAGCCACGCGTCCTGTGGGATGTACGCGCCGATCACGGCGCCCGCGCCATGCAGCACGCCCGCGAGCACGTCGCGCGACGCAGCGCCGTCCCACTGCATGATCAGCAGGCGGCTGCCAGCTCCAGATCCCCATGCTTCGTCAGCAGCCTCGGGCAGCAGCGCGCCGCTGGCCACTCCTGGGGGGTCGGCACTGCCGGCTGTTGCTGGCTGCGGCATGACCGTGCCTGTGCGCAACCTCACCGGCCGCGTCGTGCCCCCACTGTCGCCACTAACCGACGACGCATTGCCGTCAGCATTGACCGTCGCTGGCGGAGAGAGAAGCAAGAGCACGACCGCTGCCAAAATCGCCCACCACGGCGGTGCATGGCGAACCCCCATGCAATTCCATTTGCGTCGAGATGTGCTCATGTGCGTGCGCGGAGGAGTCCAGGGGCGATGCTGCTCTGGCATCACGATGCTGCGCGAATGCTGCGCGTGGGTGATGCAGTATGCGCAATACCGGGCGGTACTAATGCAAACTACTTATGCACGCCGCCTGTGGCGCGACGACGCGCAAATGAAATTGGGGCCGAGATGGGTGCGTCATGCCACGTGCTGTGAGGCCAACAAATATCACTCTCAAAAAAATGTCGGGTGTGGCGTGCGCAACCAAACAACACACGCAGCAGCACGCAGCAGCAGCAGCAGCACGCAGCAGCACGCAATACGTTGCTGCACCGCCACCACACACCAACCCTCACTGCATGCATCCAAGTATGATCAAGCCATACGTGCAAGAGATTGCGCCAGATTCCCGGGACACTGTCGGCCACTGCGGCCCACTGGCATGGGCAACTGCTGACTGTCAAAGTCACAGTGACTGTGTGGTACAACTTCCTCGTTTACAGGTTTTACACGAACGCGCCGAAAGGACTCTAGGGCATGAGTCAAGCCTTAAAGGCCTAGACGAGAGGGGCTATACGAGGGGATCTCTGCTATGAGAGCCCGCGAGGCCGCACAAGCGCCAGCCTACCATGATCAACCGCAGGTGCAGGGTTCAAAACGGTACAGGCACGGGCGCACGATGCCGGCCGGCCAGGGCACGCAGCCTGCCGCTCACCACAACCGACGCAGAGTCTCTCGGCCGCTCAGTGGCAATACGCTTGCGCAGAAAACAGACTTCTTAGGGTGCATGACGAGGCGCAAGTGAGGTGCAGGCGCAGCAGAGGCACAGCTGTTGGGCACAGGTCACAGGGCACAACAACCGTAGTACCGCTTTGCCTTGCTGATGAAGCAATTCCGAGGTTGTGCCGGCAAGGTCAAATTCTAAAAAATAATGCCGGAAAATAAAAAAAACGCCAAAAGTGCGCAGGGAAAATGGAGCTATTCGTAGACTGCCTCATTCCCAGGCTGAATGGACCTCATTACGGAGGGGGATGATGGGGTCACGTGCTCTTGTCAGTGCAGCGGGCGGCTGGTCTTAACGCACCAACGGCGGAAATCAAGGCAGGTATTGTCTGCGCCGTGTGTACGTGACACAGGTATCAACCCTTGGCATCATGATGACATGATCATGTATCGGCTTTACAGCTTGGTTTTGCACTCGATGCCTCTGTATGTTTGTATGGACACTGTCACTTCAGCCCACCAGCTTAAATTCTTGAACACTCATGGGACCTCATACTTTCTCTCTCTCCGTCTATCCCTCTCCCGGTCTCCGTAGACAGGGCCCAGCAGCTCAAGGCGGCCTGCCCCCTGGAATCCTATCCCCTCTCCCTCTCCCTCTCACGCACACACCCAAGCAGTCGCAATAACATCAAACTTTTTCAGTTGAGCCCGTGGGGTGGTTGGTTGGGGACGCACATGCTAGGTCCGGTGCGTAGCTTGCCCCAAGAGAACTCGACTCACTCAAAGCAGGTATAAAAACACAAACGAGCTGGGGATGCACCCACTCCCCTCCATGACCCCAATCACTCCATGACCTCAATCACGGCGTGCGTGCGCGCGTCCCCTCCTCCCCCCGGCGCTCCACCCCCTCCCCCTCCGTCATGCACGCCAGGCACCACCTGCTGCTGCCGCCACTGCTCCGCCTCTGCCCCGCCGAGCGCACGCAGCCCGCCAAGCAGCGAGTAACCCAGCTCGCGCTCGCTGACCGCGCCGACCTTGCCGCCGTCCGTCAGCGGCACCTTTTGTGCGTTGATGTTGGTTGGTTGGTGTTGGTTGGTGTTGGTTGGTGTTGGTTACCAGGTAGTTTCTGGGTGGTTGGAGGTTGTTGGGTGCCACCTCAGCATGATCTACCCCCCCCCACACACGCATGGGTGACGTGTGAGCGATTGGCGGGTGGCGGGTGTGGGGGGACAGGGCGAAGGGGAGGCAAGGCGCACGCACGCACGCACAGAGGGAGAGAGAGAGAGAGGTGTGATGGATGTTGCAGTCAGGAGAGAGAGAGAGAGATGTGCGGTTGTGTGCGGGCGTCGGCCATGGTGCGCGCGTGGGTATGCGTGCGTGAGAGGGAGGAGATAGGTGGCCGCCCTCCGTCAGTGGCACCTATTGTGCGTGGGCCCACGGTTGTGTGCAGGCGTTGGTGATGGTGTGCGCGTGCGTGTGCGTGCGTGCGTGAAAGGGGAGGGGACAGGGGGCCACCGTCCGTCAGCGGCCCCTTTTGTGCGTGGGCCCACGGCTGTGTGCAGGCGTTGTTGATGGCGTGCGCGTGCGTGTGCGTGCGTGCGTGAAAGGGGAGGGGACAGGGGGCCACCGTCCGCAGCACTTGGTGCTTGATTGCTGAACGGTCGCGCGACAAACCCGGCAGTGCTCGCAGCATCTGAAGAGAGGTGGGGCAGCAGTTCGGCGTGCTGCTGCTGCGGAGAGGCCGGCTGCGGGGTGTCGCATCGCACGCATCCACCACCTGGCCGCACCCTGGCTGCGCATGATGCACATACCTCGCTAGCTAACACTCCTCACCACCATCGCTCGCTGGATGTGGCCCTTGGGCGCGTCACAGGCGTGTGGTGGTGGTGGTGGGTGGGGTGGGGTGGGGGGGGCAGGTGCATACAAGCGCGCAGCGCAGGTGCCCGTATGGTGCAACCTGCATGATGCACCCGCATGGTGCCGCATGCATGCGCGTGCTTACTGCGCACCTCAACGCGCCGCCACGGGCTGGTCGCGGGGTACTGCGGGGAGGTGGGTGGGCGCGTGCGTGTGTAGTGAGGGAGGCTGAAGATGGAGGGGTCCATGTTGCGCAGCAGCATGCGCGGCAGGAGCAGCAGCAGCAGGCGCAGCAGCAGCATGCGGGGGGGGCATGCGTGTGGAGGGGCACTGCGGGGAGGTGTGAGTGTGTGTGTGTTGGGGGGAAGCTGACCACCACCTGCCACTCGCTGCAGCTTTTGTGAGTGCGCCTTCCACAGGTCGTGCCTGTGCCTACGTGAGAACTTGTGGCGCCCCTCTCAAGAGACTGCGCCCCAATCAAGAGGTTGCGCGCACGCACACACTCTCGGTTGTGCGCACGCTCTCGTGTGCCACTCTCAAGAGTGTGCGTCCCTCTCGAGAGGGGCGCACACTCTTGAGAGGGGCACACTTGTGCGAGCGCGTTTCACGCACGCACGCACGCAGGCACGCACGCACGCGCACCTGAGGGAAGGTCAGCACAGCGCGGTCGGACAGAAGCGCCTGAACGGTTCCGAGCCACCAGCCGAAGGGGTGGCTCGCCTCGAGCCGCCACTGCACCTCGACGTGCTGCCCCGACCGGAAGTCTGCCACGCGCCACGCGAGCGGGCGGTGCGCGGACGTGCCCGTGGGCGGCGGGCGCAGGCGCGCGGCCGATACCTCAGTCTCCACCACGCGCTCCGCGCGCATTGGAAGGTACGTCGCGGTGAACAGCGGCTCTGGCCCGCCGCCGTCGTAGCGGAAGCCGGAGAACGAAAGGGTCGCATCATAAGCAGATAGAAGTCCTCTGCGGGGTGGTGATGGTGGTGTTGGTGTGTTGGTTTACATCAAGTGCAGCTGATGGACACGCGCACGTGCAACTTGCGCAAATTGGGAATGCGGACAGACAGCGGACAGCCGATCTCGAGCACGCCCGCATGGGCACGACCGCTGCCCATAAACCTCCGTTTGCTAAAAAAAATATACCCGCCAGCGTGCCCATCGACGTCTGGGAGGGGGGGGGGCCATAAACAAAACAAAAAACCCTAGTTGAGCGTTTTGACTTAATGTGCGCCCCCCCTGCAACGCAGCCCCCCAGTAGCTTGCCCACCTGCTGGATTTAATTTCTCCCTCGACAGCACCTGGGCTTGGAATGGTCGGCCCGCGCGGAGAAGGAAAAAACGCTCTCTCCATGTCCCGATTCCACGCTCATCCCTCCCCCACCACTTAGGGCGTCTGGCTTGTAGCAGCTCATTGATGGAACCAAAGTGTTACTCGAAGAGACCGCGCCACAGCAGTAGTGAGGCCGTGTTCAACGCGCGAGAGCACGACGCCAGGGTACAAACCTCGGCTGTGCGTCGAATGTTGCAAAGGATTTGGTCCACTTACTCGCGAGGTAGTCCCAGCAGGTCGAACGGCTCGAACGGGGCATCGTCTGTCTCGCTGCTGCTGCTGTGTAGCGCGCTGATGTGCGGCTTTTCGGAGAGGAGGGACGTTGAACAATTGGACATCAGCAACCTCAAGGGCCCACTACTTCCCTAGGGGTAGCACTAGTGTTCAGCGAGCGCGCACTGCTGCGTGTGATGCGGGTCCATGCGGGTGGGGGCGGGTAGGTGTGGGGGCGTACTTGAATGGACAGCTCCATGTCTCATCTGTCGCCCGAAATCCGCCAGAAATCCAGCAACAGGTCTCCGCACTGTGCGGCTGCAACAATGCTGCAACGGTGTCGCAGACACGGCAAGTTGTAACAACCGAATTGCACAAACTCGACAAAACAAATCACGCAGCCGCCTTCTTGGGCGCGGGCGCGGCCGCCTTCTTCTTGACCTCGAGCGACGGCAGGCCCTTGGCCGCCTCGGGCGCTGCCGACTTGGCGGCAGCCTCCGGCGCTGCTGCTGCTGCCTCCGGCCCGGCCGCTGCCTCCGGCTCCCGGTCTGGCCCCAGGTCGAGCGCCTCAACCTGCGAGTGAGCGTTGTGCGGGTTGACAGGTGGTGAGCGGTGGGTATATTGTAAGGCTCCTGCGTCGCCTGTTCAGTGGTGTGTCGATGACCCCCCCCCCCAACAACAACACACACACAACACACACAGCACACGTCCACAAACGCACACACATACACCCCCCTGACGCACACACACACCCTCACCCTGCCTCCCCCCTACAGCCCCCGCACCCCCTACAGCTCCCACCAGGCCCCCCATGCTCCCCATGGGAGACCCCCCCTCCCCCATCTCCCACGGGCACCCACGCCCACGCGTCCATGCATGCACGCATGGACAGTGCTGGGGGAGCCCCGCTGCTCCCCGCTGCCCTTATGGAGAGAAGCTCCCAACGGCATGTTTGGTGGGTGTCGGCCTCTTCCCTGCGGCGTTGCTCTGGGGCTGCGCGCTCCCACTGCGGCGCCCAACACGCGTGGCCCACTTGCCCCGTTTCCGGTACCCCCCACCCCCTGGTGCATCGCAAATTACATGCGATGACGTAATGCCGAGGCTGAGGTCGGCGCAGGACGGCGGCGAGAGTGAGATGGAGTTCACACATCCCCTCGCTCACTAATCTCCCCCAAAGAACTGCAGCGATCGCCTGCAAGACACATGCGACGCTATGCATATATAGGATATGTTGGCACGCGCGCGCGGGGCGGACGGCGTGCTCGTATGCTGACGCAGTGCTGACAGGGGGGGGTCCACATTACCTTCCGTCAGCTTCTATCGCTCCACCGGAACCCTTTTCAGACCTTCTGAGGAAGGTCTGAACGGGGATTGTATGGGTACGGACACGCACACGCCCGGGGTGAGTGACCCCAGGAGCTCCGGGGGCAGTATGCCACGCCCACACAGGCTGGGTTCCCTTGCGCCCAGTAACATAACTGGACTTGGGTCAAGGCGTTGGCACCAGGAAGCCTCCAAGGGCTAGAAGATGCCTCCGCTGGAGAGCCTGTGTGACCGTCACCGCTACGCGCCAACCAACAGCACCGACCTGCACGTGGTTCTTGAGCGCGCTGCGGATGTCGGCCTCGCTCGCGCCCGCCGCGCGGAATTTGGCCACGGCGCTGTCGAGGATCGGCCGCCAGTCCTTGGAGAGCGCAGACTGGACCTGTGGGGGCGGGCGCGAATCCGAGACACGGGGGTGGGGGGGTGGGGCTTCAGTTAGGGTTTCGAGTTTAGGGGTTAGGGTTTACGGACGTACGTGTTTGCGGTTCAGGTTCAGGTCAAGATTGAAGGCAGTCAGAGGTGGTGTTGACACTCTGCCATTGTGGTGGGGACCGTTGTGAGCAGTCAGTTTGGGGCAAGGAGCGTGCGCGCGTGCGATTTGTGTGTGTGCCTTCCCCACTTCACAACTCGGGGAGGTGAAAGCGTACCAGTGGTGTCATTCGCGCCCCCGCAGCCCCCGCAGACGCCGCTGCGGGGGCAAACCGGAAAATTAGGGGGGGGGGGGGGGAATCGCGGGAATTACGATCCGAAGAGTGTGAAATTCGACGATTCACACTTTTCCTCAAAAAAATGCCTCCTGCGGGGGAAATTCGGCATGTTCCTTCCTATGTTGCAGGGGCAAACCGGACATTCTTGGTTTCCTTAATGACACCACTGAAGCGTACTGTGTGTGAAGCCGGCAGAGCGGCCGCCACCAACCCGCACTTGCGACTACTCGCAGTGATCCTCCCGCAAGTCGTATACCGCCCGGGGCCGGATTTTCCATTTCCCAGAGAACCACACCGCACTTTGTGAGAGAGGGCGTGGAGGGATGCGTTGTGGAGGTCTCGTCAAGAGCAGATCAGCGGCACGCGTTGCGTTTAGGGGAACCCCTACCCCCGCTATGTACTGCGTCTGGTATGAGCGGGTCATAGTTGCTCGAGCCGGGAAAACAGCTCATGACCAAAATCCTTCCCAGAGGACACTGACCAGTCGTACAAGATGTTGCCGTGCACCACGGGCATGTTGCCCGTCGACTTGAACATCAGCACTGCTTCAAACGCGCATAAAACATCCAAACGAAGCCCGCTAACGACCTGCGGAACCAGCGGCAGCGACACCGGCGACACCCGCACCTGCGACCACTCGTACAGGATGTTGCCGTGCATCACGAGCATGTTGCCCGTCGACGACGACAGCATAGCAGCAGCGGCCGCGGCAGCAGCCTCCTCTGCCGTTGGCTCGGCCGGGACCTTGGCCGGGGCCTCAGCCGGGGCCTCGATGGAAGCCGGGGCCTCGATAGAAGCCGGGGCCTCGGCGGCGTCCTCGCCGTCCAAGGCGGCCGCCTTGGCGGCGACGGCCTCGGCGACGGCGGCCTCGGCGGCCGCGACCACCTTTCTCTCGTCGGCGGCCTTGGCGAGCACGAGAGCCTGCGCGTGTGCGTGTGCATGGCGTGTGTGAGTTTTGTGCGCGTGCACCCACCCACCCACCCACCCACCCACACGCGTGCGCACACAAAAACCAGCGCACACCCAAAAAACTTTTGAGCAGGCTCGCGAGGCAGGCGCGTCGGTGTGCTCCCCGGCCTGCCCCCCCCCCCCCCACACACACACACATTCTCAGGGGTAGCTTCTGGGTAGCTTCTGGCTAGCTTCTACGCACCCTCTCGAAGAACTTAGTAGACGCGTCGAGGTGCTTCTTGGCCTGCTCCACGCGCTTGGGCTCGAGCTTGGCAAGCGCAGCGCGCACGGCCGCCTGTGTGTGTGTGTGTGCATGTGTGCGTGTGTGTGCGGCAATTTCGCTGCGTGTGTGTGTGTGTGTGCACGGCCTTCCTGTGCTGTGTGCGTGTGAGAAGGGTTTCAGGTAAAGTAGGGTTTGGAGTATCTGGTGTGGGTTCCAGGGTTTTCACGCGCTTGGGCTTGCTCAAGAGCTTGGCAAGCGCGGCGCGCACGGCCGCCTGTGCCGTGTGCGTGTTAGGGTTTCAGGTTTAGTAGGGTTCAGGGTAAATGGTTTGGGTTCCAGGGTTTTCACACTTTTGGGCTTGCTCAAGAGCTTGGCAAGCGCGGCGCGCACGGCCGCTTGTGTGTGTGTGTGTGTTAGAAGGGTTTCAGGTTTAATAAGGTTTGGGGTGTACTGTTTGGGTTCCAGAGTGTCCACAGCCGCCCGACACGGCACCCACCCGCGCCGCATCCTCCTCGTCGTCCGCCTCGTCCGACCCCTGGCCCGGCACCGACGCAGCCCATGCGCGCCTTTGCACACACACACACACACACACACACACACACAAGGCAGCTTCTAGGCAGCCGCACCCACCCGCGCCGCATCCTCGCCGTCCGCCTCGTCTGGCCCCTGGCTCGGCACGATGTAGCCCATGCGCGCCTTTGCGCGCTCCCACTCTAGCTGCCCGAGGCTGCCGGTCGCGCTCCAGGACTCTGGCTTGACCTTCAGGGCCTCGTTGTACCTTGGGGAGCGAGAGTGAGGGTGGGTGAGAGTGAGGGTGAGTTAGTGAGAGTGATGGCGAGAGTGGGGGGGAGAGAGTGCGAGTGAGGGTGAGGGTGAGGCTGCCGGTCGCGCTCCACGACTCTGGCTTGACCTTCAGGGCCTCGTTGTACCTAGGGGAGCGAGAGTGAGGTTGGGTGAGAGTGAGGGTGAGAGCGAGTGAGAGTATGGCGAGAGTGAGGGGGAGAGAGTGCGAGTGAGGGTGAGGCTGCGGCTGCCGGTCGCGCTCCACGACTCTGGCTCGACCTTCAGGGCTTCGTTGTACCTAGGGGAGCGAGAGTGAGGGTGGGTGAGAGTGAGGGTGAGAGTGAGTGAGTGATGGCGAGAGTGAGGGGGAGACAGAGTGCGAGTGAGGGTGAGGGTGAGGCTGCCGGTCGCGCTCCACGACTCTGGCTTGACCTTCAGGGCCTCGTTGTACCTAGGGGAGCGAGAGTGAGGTTGGGTGAGAGTGAGGGTGAGAGCGAGTGAGAGTATGGCGAGAGTGAGGGGGAGAGAGTGCGAGTGAGGGTGAGGGTGAGGCTGCCGGTCGCGCTCCACGACTCTGGCTTGACCTTCAGGGCCTCGTTGTACCTTGGGGAGCGAGAGTGAGGGTGGGTGAGAGTGAGGGTGAGAGTGAGTGAGTGATGGCGAGAGTGAGGGGGAGACAGAGTGCGAGTGAGGGTGAGGGTGAGGCTGCCGGTCGCGCTCCACGACTCTGGCTTGACCTTCAGGGCCTCGTTGTACCTAGGGGAGCGAGAGTGAGGGTGGGTGAGAGTGAGGGTGAGAGTTAGTGAGAGTGATGGCGAGAGTGAGGGGGAGACAGAGTGCGAGTGAGGGTGAGGGTGAGGCTGCCGGTTGCGCTCCACGACTCTGGCTTGACCTTCAGGGCCTCGTTGTACCTAGGGGAGCGAGAGTGAGGGTGGGTGAGAGTGAGGGTGAGAGTTAGTGAGAGTGATGGCGAGAGTGAGGGGGAGACAGAGTGCGAGTGAGGGTGAGGGTGAGGCTGCCGGTCGCGCTTCACGACTCTGGCTCGACCTTCAGGGCCTCGTTGTACCTAGGGAGTGAGGGTTGGGGCGTGTGTGCGTGCCGTGTGTGCGTGTGTGTGTGCGGTGTGTGTGTTTGTGTGTTGGGCTTGACCACTCTAGGTGCCCGAGGCTGCCTCGAAACTCGAGCTTGACCTTCAGGGCCTCGTTGTGCCTAGGGGAGCGAGAGTGAGGGTGGGTGAAAGTGAGAGTGAGGGTGAGTGAGGGTGAGACAGAGTGCGAGTGAGGGTGAAAGAGTGCGTGAGAGTGAGGGTGCGAGCAGTGATTACCCTGCGAGCCGTATACCGCTCAGAGCCGGATTTCCCATTTCCCAGAAAACCACCACACACTTGGTGGGAGAGGGCGTGAAGCAATGCGTTGGAAAGCTCTTGCCGAGAGCAGCCCAACGGCTTGCGTTGCATGAATACCCGCTGTGTATTGTGCCTGGTATGAGCGGTCAAAAGTTGCTGGAGCCGGCAAAAAACTAAATACTAAAATCCTTCCCAGGGACCGCCTCATCCAGGCCCGCTTTGCAGCAAACCGTGGGCAGATGATCACCATCGTCAGCGCCTACAGTCCAACGGAGGCAGCGAGCGACGAGGAGGCTGGCGACTTCTACCTTCGAGTAGCGGCGCTCGCGCACAAGGCCAACGACAAGCGCGATCTGCTCATCGTGGCAGGTGATTTCAATGCAGCAGTGGGGAGGGACTCGGTGTCCGACCACGAATGCGTTGGCAAGCACCTGCCCCTCACGGAGCCAGCGGTGGCCAGCAGGAACGGTCGCCTGCTCCTCGACACTGCCACTGCATGCAGCCTGCGCGCTGCCAACACTCTCTACCCCCACAGGCCTGAGCACCAGTACACCCACATCAGCCCCATGGCTGTTGCACAGAGCAGACGGCATGCATGCTCTGTGCGCCGCCTGCACAGCGTCAAGGACTACATCCTGGTCGCGCGCCGCCGCATGCATGCGGTGACAGACTGTAGGGTGCGTAGGAGCCCAACCTGGGACAGCGATCACCGCATGGTGGTACTGTCCATGCGCCTCCGCATGCGAGCCTCCCGCCATGCAGGCGGCTCTCAGCGGCGGGCATGGGACTCTTCACAACTGCGGCGCCCGGCTGTCCGTCGTGAGTTCAACCTCCAGCTGTCTGATCGCTTCGGGCTGCTGGAGGCCGTGCCGCCCGAGGGCGCTGATGCCCAGGCGGAGTACGACGCGATGGCTGCTGCCATTCGCGGGGTGGCCACCAACCACCTCGCTCCACGCGGCAGCCGCCGGCGGCGCGGCTGGCAGTTCACTCTGTCGCAGCGCACCCTCCGGCTCATGGACGCCCGGCAGCGCGCGCCCACGGCATGGCTCAGGAGCAAGTCTGCAGCTGCCAAACGAGAGCGCAACCGCGCCAACCGCGCGGCCGACGCAGCTGTGCAGAGAGACAGGGAGAGGTGGATCGGCCAGCAGGTGGCGGAGGCGCAAGACATGCTACGCAAGAAGAATCTGCGCCAGTTTGCGCGCGCGTGCGACAGGCTGGCGGGCCGCAGCCGCAGCCATCAGATCCCACCTGCCATGCGGGACGTCTCGGGCGCGCTGCACAGCGGTCCAGACGGGGTGCTGAAGGCCATGACAGAGTCATTCGACAAGCTATATGGCGGGGAGACCAAGCTCAGCGACGAGACCCTGAACCAGCTGGAGAACGATGTAGCGGCGTTTGAGCTCACACGCGCCACAGAGGTGGACGAGGCGCACGGGCGCCCCCCTGACCTGGCTGAGACGGAGGCGTGTGTGCGAGCGTTGCGCTCGGCCGCCGCTCCGGGCGGTGACCAGCTGGACGCCATGCTGTTGCGGTGCCCACCTGCCATCGCATGGCTCCACCGGGTCATCATCGCCGTATGGCGGTCGGGGAGAGCCCCGAGGGAATGGAAAACTGCTATTATCACACCGTTATATAAGGGGAAGGGTCCGCGTGACTCCCCTGGTAACTACCGCGGTATAAGCCTTCTCTCTATTGCCGGGAAAGTGTACGCTGCCATACTTCTGCACCGCGTCTCCACACAGGTTGATGGTCAGTTGCATGAGGCTCAGTGTGGTTTCAGAAAAAGCAGAGGCACTGTTGATGCGATTTTTACTCTGCGCTCGCTGAGCGCGGCACATGCCGAGTACAAACAATGCATGGCTGTGGCATTTGTCGACTATTCTAAAGCTTACGATTGCATAAACCGTGCGGCACTGTGGAGAGTCCTTAGATTATATAGTGTTCATCCGCACATTATTGATCTGTTGGAGGATCTTCACACCAACACCGCAGCTGCCGTGCGGCTGGCTGGGAAAATCGGGCACGAATTCCCCGTGTCGTCTGGTGTGCGACAGGGGTGCGTCATTGCTCCTGTGTTGTTCAATGTTTTTATTGACCACATAGTGAAAAAGGCGCTAGACATGATGCCAGAGGGGGCTGGCGTGTCAGTCGTGACCCGAGCCGGCGGCTCTGTGTTGTCGTCGTCGGTTGAGCGCATAGTAATGCTGATGTATGCCGACGATTTATGTTTGTTCTCGCATGACCCAGCTCAGTTGGCGCTTATGCTGAAATCCTTGACAAAGTGTCCTCTAGCTTTGGCATGCAAATCAACGCCGCGAAGACAGAAGTGATGATTTTGCCAGCAGATTTTGACGCGGATCTGCCCACGTTTGCGCTGACTGGTGGTGAAGTGAAGACCGTCTCTGCATTTAAGTATCTAGGGAGTTGGATAACCCAGAGTGGTGGTGTGGAAAAGGAGATCGGTGTGCGTGTCGGTCGCGCGCTGGGCGTGTTTGCGTCTTTTGATAAGATTTGGGCCAGCAAGAAGATGCAAGTGCAGTCTAAGATGCGGGTTTACAACACTTTCGTGCTGCCCCACTTTCTGTACGGCTGCGAAACATGGGCCCCTACTAAAACACAACTGACTCGATTGGAGGTTGCCCACTCTAACTGCCTTCATTGCATTCTAGGTGTGCGCCTGGTCGACCGGCACAGATTAACTTATATTTGGCAGGCGTGCGACACTGAACCAATTGAGAGCCTTGTGGCAAAGCGATCAATGCAGTGGCTAGGCCATGTGATGCGCATGCCGGCTTCTCGTCTTCCTCGTACGACTTTTGACTGCACAATGGATGTGGCTCGGCAGCAAGGCCGGCCTCCAGCCTCCTCCCGACACTATTTTCTTAAGCTACTGATTCAGCAGCTAGGCGAAACTAGTGGCACTCGTTCTGATTGGAAGACTTTTTCGGACACGGCGTTTGAGCGTGCTCAGGATAGGGTCGGGTGGAGAGCCGTGGTGTACGGTCCGGCTGCCCCTCAGGCGCCGGCCCCTCCACCACGGCGGTCAAGTAGATTGGCAAGCGCCACTTGACCCCCTATCCCCTAGAAGCAGTTAGGACCTATTTTGGAGGCGTCGCACAATGGCTCTCCTTTTTGCTCTGGGACTACACGTTGGCAGGCAGCCGGCTGGTGGCTACCGCCCCTCACAAGTAATTGTTAGGGCCAGAACTGGACTTGGGTCTAGGCGGTGGTACTAGGACTAGAGGTAGTCTTTTCTGGAAAGCCGATGTAACTGTAACTGTTCCCAGGGACCGTAACTGTAACTGTTCCCAGGGACCAATGGGTGCGAGTGAGTGAGAGTGAGGGACGAGTGTGGTTGCCCCCGCACAGGAGTCTTTGCAGGAAAGACGACCAGACTCCCAACGAATACCGAACGTCTGTCCCCCCCCGACTCTCCTCTTTTCGCTCTTGACAAATGAATCAGCAGCAGCATGGCGACTGTCTTGCCCTAGCTTACGGTTTAGGGTTTTCTCCTAGCTTGAGGGATCAAGGTTGCTAGCTTAGTAGCATCAAACCTTGAACACCCCCCCTCACTCCCACTCACTCACTCCCTCACTCACTACTCCCTAAGCTACCTCCCTCCCACCCCCACCCACACTCCCACTCACCCCTACTCACTCACTCACTCAACCTTCCAGTTCCGACCCGACTCACTTATATTTGCTCTCGAAAAACTCAGCCATCAGCATGTTGTTGCCCTCAATCGCCTTGCCGACCGCCCCCCGGATGGTAGAAAACACCAAACATACTATGCCTAGAGGGAGAGCAAGAGGGGGGAAAAAGACAGAGAGAAGAGAGAGACAGAGAGCTCGACTCACTTCTTTTCGCTCTCGACAAACTCAGCCATCAGCATGTCGACCGCCTTGCTCTCGATCGCCTTGCCCGCGCGCGCGAGCGCCTGCGCCTGGCGGTCTGCCTTGATCATGTGCACGTTGCCCCACTGGACCATGCAGTCGGCGGTCGCGTCCTGACAGAGAGAGTGAGAGTGTGTGTGAGAGAGAGGGGGGCGTTGGCGGGGCATGTGCGTGTGTGTGTGGGGGGGGGGGCTTGATCATGTGTACGTTGCCCCACTAAACCATGCAGTCGGCGGCCGCGTCCTGACAGAGAGAGTGAGGGAGAGAAGAGAGGGGGGCGTTGGCGGTGCACGTGTGTGTGGGTGTGGGGCTTGATAATGTGCACGTTGCCCAACTGGACCATGCAGTCGGCGGTCGCGTCCTGAAAGAGAGAGAGGAGGGAAGCGATTGGTCTTCTTGGAATAGGTGGTGGTGTGTGTGTGTGCTTGTGTGTGTGTGTGTGTGTGTGTTTGTCTGCATCTGGCGGTCGGCCTTGATCATGTGCACGTTGCCCCGCTGCACCATGCAGTCGGCGGTAGCGTCCTGAAAGAGAGTGAGATAGAGAGGGGGGCGTTGGCGGGGCACGTGTGTGTGTGTGGGGGGGGGGCTTGATCATGTGCACGTTGACCCACTGGACCATGCAATCGGTGGCAGCGTCCTGAAGAGAGAGAGAGAGAGAGAGAGAGAGAAGCGGGAGAGGGGAGGGATTGGTCCTACTGGAGTAGGTGGTGGTGGTGGGGTGTGTGTGTGTGTGTGTGTGTGTGGAGGGGGGGCTCGACCATGTGCACGTTGCCCCACTGGACCATGCAGTCGGCGGTAGCGTCCTGTGTGTGTGTGGAGGGGGGGGGAAGGACGAGAGCCGTGGTGGATCAGTGTTTGTGTGTGTGTGTGTGCGTGTCTGTCTGTCTGTGTGTCTGTGTCTGTGTGTGTGTCAGTGTGTCTGTGTGTGTGTCTGTCTGTCTGCTCCCCCCCCCCCTCCCCCCCGACACACGTCCAACTGCCGTTCAGATTCAAACGCACCTTGAATGACTCTGCCGCCTTGTCAAACAGCGGCTGCGCGGCCTTGTCGGTCACCGCGACGTCCCCCCCCCCCCCGCCCCGCCGCCGCCGCCAACACCTCATCCCCCCCCACACACACACCAACCCGCAAACGCCCAACTGCCGTTCAGATTCAAACGCACCTTGAACCACTCTGCCGCCTTGTCAAACAGCGGCTGCGCGGCCTCGTCGGTGAGCGCGACGTCGCCCCCCCCTCCCACACACACACCTCACCCCACCCCCCCACCCGCAAATGCCCAAACTGCCATTTAAATTCAAATGCACCTTGCACGGCTCTGCCGCCTTGTCGAACAGCGGCTGCACGGCCTCGTCGGTCACCGCGACGCCCCCCCCCCCTGCCGCCAAAACACCTCACCCCACCCCCACACCCGCAAACGCCTACCTGCTGTTTTTGCCCCCCACCCCACCCCACCCTCGCCACCTCCAACACCTCCACCCCCCACCCACCCTCCACCCGCACACGCCCACCTGCCGTTCAGGTTCAACCGCACCTTGAACGACTCTGCCGCCTTGTCAAACAGCGGCTGTGCGGCCTCGTCGGTGAGCGCGATGTCGCCCCACGTCCCCCCCCTCCCTTACACACACCTCACACACACACACACACACACACACGCAAACACCCAACTGCCGTTCAGATCCAACCGCACCTTGAACGACTCTGCCGCCTTGTCAAACAGCGGCTGTGCGGCCTCGTCGGTGAGCGCGATGTCGCCCCCCCCTCCCCCCCTCCCCCACACACACCTCACACACACACACACGCAAACACCCAACTGCCGTTCAGATCCAACCGCACCTTGAACGACTCTGCCGCCTTGTCAAACAGCGGCTGCGCGGCCTCGTCGGTGAGCGCGATGTCGACCGCCTTGTTCAGGGCCGCTTGCCCGATGTTGATCGACTCGTGGTGACTGCGTTTTCAGGGTAGGTGAGGGTGAGAGGGGGGGCGGTAAGGGAGGATGCTTTCAGGTGGGAGGGGGGTGATGGGTGGTGGGTGAGGGGTGGGGGTTGCTGCTCCCTGCGAGCTCTCTTGCCTGATGTTGATCGACTCGTGGTGACTGCGTTTTCAGGGTGGGGTTGGGGGGTGAGGGTGGGGGGGTGAGTGAGGGTGCTTTCAGGAGACGCTGGTGGTTGAGGGGTGGGGGTGCTCTCTGCAGGCTCTCTTGTACGATGTTGGGAGACTCATGGTGGCTCGAGGGTGGGGTGGGGAAGGGCGCGGACGGGAGGTTGTAAGCCCCAAGCTACCCTACCGACGCTTCCAGCACCTCGACCACTCCCACAACTCGCAAGGCCGGGTCGGGCCGCATGACCTCGCTGAAGATGCGCCCAGGCTCGAGCAGCCCTCCCCCCCCCTCCCCCCCTCCCTCTGCCCCCCGCCACTCGAGCTTAGAGTTACGGCTCTAGAATCTGGGGGCACTCACACGGCCGGGTCGAGCCCCGTGATGTCGCTGAAGAGACGCGCAAACTCAAGCAGCCACTCGTCGTGCTCGTACGGTGCAGGCACTGCGCACAGTGGGTGGGGTGAGGGTTGTGGTCTAGGGTTAAGAATTTTGGTTTGGAATTTTGGTTTAGGATCGAGTGCGCATACGTGAGCAGCCAGCTCGGACGGTGCGGTTGATGCAGGGGGGGGAGGGGGGAGGGGGAGGGGGAGGGGGGAGGGGAGGGAGGAAGGGGGAGGGCGGAGGGGGGAGGGGGGAGGGAGGGTCAGCAGGGTTGCCGGTTCAGGGTTCAGGGGCCAGCGGGGTTCAGGGCTTCAGGGCTTTGTGCGCACACGCGAGCAGCCACTTGTCATGTTGATACGAGTACGGTCGCTGCGCACGTGCGTGTGTGTGCGTGCGTGTGTGTGTGTGCAGGCCAGCACGGTGTGAGATTGCAGGGTTGTGTTTGGCGTGCACTGTGAGCTGTGCTCTGTGAGCTGTACACTGTGAGCTGTACACTGTGAGCTGCTCACTGTGAGCTGTGAGCGCGCGCCATGTGCGCCTGTGCCTTCCATGCTGCCCCTGCCCCTGCGCCGTCGCCACACAAACACGCACACGCAAACCCACACGCACACGCACACACACACAGGCGAGCACGCAAACCCACACGTGCACACACACACACACACGTACGCACACACCCAAACGTTCACACCCTCACACACACACACACGCACACACACACACACGTACGCACACACCCTCACGCACGCACCTGCAGCAGCGGCGTCAGCAGCCGCGTTCGGTGCCACCCTCGTCTGCTGCGCTTTCGCCAGACAAACACACAAAACACACACACACACACACACACATACATACACACACACTTACACATACGCCCCCCACACACACACACACATGCACATTCACACACCTGGATCAGCGGCAGCGGCGTCCAGTGCCGGCGCTGCCCGCTGTGCGATCGCCACACACGTACACACACACACACACACACACCCTCACGATACACACACACCCTCACGCACGCACATGTGGCAGCTGCAGCAGCCGCCTCCGGTACCACCCTCGGTAGCTCGCGTGCTGTGCTTTCACCACACAAACACACACACACACACACACACACACACACTCACGCACCTGCAGCAGCGGCAGCGACGTCCGGTGCCGGCGCTGCCCGCTGTGCCATCGACACACACACACACACACCCTCAAACACACACACACACACACAAGCACGGACACACACACCCTCACGCACGCACCTGCAGCAGCGGCGTCAGCAGCCGCGTCCGGTGCCACCCTCGGGAGCGCGTCCGCTGTGCTTACACCACACACACACACACACACACACGCACGCACGCACCCACCCACACCCTCACACACCCTCACGCACCTGCAGCAGCGCCAGCGGCGTCCGGTGCAGGCGCTGCCCGCTGTGCCATCGCCACACACCCACACCCTCACACCCACACACCCACACACAAACACTTACACACACACCCTCACGCACGCACCTGCAGCAGCGGCGTCAGCAGCCGCGTCCGGTGCCACCCTCGGGAGCTCGTCCGCTGTGCTTACACCACACACACACACGCACGCACCCACACACACACTCACACACCCTCACGCACCTGCAGCAGCGCCAGCGGCGTCCGGTGCCGGCGCTGCCCGCTGTGCCATCGCCACACCCTCACACACACAAACCCTCACACACATACGCACACACGTACACACACACACACACACACACGCGGCAGCTGCAGCAGCCTCCCCCGGCGCCAACCGCGGGAGCTCGTCCGCTGTGTTGTCACCACAAAACACACACACACACACGCACACACACACACATGCACACATGCACACACACATGCACACACACACACATGCACACACACACACACATGCACACACACACGCACACACACGCACACACACATTCACGCATCTGCAGCAGCGGCAGCGGCGTCCGGTGCCGGCGCTGCCCGCTGTGCCATGCCACACCCTCACACACACACACACACACCCTCACACACACACGCACACCCTCACACACGCACGCACACACGTACACACACACACGCGGCAGCTGCAGCAGCCTCCCCCGGCACCAACCGCGGGAGCTCGTCCGCTGTGCTGTTACCACAAAACACACACACACACACACACACATGCACACACGCACACACACATGCACACACACACATGCACACACATGCACACACACACGCACACGCACACACACTCACACACACATTCACGCATCTGCAGCAGCGGCAGCGGCGTCCGGTGCCGGCGCTGCCCGCTGTGCCATGCCACACACACACACACACACACGTATACACACACGCACGCACCTGCGGCAGCTGCAGCAGCCTCCTCCGCCGTCAACCGCGGGAGCTCGTCCGCGGGGGGCTTCGGCACGTCGGCCTCGCTGGCCACCTTTGAGACCTGTATGAGATGAGAGTGTGTGTGTGTGAGAAAAAGAGAGAGAGGGAGAGAGGGAGAGTGTGTGTGGGGGAGAGTGAGAGAGTGAGCAAGAGTGAGGGGGGGACAGATCGAGAGAGAAAAGGGCGAAAGGGAGAAAGCAAGAGGCGTTGGTGTCGAGCTGCGTTGATGCCGCAGCTGCCCTAACCAACGCACCTTGATGGCTGACATTCCCAAACCCCAAACCCCTAAGCCCAAACCCCAACCCCTAAGCCCAAACCCCAAACCCCTAAGCCCACACACACCTGTAGCTTCATCGGCGGCAGCTGCGCGCCCCCGAGCTTCTTACCCCTAAACCCCCAACCCCAAAAACCTAAACCCTTAACCCTAAGCCCTAAACCCGGGGCTGCTGCGCGCCCCCGACCTTTAGCCCTAACCAACGCACCTTGATGGCTGACGTCCCAAACCCCAAACCCCTAAGCCCTTAGCCCAAACCCCTAAGCCCGAACCCCTAATAAGCCCCAAGCCCCAAGCCCCAAGCCTTAACCCTAGACCGTAAACCCACGTACCTGCGGCTGCAGCTGCGCGCCCCCTGAGCTTCTAACCCCTAAACCCAAAACCCAAAACCCAAAACCCTTCACCCGGGGCTGCTGCGCGCCCCCGATCTGTAACCCTTACCAACACACCTTGATGGCTGACGTCCCGAACCCCAAACTCCTAAGCCCTTAGCCTTAGTCCCAGCCCCAAACCCCTAAGCCCTAAGCCCACGCACCTGCAGCTTCATCGGCGGCAGCTGCGCGCCCCCAAGCTTCGGCCCGCCCGCCGCGGCCATCTGGCGCTGGTACACCTGTGGGTGGGTTTTGGGGTTCAGGGCTTAGGGTCAAGGGTTAAGGGTTGAGTCCGCCAAGCTCGCGGGTTTAGTCCGCCCGCCTGCCGCCATCTGGCGCTGGTACACCTGTTCGGCGTGGGCGGGGGGTGATGGCTTGATGGTTGTAGGTTATGAAACCGAATTCGGTTTTCGTGTTTCAACTTTCGTCAGCTCGCCCGCCGCAGCCATCTGGCGCTGGTACACCTGTTCGGCGTGGGTTTTGAGGTTTTGAGGTTCAAGGGTCGAGGGGCAGGGTTTCTGTGGCATGTCCGGGACTGTTCGGGATGCGGGTTTGGAGGTATGTTAGGCCTGCCTGCTGCGGCCATCTGGCGCTGGTACACCTGTGGGCGGGGTTTGGGGTTTGGGGGTTTTGCGGTTTGGGGGCAGGGCTTGTAAGGCGGGCGGGGTTTGGGGTTTGAGGTTCAGGGTCTTGGGGTACACTCTGTCTCACACACACGCTGTCACACACACACACACACACACACACACACACACGCACGCACACACACACACACACACATACACACACAAACACACACGCACACACGCATCCACCACGCACCTGCACAACCGCAACCAGGTACATCTGACACACACACACACACACACACATGCACGCGCACACACCGCGCGCACACACACACACACACACACACGTCCACCACGCACCTGCACAACCTCAACGAGGGTTACGTCTGACACACACACACACACACACACACAACATAAAACACACACACACCTGCACGATCTCAGCGAGGTACATCTGCACGTCTGCGCGCGACGTGACCGTGATGCTGTCGCCGTCCCTGTCCGTGTAGCGCAGGACCACCGGGCCTGCGCGCGTGGCGGTGCGGTATGGGTAAATGTCGGTGCTGGTACCGTCCATATTGCTTGCCTTCGCGCGTGCGGGGGAGGGTCGAAACGTCAATTGTTTAATCCAAGCGCGGGGTCGTTTTTCGTTGATATCTTCGTTTTGACGCCCCACATCGCGATTTTCGACGATGTATATTAGTTTCTCAGCTTCGCGGCGGTGAGCCTCCCCCAGTGAACCTCCCCCCGAGGCGGCCAAAAAGTGGCCAAACTACCAACCCTAAAGTTTTCGTATTTTTTTCTCGGCCGTGAGGGGGTCAAACGCAGTGCTCCCGACGTAATTCGCTTGCCGATATGTCCATATCGACCCCTTCGTCGTGGGAGACTGTGCGGTTTAGAGACGGCGACATGCGGGGCGTCGAGGTCATGTTTCACGACCATTTTCCAGCATTGTTTTTTTGAAACATAGCCTCAACGCCCCGCGTTGCGCCGTCTTTCCACCGCACAGTCTCCCACAACGAAGGCGTCGATATGGACATATCAGCAAGCGAATTACTGCGCAAAGTTGCGCGGAGATTGCCTGTGCGCGACGCCCAATGACGCTAATCTCGGGATGCCCCAAAACCGGGCGCATCGCCTCGCCACGCCCTCGGGGACCAGCGCCCCGTCAGGTTCATGTTATGTGTGGTACGTATCAGTAGGAGGCGTCGCGAGTGGGCGGGAGGGGCGCGCAGAGTCGTTTGGCCATTCGAGGGTTGCATGGGGTCGTGACAGATGCCGTCATGCGGCGGCCCACGACGCCTCCCACCACACGCTATCGTCATGTATGCGTAGATCATGTGTATGAAAGGTAATCCCGCACGCGGGGAGCAGCGAACGAGGCCGTTCCGCGATTTTGGTGTGGCCAGTTTTTGGCTGGAGGTTCACTGGGAGAGGCCGGTGGTCGAAGCGAAAGTTATTCGCAGAGGCGAATCGCACAGACAGTAACTAGCACTGCGTGTTTGTAGCATGAATACTGAGAAGCGTGGTCCATGTAGCGCAGGATCACCGGGCCTGCGCGCGTGGCAGCGTGGTGCGCGTAAATATTTGTGCTAGCAACTAGCAGTGCGTGTTTGTAGCATGAGTACCAAGAAGCGTAGTCGATGTAGCGCAGGCAAGCGTGACTATCAGTCAAAATGGGTGGCAACAGTGTTTTCGTGACTATAAGTTATAATGGGCGAAAACAGTGTTTCCGTCAGCTGGTAGTGAGATTGGCCGCTTCGGGCCAGCGCTGCCAAGTCCCAACAAGTGTGAACATGAATTTTCACACTTTTTGCCCCCAAATCGCCTCCAGCGGGGTGAGACCGAGGAAGTGAGCGTGGGGCCCGGGGTGAGCCAACATTTTCCCAAGATCCTTGACGGAACCACTGGGTGGCATGGGTGACACTGGCGACTTGTGGTGCTAGTAACTACAAGCTTACAGCTAGTACTGTGTTATGTAGTAGGGGTGCTGTAGTACGGGTGACCAGGTAGCGTGGTTGCGCGCGTGTGGGTGTGGGTGAAGCACACGGGGCCTGCGCACGCGTGGCACGGGCAACTAGTGGTGCTAGTAGTGCCTGCTAGTGGTACTAAGTCGGTACTTGGTGGTACGCGTGTGAGCGAGGCGTGCCAGCGTGCCAGGCACTGCGTGCTCGGCAACTGCGCACGTGGCGTGCACGCGCGTGCTGTCATGCGGTTGTGCATGCAGGCATGCGGGCACCATGCAGGCACGCACCGCAGCCCTGGAACTTCGCCCTGATCGCGTCCAGCAGCTCAGCGTACGACACCATGAGCGACACCTGCATCGTGCGCGTGTCGCCGTCGAGTGTCGCCTTGACCGTGATCTGGTAAGGGACCGTGGAGCGGGGGCTGGCCGGCTTGGCGGCAGACGCCATGTCAGCGCTCGCGCCCATGCCCTTCATGGCCTTGAGAAGGCGCGCCTCCTGCGCGCGTGTCTCATCGCTGGCGCCCTCCCCTGCCCTGTTCACGGCAGACACGTCAGCCAGCGCCTGCTTGAACAGCCCCAGCGCCTCGTACGCCTTGGCGCGCGTCCTCAGCGCGGGGGCAGCCGCCGGGGTGGTCTCGAGTGTGGCGGTGCATGCCTTGGCCGCCTCCTTGTATCTGCGCCGCACCCCCCGGGGACGTGTCACGCATGCATCGGGGGTGGCAGTGCCGCGACATGCGTGCACGCTTAAGGTGGTGGCCCGCATGCATGCGCACGCACCGCTTCTCGATAAGGTAGCAGCCAGCCACGCGCTGCTGCAGCTCGGCCTTGCTAGCCGGGGCGCCATCGCCCACCAGCTTGATCGCCGATTCGTAGCTCGCGCATGCCTTGGAGTAGTCGCGTGACAAGAACGCGACATCCGCAGCGCGCTTCAGCTCGGCGACCTGCATGCAAGCAGGCGCATGCTGTGGTATACACAGCACCTCCACTTGCGCATGCCCCCCATTGCCCAGCGCAAGCATACGCGCCTATCAACCATGCCATGCGCGCAATCCACGGGCGTGCATGGATGCCGACACATGCAGCACACCAGGACGGTGCACAAACACTCGGTTTACCTCGGGTGAGAGCGCGCTGGCGGCTGGGCTCTTCTTCGCTCCCGCCATCCTGTTTTCTTGTAGACGCGTCGAGGTTGATCGTTGTGTCGAGGTCCAACCTTTTTCACACCAAGGGTTTCACTAACTGGCTTCTTCCGTACCAGAACACGCCCACCGCTGTGGGAAAATCACATGGAGTTCGGCGGTGTCTTGCGACTAGGCGACCATGACACCGGCGACTCTCAGGGGAGCCTGGGCAATGGAATGGAGCATCTCCCAATTGCTACGCGACTGTCTCGCGTCATGACAGACTTCAGCTCCAATATGTCTGAGTGCGGGAGCGGGGCGCTGGTGCAGGTGAGACGCCTGCACTCGCATCGAGGCTCATGGGGGCGAATGGCCGATCAGAGACAAAACACGTGCCGCCCCCACGACCCTCCGTGTGAGTGCCGCGCGCCGAGTGGCGGGAGGCTAGGTGGGGTGCACGCGGCTGCGCAGCGTAGTTACGCTGCGAGACGAGGGCTTGATGGGAGGTCTGGGCTTGGATGGGTGTCTGGGCCACCCTTAAGGGCCCAGACGAGCAGCAGCAGCGAGCAGGCGTGCAACCCACAGATACGCGCGCTACCAGGGGGAGGATGGGGAGGGGGGGCGTAGCAGCGGGTATTGGGGAGGGAGGGGGGGGGTAGACGCGCGCGTTGGGCGGGTCGAGCTCGGGGTTGCGGCGCCCCGGCCTCCCCCGCAACTGGCAGGGCCTCCATCCAGATGAGCTGGGTGATGTCGAATGGCAGGGACAGGCCAGCCCCGTGGAGGCGGAGCCCCCAGCTGAACTTTGCCGCGTCTACCCTACTGACGACACTCCAACACATGCACACACACACACACACACACATATATACACACACACCAGCCAGGGGTGAGGGGCAGTCGCATGGGCACCATGCAGCGGACGCCATGCTAAAAGACAGCCATGCATGCATGTGCGCAGGTGTGGATGCCCCAGGAGAGCATGGACGGGCAGACCGTGCTTGTGTCGCAGGGCCTGCCCTACGCGGTCGTCGGGGTCGGCGACCTACTGGCGCTGTTTCGCTGCGTCTCTGTGCGCTACCAGTTCCTTGCCGACCCCAGCCAGCCCGCGCTCATGGTGAGGAGACGTGGGGTGTGACACAGCCCGCTCAGCACACACACGCGCACACACACACACCACACACACACACACACCACACACACGCACACACACACACCACACACACACACACTGTATGCAGGGCGCGGTGGGGCGCGTGTACTGCTCCATGGAGGTGAGGCTGGCCGGTGCATAGTAGAGCGACACAGCGCGTCCCACAACTCACGAGTTTGGACCCATCACACACGCGCACCCTCGCGCCCCTGCACGCAGCCCGAGATGACGCGCGACGTGCAGAAGTACGACAAGAGGGTGTACCTGCGCGTGTCCGAGGCGCAGCGCTGCCGCGTGCACTCCACTCTGGTTGTGCCCGTGTTTTGCCCCCAGGAGCAGCGCCGGCCGGTGGCCGTGTTTGAGCTGGTGCAGAGTGACCGGGACTGCTCGTTCAGTGCCGTGATGCACTGGTTGCAGCGCAGCTTGGAGGTGAGCAGCGCATGGGAGGCAGCGCATGGACAGCACGCGCACATGCACGCGCATGCAGGCGGCATGGCCACCTAGTTTGCATGCACGCGCATGCAGGCGGCACGACCATCTCCTGCACATGCACGATGCATGTGTTCCCAACTGATTGGTGTGTGCCTGCCGCGTGCATCCCCGCAGTCGGTGTCGCTGTACACATGCAGCTCGCGCCCGGCGGCAGCGATGGACCAGCGGCGCTCGCTGAGTGGCCGCCATGTGCAGCAGCAGCAGCAGATGGGCGGGGGCAGCCTGGGCATGCACAACGTCTCGTCGCGGCAAAACCTCGGCAGCCTGGGCGTGCCGGCGTCCGGCAGCCTGGGCGGGCCGTCGTCGTACGACCTGCACCGGGCCGGCGGGCTGGGCGCGCCGCTGTCGGGCGACCTGCACCGGCAGCACACTGCCGGCAGCACCGACGGGCTTGACGTCCTCGACATTCTGGGCGACTTGGGACACCCTGACGAGGGGTCGCGCCATGGGCCGCGCCCGAAGCTGCACCCGGCTGACGAGCCGGCCGCCTCGCCCAGGGGCCAGCTCGGCGGCTTCGAGCGCACGGGCGCCCTCGGCGGGTTCGAGCGCTCGGGAGCCATCGCCATCAACCACGCCCAGGCGGGGCCGTCGCCTCCCACCGCGTTTGACGCGGCCTCGCCAGACGGCCGCCGAGGTGGCATGCACGACGCGCCCGACGCTGGGCCGAGCACCAGCGGGCAGTCGGACATCGAGGCCTGGATGTCGCAGAACGGGATCGCGCCGAATCAACTCGAGTCGCTCAAGTCGATGCTGCTCAAGGGCGGGGGCGGTATGCCCGGCCAGGGCCAGGCCGGGGGCGCTGCGCCAGCGCCAACGCCAGCGCCAGGACCGGCGCCGCCACCGCCGCCTGCCGGCCTCATGGCGCGGGCGCTGCGGCAGTCGGCGCCCGCGGTCCCGCCGCCCCCGCCCCTGCTGCAATCGCAGCGCGCGTCGGCCCCGGCGGCGCCGCCGCTGCAGAGCGCGTTCCTGCAGCCGCTGCAGGCCTCGTTCCAGCAGCAGCCGTCGCTCAGCGGGTTCCAGCAGGTGCACCAGCACCAGCAGCGCCAGGCCATGCCGAGCGCCTCGTCTATACCAGTTGCGCTCAAGCGCGACTCGTCCGGCGCGCCGCTTAACGCGGGCGGCCCCAGCACCAGCGGCCCCAGCACCAGTGGTGGCATGCGACCGGCCGCCCAGTGGTCCGCGTCGCCCACCAAGGTGCGTGCGGGGCAAGTGCTCGCGCTTGTGTGCTCGCGAGCGAGCGCACGCACGCGCGCGGCTACCAGGCTGATGCGTGTGCGTGCATGCACATATGCGTGTGCATGCGGCAAGGCAGCCTGCTACGCCCTCGCCCGGTCCAGCGTGCATGCGTGCATGCGCCCATACGCCCTTGCCTAACTGTCGTGCTCACACCCTCACACCCTGCACACACCCTCACACCCTCACACCCTCCTTGCCCTCGCCCTCCCCTGCGCCCACCAGGCCGACACGAGCGGCGGCGGGTCCGGCCCCACGTCTGCGTCTGCACCTGGGCACGGCAACGACACGCTCGAGGCGTACGCGCGTGCGGGCAGCAGCCTCGACGACCGCCCGCTCGCGCAGAGCGCGCTCGCCGGCGGCGGCGACTCGTTCGCCGGCGGCGGCGACTCGTTCGCCGGCGGCGGCGACTCGTTCGCCGGCGGCGGCGGAGCCGATGACGACGACGACGTCGGCGGAGAGGACGAGGGCGGCGACGACGACGACGACGGCGAGGGCGGCAACGGGAACCGCGTCGCGGGCGGCGCGGGGCGGCGGCTGCGCTACGAGGACCTCCAGGCGCAGTTTGGCCTCGGGCTCAAGGACGCCGCGAACAATCTCGGGATCTGCGCGACGACGCTCAAGCGTGCGTGCCGGCGCCACGGCATCAAGCGCTGGCCGCGCCGCCAGGTGCGTGTCTGTCTTGGGGAGTGGGGGTGTGGGGGTGAGGGCCCTGCGCAACGCACGCACGCGCTGTGCAACGCACGCACATGCACACATGCATACATGCAAACACACGCGCGTACTCATCGTCACTTGCAACCACCCCACCGCCACCGTTCCACCCACCCACCCCCACAGATCGCCAAGCTGTCCAAAGCGCTCAACCAGATGGGCTACAAGGGGGTGCCGCCGGTGGGGCTCGTGCACTCGGCGGTCAAGGGCCAGCTGCAGTACAAGAAGCAGGGCGGCTCGACCGTGAACCTCGTGCAGCTCGACACCGCGACGACAGTTGCGGCCGCCGTGGCTGGGGCCAAGGCCAAGGTCTGCGGCGCGGCCGTCGCGGGCGTGCCGCAGACGAGCTCGGGGCACCAGCAGCGGCAGCAGCACAGCGGGGGGGCCGCGGTGCCGCAGCAGCAGCAGCACATGGGCCTGCACCACCTGGGTGGGGAAGGCGCGAGCGCGGGCTGGGGCGAGCCGCCGCTGCCGCGCCGCTCGGGCTCCTTCAAGCTCGACCCGTCCGCGCACTGCGGCGGCGGCGGCGGCAGCGTGCACGGGGGAGACGGCTCGGTGCACGGGGGCATGCATGGAGAGGGCTCGGTGCATGGCGGCTTGCACGGCGGCGGCTCGATGCACGGGAGCGCTCACGACGTCGGCGGCTCCATGCACGGGAGCGCGCACGATGTCGGCTTGCTGCACGCGAGCGCGCACGGCGACGGCTCGGCGCACGACGGCGGCGGCGGCACGCCCGAGCTGTCGTGCCTCGCGTCGGAGCTCGACTTCATGGACTCGGGCGAGCTTGCGGCGATGATCGGCAACGCGGCGACGCCGGGCGTGGACAGCCTGATGGGGTTTGGGCACAGCGGGCACGGGGCGCACCACCACATGCTGACGGGGCACTCCAACGCGGGCACGCCGGGCGGCGGGGACCACGGGTTCCAGATGAAGCCGGGCGACGCGCTGTCGCAGCTGCTCGGCGACGACATGATGATGTGATGTGGGAGCGGCCCGCCCGCGCCGGTCGGTGGGTGGCGGTGTCGGGCGGCGGCGGCGTGTGGTGTTGTGATTGGTGCTGTGGGAGCGTGGGTGGATTGGGGAACTGACGATGGCGAGAGAGCGTCGAGCGTCGAGGGTGGGGCTGGCCGCCGCTCGTATTTTTTTGAAGGCCTAGTGTGACTGGCCTTGCTCGGCCTGTCACATCTCAGTTTCTCCAAGGGGGGATGAGATGTGACAGGCCGAGCAAGGCCAGTCACACCAGGCGACAGGCGCCTGTTGGACGACGGCAGGGTGCTGGGTGAAGCGTGTGGGTGGATGGAAACAAAAACTGGCTGGCCGTGCTCCTCCCCCCCTCCTGCACGGTTGGTGATTTTCGCGACGGCTTGCTCAAAGTGATGATATACACAGCTTGTGCTGGTCACGGATAAGATACGGCACGCCCTTCCTGAGTGTAGCGAAACACAGTAGCGAGGCAAGTGTGCGAGCCGTACTCTTGCATCTTACTGCAAGATGCGGCCATGCAAGCCGCAAGCCACTTCACCTTAAGTTTTATACTGGGCACGACCTTTTTATATTGGGCACGACCTGAGCCGCCGCATGTTGGTGAGAGAATTCGTGTCGTGTGAGTGTCCTTCATGTGCACGAGGCGTCCAGCGAGCTGCAGAATCGATGACCTTCTAACACGCGCGCGCGTGGGACCACGGTTGTGTGGTGTGGGACGCTTCAAATTATGTGCCTGATTCTGAGCAGCAATTGACGAGGGATGGGGAGTTGCCCAAGGACCTGTTTCTAGATGGGAGGGGGGGGGCTCTTCCCCCTCCCCCCCAATCCCTCCATAAAGGGTGCCCTGTGTAACACTCTCGTAGGCTCACTCGGTCTGCCCTTCGGCTCTCCCCTCGTCAGCTCTCTCCTTACCTCCACTGTCAGCTCGCTCAGTCCGCTCTGTTGATACGAGGTGCGGCTGATAAACCAGCAGTGGGCCTTCATAGCTGGTTTATCAGCCGCACCTCATATCAACACGCTCTTTGGCTCTCCCCTCCCCCGTCAGCTCTCTCTTTACCTACACTGTCAGCTCGCTCGGTCTGCTCTTCAGCTCTCCCCCCATCGGCTCTCTCTTTACCTCCACTGTCAGCTCTATCTCTTCCCCACTGCTTCCCCACCCCCTCCTAGGCGACCTGCGTGCGCTGTTTCTCTGCGCATGTGAATGCTTCCAGTTCCTCGCTGTCGCATCCCAGCCTGCGTATCGTGGGCGTGGTGGAGTGCAGATGACTTTGCGCGAGCGTGGGCATGTGTGTGACACCCTCCGCATTCATGTGCCGTGCTCCGCCCCGCAGCCCGAGATGACGCGCGGTGTGCGAAAGTACGACAGTCAGGTGAACCCTCGTGACCAAGGCGCAGCGCTGCCGCACTCTGTGCCCGTGTGTGCGTCGTGCTCGACCTAGAGTGTGCTCGTTTCCCTCTCATCTCTGAAGGGAGACCTCCCTTCAACTCTCTCTCCCCCTCTCGACTGCTAGATGAGAGGCCTAGATTAGGCCTTCCCGCAGAGATCCCCGGCCCCCGCCTTTCCAGGTAGGTAGAAGATGGTGGTCTCCAGACTGGCACTCCACTAGGCATCACCTCACTGAAGTGACACCCCCCTCTCTTTATGAGTTGTCTCCTTTCTCCGTAGGCAGGTCTTCGAGGTGCGCCATGTGTTCCTGTGTGTGTGCATGTCCCTGTTGCAGGTATATATGGCAAGGGTGTGGCAGAGGAATCCACCTTCAATCCAGCTCTGCGACTATAACTAGTTTGAAGAGGGCCACGCATCAAATCGACAACATGCGCGTTGCCGCCCTTGGCAGCGGGGGCCTCCGCTCGTTCGTGCTACCAGCCAGGCAACGAAACTTTGCGTGCCTAGCTGCCGTCCCCTCACGCCTCGCTGCACCCGGATCAAGACTGTCACATGGTTACACGACAGTGCCATCTGGGCGTCGGCTGGGGGCAACTGGGCGGCGGCTGGCGCAGGCAGCCGGTGCTACTGCGAGCTTTGACGCAACAATCGATGCGGAGGCACCCATCGACATGGGCGCCCTGCTGCGACGAATGCTCGTGTTCCTGTTTCCGGTGCGGTGACGCGCTGGTGCTGTCTGCGTGTCATTCTGCGGCACAGTGCATGGTGCATGGGCGTTCGCGCATGGACGCATGGACGCATGCATGCCCTAGCGAGCATGGACACACATCGCAAGGCTGCAGCTTGTCCATCATCCATGGACGCCTGTCTGTGCTGATGAGTGCATGCCACCTCTCCTTTCAGAACGCACGTGGTGGCACAAGATCTCAAAATGAAAAGCCCCCTTTCTTCCTCTCCCACCCTCTCCCCCTTCCGGGGCCTGGTGCATGGGAGCATGCTATGCCCTTGGGAGCATGGACACATCGCAAGGCTGCAGCTTTTCCATCATCCATGGACTCCTGGTCTGTGCTGATGAGTGCACGCCAGCCACCTCTCCTCTTTGAGCGCACGTGCAGGCACAAGATCTCAAAATGAAAACCTCCCCCTCTTTCTCCCTCCTCCCTCTTCCTCTCCCCCCCTCCCGGCACCTCCCCCTTGTCTCACCAGCGTGGAGCTTGCTCTTGAAGTTGCAGAGCGAGTGCAGGTTTAGGGCAACAGCACGCACTGCATGCAGGTTTAGGGCAACATCAGCACGCTCTGCATGCTCTCATGTTTCCGCTGCCGCCCATGGTGGTCAGGTGACTGCGCTGGTGCTGTCTGAGCCGCTGCTCGGCCTCGTGACCTCCATGTTCATCGGGCAGTTCTGCAGCACCGCAGAGCTCGCGGCATTGGGGCCTGCAAACATCGTCATCTGTGAGTGCACTGCACGCCGAATAGCCTCGCACGTTCAACGCGCTGCCGGGCACGCGCGCCATGCAGGCCCATGCAGGCACTTGCTCACATGTGCGCCCCTCCCCCCCCCTCCGCATGTAAACGTCAAGCTTTCTCGCATTATTGTTTCGCGTCCATCCAAATCGCGACGATGCACATGCTCGGCCGGCTGCTGCGCACTGGCGATGGTAAGCCTGCGGTCATGATGGGCTGGGTAGGATGGGCTGGGTAGGATGCTGGTTAGGGTGGGAGCAGTGAGGGGTGCTCTCTTCACGAGCTTGCTCTACACTGCCCATGGGCGTTGACGTCCCTCCCTCGTGCCAAGCCCCGCCTGCACTAAGAGTAACTGCTCACAAACACAACGCACAGACGCGTCCGCGCAGCAGCTACTCTCGTCAGCGCTGGGCCTCGCGCTCGTGTGCGGCGCGTTCGTGCTCGTGACGCTCACGCTGTTCTCTTCCAACCTGGTCATGGCCACGGGGGTACGCGACCCGGAGGTGGTGGGTGCTTGGTTGTGTGTGTGTGTGTGTGTGCGGTGTGTGCATGTGTGTGTGTGAGTGTGCGTGTGTGTGTGTGGTTTGTGTCACGATCATGTGCGTAGCATCTGGTATGCCATCAGAGATTCTCTGTTTCGATATCTCTCTCACTCACTCTCTATCTGTCTCTCTTTCTCTTGCCATTGCACTCCCTACTCTTTCTCTCTCTCTCTCTCTCTCTCTCTCTCTCTCTCTCTCTTGCCATTGCATTCCCTACTGCGCCCCTCTCCCCTCACCAACACCACCCACCACCCACCACCCACCTACCACCGAAATCAACAGATTGCGCTTGCGTCCAGCTTCCTCCAGATCCGCGGGGCGGGCCAGATGGGCGTGCTCGTGACGCTCGTGTGCCAGTCCGCGTTCCTCGCGCAGCAGGTTGGCTGCTTGGGTGGATTGGTGGTTTGGTGGTTTGGGTGATTGGCTGTTTGGTTAGTTGGTTAGTTGACTGGTTGATTGGTTGGTTGGTTGGTCGCTTGGATGGTTGGGGTGTTGGTTGGGGTGTTGCAGTGTCGTGGGGTCTGTCAGCACAGGGCCAGATGGGCGTGTGCTCCCGACGCTCATGTGCCAGTCCACGTTCCTTGCACAGCAGGTTGGTTGCTTCAGTGGTTGGCTGGTTGGTTGGTTGGTCGGTTCGTGATTGTTAGGGCCAGAACTGGGTCGAGGCGGTACTACGCGGCCACCAGCTAGCCTAGTAGGAAAGCTCTGCTGGGAAGCTGATGCTACCGTCACTAGGAAGTTGGTCGGTCAGTTGCTTGGTTGGGGTATTTGTTCGTTGGTTGGTTGGTCGGTTTGTTTATTAGCTTTTTCGGTCAAATGGCTGTGAAGAAGCAATTGAAAATCACGAAAAGGACATCACTGCCACCACCCACCCACCCACCCAGGACCCCGTCGCCCCGAGCGCGATCGGCGTGGCCGCGACGCTGTTTTCTATCGCCGGGCACTTTGCGCTCGTGGCCAACGCGGGGTGGGGGCTGACAGGTGAGAGCTATGGCAGTCAGCGTGTGCGTGGTGGTGGTGGTGGTGGTGGTGGGTGGGGGCTGAACAGGTGTGTTCGGCGCGGGTTTCGATCGCTGGGCACTTTGCGTGCGTGGCCCAAGCGGGGTGGGGGCTGACAGGTGGGCTATGGCAGTCAGCGTGTGTGTGTGTGTGTGTGTGCGCGTGTGTGGGGGGGGGCTGATAGGTGTGGGTGGGTGGAGGGGTGGTGGGGGGAGGAGCTGAACATGTGGCTGCAACGCGCTCCATAGCCGGACACTTTGCTCTCGTCGCCAATGCAGGGTGGGGTCTGGCAGGTGAGTGATGGCAGTCAACGTGTGTGCGTGCGTGTGTGGGGGGAGGGGACTGAACAGATGTGCGCGACGCTGGAGTCTACGTACTTTGCGCTCCATTCAACCGCCCCCCTTTGTCCGTCCCCAAAACACACAGGCGCCGCGATCTCGACATCTGCGTGCAACGTGCCCTTAGTGCAGCGACCTCTCCTCGCGCTCCTCCTAACCCCCCCCTCCCCCCCCCACACACTCAGGTGCCGCGATCTCGACATCTGCGTGCAACGTGCTCTCCGCTCTGTCGCTCCTCGCGCTCCTCAACGTGCGCGGGCGCCTGCGCTCGGCAATCAACCTCCCGAGGCTGCGCGACCTGCAGGGCCTGCTCGCCACGATGGCGCCGCTCTCCGTGAAGTTCATCTCCAAGTGAGTGTAACGTTCACATTTGAGTGAGGCCCAATTGATGCCCAATTGAGGTCTATGGGGACCTATTTAGGTTCATAGGAGGCTCCTAAGCAGGGGCCCTCGTCTTTAAGCAAGGCCCCAGTGCTCAGGGGTTGTAGGCTAGCCTTGAGGGGCGCAGGACCTGCAGGGCCTGCTCGCCACCATAGCGCCGCTTTCTGTGGAGTTCATCTCCAAGTGAGTGTGAAGCTGATCTCGCAGTAAGGCGTGCATGCTGCAGCCACAGGGGGTGGGGGGGGGGCTGCTGAGTATGCACACGCATGCATGCACACACACGCACATGCTCACACACACACGCGTTCAGGAACTGCTGTTACATCGTGATCCAAACGTCCGCGACGAGCATCCTCACGCGCCCTTTATCATCTCCACTTACCTGCACATGCACACACACGCACACGCACGCACACGCACACACGCAGGAACTGCTGTTACATTGTGATCCAAACCACCGCGACCAGCATCCTCGACGTCACGTTCCCTTTGCCACCTCCACCTATCGAGCAAACACATTCCACTCCATTTCACTCTAGATCTTGATCACAAACACAGATCGTGAGCAAACACACACACACACACACACACACAACACACACAGGAACTGCTGCTATATCGTGATCCAGACGACCGCGACGAGCATCCTCGACGTCACGTCTCCTTTGCCATCTCCACCTATTGAGCACACACATTCCATTCCATTCTAGATCTTGAGCAAACACAGATCGCGAGCAAACGCACACACGTGCACACGCACACACACACACACACACACAGGAACTGCTGCTACATCGTGATCCAGACGACCGCGACGAGCATCCTCGATGTCACGCACCTAGCAGCGCACCAGGCCATCTTCTCCGCGTGGGGCTTCTGCTCGTTCTGGCTAGCGCCAGTGGAGCAGGCGGTGGGTGCTGCTCTCTCTTTCTCTCGCTGGGTCTCTGTCTCTCCGTCTCTCTGTCCCTCCATCTCTGTCTCTCTCCCTCTCTCTCTTTCTCTGTCTATCTGCCTCTCTCTCTCTCTCTCTGTCTTGCTCACATATGCACCATCCATGCCATGCCGTGAAATGCTGCGGTTGCTCGGTCTGGCTAGCACCAGAAGAGCAGGCGTTGGGTGCACTTCTAAGTTGGGGGTCAATGCGGACACTGCATGCGCACACACACACGCGCATGCACGCACATGCACGTGCACGCGGCCATCTTCTCCGCGTGTGGCTTCTGCTCGTTCTGGCTGGCACCAGTGGAGCAGGCGTTAGGTGCACTTCTAAGTTGGGGGTCAATGCGGACACTGCATGCGCACACACACACGCGCATGCACGCACATGCACGTGCACGCGGCCATCTTCTCCGCGTGTGGCTTCTGCTCGTTCTGGCTGGCACCAGTGGAGCAGGCGTTAGGTGCACTTCTAAGTTGGGGGTCAATGCGGACACTGCATGCGCACACACACACGCGCATGCACGCACATGCACAAGCACGCGGCCATCTTCTCCGCGTGTGGCTTCTACTCGTTCTGGCTGGCACCAGTGGAGCAGGCGGTGGGTGTGCTCTGTCTCATTCCCTCTCTCTGGGTCTCTGTCTCTCCGTATCTCTGTCTTTCCGTCTCTCTCTCTCTCTCTCTCTCGTCTCTCTCTCTTCTCTCTCTCTTGGTCTATTCCCTCTCTCTGTCTCTCTCTTGCGCACACCCATGCCGTGCCGGGACATAGGGCGGTTACTCGTTCTGGCCTGCGCCAGTGGAGCCGCCGGTGGGCATGCTCTGTCTCTTTGACTTCCTCTCTATGTCTCGCTCTCTGTCTCTCTGCTCCTCTCTGCTTCTCTCTGCTTCTCTCACGCTGTCTCTCCCTTTTCTCTCTTCCTCTCTCCCCCTCTCTCTCTCCCTCTCCTCTCCCTCCCTCCCGCTCTCTTGTTCTCTCTCCCTCTCTCTCCCTCCCTCCCTCTCCCTCTCTTGTTCTCTCTCCTTCTCTCTCTCCCTCCCCCTCTCTTTCCCTCTCCCTCTCTCCCTCCCTCTCTCTCTCCCTCTCTTGTTCTCTCTCTCTCTCCCTCCCCCTCTCTTTCCCTCTCCCTCTCTCCCTCCCTCTCTCTCTCCCTCTCTTGTTCTCTCTCTCGCTTTCTTGCGCACACTTACACCACCCATGCCATGCTGTGCCACGCACAGGTCCTCGCCATGGCCCCCGCCGCCGCGAGCCAATTGGAGCGTCGCGCCATCATGGCCGTCGGCATGCGGCCTGGGCCGTCATGTCTCGTTCACACGCACACACACACACGCACACACACACACATGCGCGCAACACACACAGGTCCTCGCCATGGCCCCCGCCGCCGCGAGCCAAGTGGAGCGTCGCGCCATCATGGTCGTCGGCATGGGGCTCGGCGTGCTGATCGGCACAATCGGGGGACTGGCGGTCAGCTGCGTCGCGGCGTTCGGGCCGCACCTTCTGACTCAGGTGGGTCTTTCATCTGTGGTCGCTTTTCGGCATGGCCGCTCATCGGCTGCACTGACGGTCCACAATTTCCAGACGATGCTCCATTCTTAAACAAGACAGCTCGCCGTCTATACGCGCAGCCGGTTGGTGGCTACCGACCGTCGCACGTGCTTGCTCGGGCCAGAACTGGGCGTGGGTCTAAGCGGTGGTACTAGGACTGGAAGGTGTTTATGGAAAGCTTATCTTGCTGTTACTGTTACCCCCGCAGGGTCCCGTGCTGTGGCAGCTCGTGGTCCCCAAACAGGAGTTTGCGTCGCCCATCCTCTAGCTAGGAAATACACCGGCTGACCCCTGTGAACCCCCTGGCGCACGCACAAACACGCAGGACCCACTGCTGTGGCCGCTCGTCGGCATGGTCGCCGGGCAGGCGTTTGCGTCGATGGTGCTCACCGGAATCGACGTCTCGTCAAATGCGGTGAACATTGTGGTGAGTCGGCAGAGAGGGACCGGAGGAGAGGGAGGGGGGGAGAGAGGTAGAGGAGACAGGGGGAGGGAGCAAGAGAGGAAGAGAGAGGGAGAGAGAGAGGGGGGAGGGAGGCGGGAAGAGCGGGAGAGACCAGTCCAGAGACGACTCTTGGCATGCAGCACACGCACACACCTCCCCTCTGGTGTCGATGGTGCTGACTGGAACCGATGTGTCGTCAAATGTGGTCGACACTCTGGTGAGGAGGCAAAGCCAGGGACCGGAGGAGAGGGAGGGGGGGGAGAGGTAGAGGACAGGGGGAGGGAGCGAGAGAGGAGGGAGGGGGAGAGAGAGAGGGGAGAGGGAGGAGAGACAGAAGAGAGACGGAGAGACCAGTCCAGAGACGTCTCTTGGCATGCAGCACACACGCACACCACACACCCTTCTGGTGTCGGTGGTGCTGACTGGAATCGTTGTGTCGATGCGGTCGGCACCGTGGTAAGTCGGCAGAGAGGCCACAAGAAAAGGGGGGGGGATTTAAAGGGAGGAGAGGGAGAGAGAGAGGAGAGAAAGGAGAGAGAGGAGAGAGAGGAGAGAGAGGAGAGAGAGAGAGAAAGGGAGAGAGGAGAGAGCAGGGAGAGAGGGGTAGAGAGATGATTGAACTGACAACTCTCGGCGTGCAGCACACGCACACCACACACCCGTGGTGTCGATGGTGCTGACTGGAATCGATGTGTCATCAAATGCGGTCGACACTGTGGTGAGTCGGCAGAGAGGACACAGAGCGAGGGGGGGGGGGTGAGAGATGGAGGAGAGGGACAGAGAGGGAGTGTGTGGGGCGGGAGAGAGAGAGGAGAGGCGGAGCTCGGGAGAAAGAGACGGAGAGGGATAGGAACAGAGTGCGATCATTGCAGGTAATCTCAGACATTCTCGCACATGCCATGCCTTGCCTTGCCACTCCCGCAAGGCCCTGTTCCCCACTCAGCACTGCGCCTCCCGGCCCCCAGAGTCCTTGCCCCCGCAAGAACATACAAGGACGCACGCACACACACGCACACGCCCCCCATCACCACCACACATACACACACACCACACACACACACACACACAGAAAGAGATCATTGCAGAGAAGTCTCAACGGCGGACCTAGCATATCCACACACACACACACGCACACACACGCACGCACACTCACGCGCACAGGGCGGCGACGTCAACTACGTGGCGACGTCGTTCGTTGTGACGCTCGGCATCGTGTCGGCGTACATGGCGCTCGCGCGGCACATGGGTGAGTGAGAGGCAGTGCTCACCTTACTGAGACTGGTGTGAAGTCTAGGCCTTACCTCACGCCCCGGAGTCCTCCGGCCAAGTACATGTAAAAACTGTAAAAACACTGAGACTGGAGTCTGGAGTCCGGTCGTGTGGACCCCCCCCCACACACACACACACATGCACACACACGCTCTCCACAGGTTACAGTTTACAGTATGCCTCCCTCGGGGCGTGGGATTGAGGGAGTCGCCTCGCGAGGCTGGCTAACATAGGTAGCGCCCTCCACACACACACACACACACACACGCATAGGCAACGCCCTCCACACACACACACACACACACGCACACACACCCTGCGCCCTGCACAGGCTGGGGCTTCCTGGGCGTGTGGAACGGCATCGTGGTGTTCTTCGCCACGCGCGCGCTCCAGAGCGGGATCCTCGCCGTGCGCAAGCATATCATGGGCATCGGGGCTGGCGCAGGGACGCCGCTTGACGCGGAGGTCTCGCGCGGGGAACGGACCGCGGCGGGGGGGAAGGGCGAGCAGGCATGCGAGGCGGGCGGGCGGGCGCGCGCGGAGGCGGGGGGGGAAGAGGAGGCGGCGCAGGGCGCAGGGCAGCAGCAGCCGGAGGCATCGGTGTCGGCGTCGTACGACGCGCAGGGCCCGGGGCCGGGCCTGGAGCCCCTGCAGCCGCAGCACCATCAGCCGCCGCTGCCAGTGGCGAACGACCAGCACGGCGGTGCGTTGGATCAAGAGGGCGACGCACCAGCAGGCGACGCGTCGTTAGCGCAGGAGCCGACACAAAAGTCGATACAGGCCTAGACACCGTCGGCGGCGCGTGTAGAGGTAGTTGCGATCGGCTGTGGTGCTCTCATGCTGTCGAGTCGTCACCTTGCTCAACGCGTGAGCTTTGAAGTCAAAAAGTGAGAGAGAGAGAGAGAGAGAGAGAGAGAGGGCGGAAACAGCTGAAAGTCGGTGTCCGCACTTGCCCCCCAAGCCCACCAGGTGAAGAACCGTGGTCGTTGGGGCTGCGTTGAACGTCATGGGCGCACTGCATTGTTCTAATCGTCCAGCTGTGTGCGCGCGGCTAGGGATGCATACGATGATCATCCTTGGCCTTCCAACGCGCACAGACAGCCATCCTGCAGCCTGGTGTTGCATTGGACGTGTGACAGCCCGTACCATTTTGCGCTTGGCGCGTACTAGGCATTACGCCTCCAACGAGGATGCAGTGAGGGCCGGGCATGCGGAACGCAGCGACCCACGACCTGCGCCTAGACAGCCAGGTCGAGAACATGGCCAGGACTCTCCCAGCCAGAGGGCGTACTACGCTGCGGCTGTCGGGATTCGCGGTCCAGGCTGGCGCCGAGAGCCAGCTTCCGAGCTGAGCGCACCGTCAAAACGCCCGTGTCGCTGAGAGACGTCTCAGAGAGGGAACCCCCCACACTGTGTGCCGCGGGCTGCAGCCTTGGTATGTCCGGCACGAGCAGCCCCCCCTCCCCCCATCTGCTTCAGCTCAGGCAGATCCTCGAGCGGTCAGTCAGTGCGCAGCATGTGCTGCAAGAGAGGCACGGTCTTGAGGAGGGACCAGTCACTGCGTTACACGTTAGGGTGAGGGGAAAACCCAAGGGTCCCGGTCAGGGGTGCCCTTGTCTCCAACGCACCGAGGCCCTTGAACACACATTTATCAACCGCCGCTGCTGCTGCTGCAATTCCGTGAAAACTTGCAATCCAACTCATCAACTAAACTCAAGTGCGCGCGCAACTCCAGGCAGGCAGTTTGTCAAGGCAGGTGGTCTCTGTATGTATCGTTCACTCATCTTGCGTCAAGGTGCTTCTTCAGGGTCTGGGATCAGTCACGGGTCTGGAATCAATCACACGATAGGAGGGGGGTCACTGCTTCCGATGGGGGCAGCGGGGGGAAGGGAAAGGAGCACAGCGGCAGCAGCCGCTCACTTGCACTCGACGACGTAGTCGTCATGCCGGTGCCTCAGAGGCACACGGTCTGGAAGTTGCCGACCGTGCCGCACGGCAGGCCGGCCTCCTTGGCAGGGGGGGGGAAGGGGGAGGGAAAGGGGGGGTCGAGCGCAGCGGCAGCGGCGGATCAGTTGCACTCGACAACGTAGTCGTCGTGCGTCGTCGCGCCGGTGCACCCGAGGCACACGGTCTGGAAGTTGATGACCGTGCCGCACGGCAGGCCGACCTCCTTGACGAAGCTCGGGGTCGCCAAGTATGTCGGCACGAGGCTGTTCCACTCGACGGCCTGCAGCTTGAACAGGAACTTGGCGATCGCGCGCGCCGGGACCGCCTGCGCACACGGAAGGGGTTTAGGCGATGTTTGTTCAGCCTGTTAGAGCCTAGGACGTCGGTGTCTGGGGTAGGTCTGGGGTAGGTCTGGGGTGCAGGGCTGGCGTGCATGCGAGAGGTGGGCCTTGCTTTGGACGACTGCCAGGGCCTGGGCTGTCTGCGTCACAGACAGTGCAGATATGGGATGTCGGGTAAGGATTTCGAGGGGTTTGCACACCTTGGTGTCGCAAGTGTAGGTGTAGGGGGTGTAGGGAGGTGTAAAGGAGTGAAGGGCGGTGCAGGGAGGTGTAGGGAGTGAAGGGCGGTGCAGGGAGGTGTCGGGGGTGAAGGGCGGTGCAGGGAGGTGTCCCTACACCTGGGGGGTGCAGCACGCCAACGCAAGCGACCAACTGACTGCAGAACCGACCACAAAGGCACAACACACGCACCCTGTGCGACGGCAGCGTCGCGACGGCGTCGCAGTCCGCGCCCATCACGCCGGTGGGCAGGCCGAGGGCGGGGAACAGGTGCATGGCGAGCGCGCCGACGGTCCGGGCGCACGCGCCGGCGTGCACCGCGGCTGCGAGGTCGGACGCGCCGAGGGAGGCGTCGTTGGGGAGCTGCGGGGGGAAGGGTGTGGCAGTCGTGTTAGTTAGTGGTCGTGCAAGTGTGCACGCTGCCCTGGCTGCAGGCTGTGAGTGAGGGTGTTGCAGGCAAGGCTTGCAGGCGTGCTGGCAGGACGCAGGCACGCAGCACACAGTCACATGTGATTTTGGGTAGAGCATGCAAAGGTGGCAAACAGTGTACAATGTATGCAAGGTGGCAAACAATGTTTGAATATTTACCTCGTAGTACATCATGAAGGTCGGGGACGCGGGGATGGCCGGCCACTCGAAGGCAGGCGTGGGCGTGGCCGGCACCGGGGCTGGCGTGGGCACCGGGGCAGGCGTGGGCTGCGGCGTGGGCGTGGCGCGAACCGGAACCGGCGTGGGCGTGCGGACAGGCCAGTTAATGGTCACTGGTGCAGGGGTCGTCGCTCCAGATGAGGGGATGGGCTCGGGGGCTGCCACTGGGACGGGGACCGGCGCGGGGGTGGGTGCGGCGGGCACTGGGGTGGGCGCGGGAACGGGCGCGGGCGTGGGCGCGCCCGCGGCGCAGCACAGCTCGGGCAGCGAGTACGACGCCGTGCCGACGATGCCGCTGCAGCTGTAGGCCGACTGCAGCCCCGTGTGCGACATGTACGCGATCGTCGTCCCGCACGGCAGCGTCGGCGCCCACGCAAGGAAGAACCGGACGCCGTTCTTCGACGACGCCATGGAGTAGAACGCGGGTGTATCGGACTCGGGGGTGAAGGACATGCTCATGGCGATGCCGCCGGAGACCTGGGCTAGGGATGGGTATGTACGTTACGTTGGGACCATACCTTGGTATTAGGTATACGTATACGTATTACAGTTACATGGCATTCCAGCTAAGACAACACTAGTCCTAGTGCCACCGCCCTGTGAAGGACGATAGCCACCAGCCGGTTACCTGCCGTCTAGACTACCGCTCCCGCCGGCTAGTTTAGACCCAAACAAGTCCCTGGGGGACATGTCTGGCAAGGAGCGTATAGGAAAGGACCGTCCTCCTCCTGGCCTTTGAGGCCAACCACGCCGGCTGTGCCGACTGGCGGCGCTGAAGCAGAAAAGTCCCCGCCTGGCATGGTGCATGGTTGTCCAACTCCATGCATGGGGCTCTGCCTGCGCCCCATGCGTCATGCATGGCCAGGTCCCACCCTCCAGGGGGGCCTGGGCAAACAGAGTCGTCATGGCAGGCTGCCTGAAGACCAATGCCGACGCCAGTCACCGGCAGACGAGTGCCCCCGAGGGTGAGCGCGGTGACAAACGCTGCGATGGTGAAGCGGATAAACTCTGTTGTTGCCTCGGCGGTCACCACCGCTGAAGCCCTGATGGTAGCTCGCCCCCACGAGCAGCCATCTTGACCGATGTCCAGCATGCATTGACGGGCGCCAGCTCCTCCGCTCGTCGATCAACTCGTCGAGATCGGTGCCGCATGGCATCCTGCATGGGAGGAGGATAAGGGCCGTCTCCCAGCACGGGTCGCGGCAGCGCCGCGGCTACTCGCCAAGCCATGACAGCGCCGGGCAAGCCGCTCCTGTAGTTTCCACCGAGGGACAGTCTAGCAGGAGCCAGGCCAGTATACGTATTACACGGGGTTAATGGACCATGAGTGTTAGCATTTGCGTTCCGATCGTGTTCGTGTTTGCGTATTATACGCGGTTGATGGACCTGCGGGAAACGACAAATTTAGAGTACGGCACAATACGTGCGATAACACTAGAAACGAGGGGGCGGTACAAGTGTGGGAGGCGGCACCCCAGTTCTGCATGGGGTGTGTGTTTGCCAAACTACCCATCCTACCTGGGCGCACGTGATGACCGACTGCGCGCTGGTCAGGTCCATGATGGCGCGTAGGCCGGCGCCGACGGCGGCGTTGTGGGCAGTGCACGAGACAGAGCCGGCGATGATCATGGTCACGGTGCCAGCCGGGGGAGGCGGGGGTGGGCGGGGGCGGGGGTAGGGTGGGCGGGATGGCAACGGGGGGAGGGGGGGGAGGGGCCGGGGGGGGGGAGGGGGGGGGCGGGGGGGTGGGGGCGGAGGAGGGGGGGGAGGGGGTGACACGCGGCAGGCGGGCATGACGCCCTTGTACCACTCGGTGGACGGCGGCACGACGCCGGCTGCGTACGGGACGGGGAACCCGTCGTAGAGGATGTTGGAGGGGCCGAGGTTGGGGCACGTCATGTTGGCCCAGATCTGGTCGTTGCAGCTGAGCTGGAAGATGGTCGTAAGGATGCTGATCTTGTCGGCCACGGTGGAGCCCGCGGGCCCGCCGAACATTGCCACAAATTTTGACTGCTCGACGTCGTTCAGCACGGCGCCGACGAGCACGATGTTGGTGGCCGAGGACAGGTAGGGCTGGTACGTGAAGATCCCGTTGGCCTCGTTGTTGTTGCTTGGGTAGGGGTCCTGCAGCCGGGGATGGGTGGTACGGCATTTTGGGACCATTAGTGCACGGGAAACGGCCCATTTTGACAAGTGTGAGAGGAGATGCACGGACCTGAGGTATGCATGGATTTGAACCCGAGCGGTGGTGAGGACATCCCTTGCTATCAGCTTTCCAACGCAAGTGAAATGGTTCGAAACCATGAGGAATTAAGGCTGGTCTCGTGTGGGAGGCGCCCCACCCCCACACCAACCCGAATTCAAAATTCGTCCCCAGACCACAGCCCAACACCATGGCACCCTCCCGTGTCCCGTGGGAAGGAGCACGAGCACATCACTGTGATTTAACCAACCAAGGCGCTTATGCCCGACGACGGCGCGATGGTGGACTCCCCATGAGAGAGTTATGCTCCATTGAGGGCCTAGAGCCTGGGGACTTTGATTGGAGCCGCAAACTTCTAGGGGTCTTGCTGGGGGGGAGAGGACTAAGCGTGCGCACCTGTAGAAAAGGTCAGAACAGCTGTAAACAAAGAAATTTTGCACTTGCATATTTATCGCGCATTTGCCAGCCCATCCCAATATAACCCAGTCACTTGGTTCCTCGGGAATACTTCAAAAATATATCAGCGTATCATGGACGTACCTGCAGCCCGAGGGAGAACAGCGTGTTGACAAGGTACTGCAGCTGCGGGCCGTCGTTCGAAAGTGTGAATGGCACAGCCGCGCTGAAACGCTTCTTCATCTCGACCAGCAGAAGGCAGTTCGGGGGCGGCGGGGGCGGGGAGAAGGGCGGGGTCGGCGCCGGGGGTGCCGGCGGCGACGGCGGCGCGGGCGGGGGACGGGTCGGACGGACTGGGGGCGCGGGCGGGGGCGCGGCGGAGAGGGGGGGTTGGGGGAGGGCGGGGACGGGGGCGGCGCGCACGCGCTCGCGCCGGAGATGATCTGCGAGCACTTGACGAGCGGGTACGCGTTGCCGGGCCCTGCGGCCGGGTACCACTTGTTCACGCCGTTGGGGATGGGGAACTGCCCGAAGAGCGACGTCTGCAGCGGCGGCACGTAGTTGGCGGCGTCGAGCGTGTGCGTGCACACGTAGTAGGGCTCGTCCTCCGCGATCGTCTGCGGCTGGGTCGGCTTCGCGGGGTCAACCTGCACGCCCGCCGCGCCGGTGGAAGTCACGAGGGCGAAGAAGCCGCAGGGGGCGGGGGAGCCGGGGGGGCCGGTGAGGCCGAGCGGGTAGGGCAGCTTGGCGACGTTCTCCCAGACCCACTGAGTGAGGATGAGGTTTCGCGCGAGCAGGGAGTTGAGCGACGCGTCAACGAAGTTGACGCGCAGGTAGAGCGCAGAGAAGGTGGTCCCGCCGCTGGAGGTCGTGTAGGTCTCGCACTGGTGCGACACCACGGCGTTGCTCCAGAAGGGCCCAAGCATGGCGCCTGCGTGCGTGGTGGTGGTGGGCAGCTGCGTGCGTGGGGGGTGGGGGGCAGCTGGCGGCGTGGGGCAGCTGCCAGCGTGGTGGGTGGAGGGCAGGTGGATGTCTCCCGTGTGTACGCACACAGCGTGGAAGTGGTGAGGGTGAGGGGGGGGGAGGGACACACGAAGCAAGACACACGACGAGCATATGCATCGCGAGCACGCGTGACGCCGCGCCGTGCGTGCGTTGCTGGTGCATTGCTGGTGTGAATGTAGCCCCTATCTGCCTGCATGCATGATGCATGCATGCAACGCACGCACGCCCAAGCGCACCGGTGGATGCGCCGGTCGAAGGATCGCGCCCGATGAGGTACGAGCAGTCGGCCTGGGAGTAGGCGCGGCTCGACTGGTTGAGCATGACGACGGTGTACAGGTTGGACGTCGGGGGGGACGGGGAGGGGGGAGGAGGGGGGAAGGGTGGGGGGCTGGTCCCGGGGCCCCGGTGGGGGTGGAGGAGGGAGGGGCGGGGGGCTGGGAGGGGGAGGGGACGGAGGCAAGGGGGGTGACTGGAACCGCTGCATGGCGGCGCAGCCGGTCGGCAGCTCCTGGGCAAGGTCGATGAGGCCGCTCGCGGGCCGCACGGTCACGGTCGCCAACGACGAGCCGCACACCTGGTTGTCGAGCGACGCGAGCGACATCTGCTGCAGCTTGAACTCGGCGTTGAAGTAGAGCGCGCCGCGCGAGACGTCCTTGCCGGGCACGGCCTGCCCGGTCGCCGTGGACGCGCAGAAGCTGGGGTTGATGCCGAACCCGCGCGCGTACATCGACGTGTCGGGGTTACACACGCTCTTGAGGTCGACCACGTACGTGAAGCACGAGTAGAGGTTGAAGGCCGAGTTGAGCAGGACGTTTGAGTTGTAGGCCGACGGCTTGTTGATCTGGTCCCACAGGAACATGGAGCCCGAGGTGCCTGACGACTGCTGGCGCTGGTGTAGGAACTGACCAGGCAGCAGCGCATTCCAGCCAGACGCGTAGATCGACATCGTTACGAAGAGCGTGTCAGTGTAGTCGCGCCACGCGGTCAGGGAGCCGTACACCTTGCCGGACGTGTCGACGAGGTTCGTGCTCCACGTCTTCTGGTCGCACGCCATCTTCTGGTCGTACGTAATGGGGTAGCTGGTGGGCACGTAGCCGCCCTGGCCATCGCCCTCAAACAGGTTGGGCGCGCCAAAGCCGGGCACCATGCACTGACCATAGTCCAGGCCCCAGTTGTCGGCGGTCTGCGAGGGAGGGAACGGGGAGCGGGGGGGGGGGGGGCAGGCAAGGTCAGACTTGTGTTGGCTGTGAATGCATGAGATCTCCCGGGTCGTGGGTGGGGAGGAGAGGAGGGGGGAGGGAGGAGGGAGGGCATTGACCCAGCTGTCGTACAACTTTTTTAATTTGATTTGTATTGGCCAGCTGTCGTTAGTTTGACCGCTGCCGCCTCCACCACCACTGCCCCCAAATTCTCCCTGACTTCTCCGCGTGCACATGCATCGGCGATCACCTTGCAAAAGGTGGGAGACTCGGTGGGAGAGTCGCCCCGATGGCAGACAGCGGTGTCTGACGCTGACCGCGTCGAGGTGGGGAATAGCGGATCCTTGACGCCGCACCACCAGCTGACTCCAGTCTGCTCGAACTGCGCCGAGGCGAGGCCGAGGCCAGCCGCGAGCGCCACTAGCGCGAACGCCAACCTGACCATGACCGGCGACTGGGTCGCAACACGGCATGCATGCAGTGGCGAGAGTCAGGCGCAGCGATCGCACTACATGCGGTGCATGCGTGAGCAGCGCATGCGCGTGGGGGGCGTCAACAGAGCACGGTAGTGGGCGGCTACTGCGGCATGGTTTGCAAACCAGTCAATCCATCTGGTCGAACCTTGCAGCACGCCCCCCACCAACGCCCCACCTGTTCAAAAACAGCGTCGAAAAGGCCAATGAGCCTGGCCGTGGGGTTGCTTGCGGAACCTACGCGCCTGAGATAGGTCACCTAGCCCACACTTCCAAAAAGTCCAAAAGCATCGGCAGGCATTGCCTTGTGACCTCTGTCGCCTATACCGCCGCCACTTACGCGCCTGTGCCAGGTCTGGAGCCGCCGGGAGGGACGAGGTTGCACTACAGCCCCGCACGCAGGGTAGCAGCTGCGTCGCACACCCCGCAGCAGCCAGCTGCGGGGCAGACGGCCCCGCTGCAGCCAGGCGGCCCCACCAGCAGCATCTCCATCCCGCTATTCCAAATCCCGCACCCCTCACCGTGCAGCACGCATTGGTGCGTGTCTCAGCTGCAGCTGCTGCCCACACGCACACAGGTTGGTGTGGGTGGCGTGTTGTGTGCAGCCTCGCGGTGGGCTGTGGTGGCAGCTGCCACGCATGCTGGCTTTCCACGAGGTTGCAAGGCAATTGTTCGAGACTTTGACTTGCACAACTCTGGCTTGTGCATGTTTGTGACATGTTTGCTCCGCACACCAGCGCGCGCGGCAGCAGCGGGACGAAGGGGAAATTGAGTCTGCCAGTGGTGTCATTGTCCAGCCACCTGTACTCCTGCTGTGCGTTTGGCTGTTTGCTTTCGAGGTGTTCTGCTTCTAAAGTTGAGGCGAGGTGTTGCAATCATGTCCACGACACGCCAGTTCTGCCTGCCTGCCCCTGCCCCTACCCCCTCCGCCCCGCTGCTGCCAAGCCTTACGGATTCCCCACCGCAGACCAGGAGCGCCTGTACGCCGAGAAGAAACACAACCCTAACCCCCAAAGCATAAAATGAATCATCCAGCAAGGCGCCAGTACAATGTCCCGTGCACTAAAAAATGCACTCCTTGTGATTGGGCACGTGCGTGCTGGTGCACGCGCCGCACCTCATCCACCCGTCCGCCACCTCTCTCGATCGCCGCCCCACATCACTTGTGTAAGCGCATGCACTCCCCCCACCCCCCATCCCCCACCCTCAGATGTTGCCTCTGTGGAATAAAATTTCACAAATCATTGGCGATTTGACACGCGTGTCCACCTATGGTTGGACACGGCGTTGAAGTTGAAGGTTCGATTGCAATCGCCACAAAACAGCGACGATTAATTAAATATTCTACACATTAAGGAAAGGTTAAGGAGGGAGTGTAAATTGAAAATAATACAGGGCGGCGCTTCCGCTTTGTTCCCTAGGATCGTCCCTCCACACACCCTAGAAATGTCCTGGCCCTCTGGCCCCCCGTCACACTGTAAGATTCATACAGTATGAATGTCGCAGTCCTGCCCGCCTGCAGCCCCCTGTAACTCGAAGGACAAGCCACGACTACACACAGCCCGTCCCCCCTGCCGTTGTCGTGTGTGGGGTGGGGTGTTCGCTGGTCTTCAAGGAGTCCCGGAATCACAAGCATTTTACTTGGCATTCAAGAGCTCTTCTTACAACGAAACGTTGATTGACAGCATCCTATGGTGACGTGCGTGACCTCTCCGTTGCATTTGGCTGCGTGAGCTCTCTGTTTGTACGCCCTTTCTCTCAAAAAACTGGTAGAATTTAGAAGTCAGGTTACCCTTGCGGAAGGTCCTCTCCTATATGCTCCTTGCCAGACATGTCTCTCAGAGACCGCTGTTTGGGGTAGTATAGCCGGCGGGAGCGGTAGTCTATCGGCCGGGAGCCGGCGGTACTCTAGTACTTTAGTGTGCTGGAGTATCGGCGGGTGTCTCTAGTAGAAGAGTAGCCTGCTTAGCTGGAAACCCCGTGTTACTGTTACTGTTACTGTTACTGTAACCCTTGCGGGCTGCTCGTGGTGCTGTTGATCGCACCCATGTGCATGCGGCCGGGACCATGGCCACAGCCCTTTATCAACAACACACCTCGTTCGTGATGGCCCTTACTCGCCGCGCCCTGCTGTTCACGGCGCTGAACCTAGGCGGTGGTCTACGTCATCGCCAGGTGCTCCTGCCTGGCGCCAATGGGCTCTCGACTGTGTTACATGCGTCCGCAGAGCTTGACAGCAGCACACATCAACTAGACTCCACAAAGGAGGAGGACCACACTGCAGCCTTGTCAGTAGTAGGGGAGGACATCGTAGTCTCTGAATGTAGCAAGACAGGATGCGGATGTGTGCGTGTCACACAATCTCTCGAGAGGGACAACCACACGTTCTCAGGGGGGCAGGGGGGGACACCCATTCAGCTTCACCCACACATCCACATCACCACAATCTCTTCCTCGCGTAACATCCACAGTCCCACCTGTGAAGCACAACGCTCGCCAGTTTCACCGCACAAGCGGCACCATGCAGCACGAGCACCCTCCATTCCCGCTCGACCACTCGGCGGTCCTGTCCGAGCTGTGGCCCTGCCTGGACACCGAAGACAGGCGCGCGCTGCGCCGATGCTGCACGAACATACGCGGTGCAGCGGACGCGCAGTCATGCTGCGTCGTGGAGGGGCAGCCGATTCGCCAGTGCTGTCCCTCGATACATGCGCTCGCCTGAACGGCACACGCTCACGCTGCGGTCGCTGGCGTGCCTCAGCGGCATGCTGCTGGATCAGCCAGAAGGCGCCGTCTTTCCGCGCCTCCAGTCGCTGCGCCTGTACCTGGTGGGTTCAAAGGCATGCTGCATGGGCAACGCTGCATGCACGCCATGCATATGCGTGCACGCTCCATGCCTATTTGGGGCGTGCCTGGCAGGTGCATGGGCGGCAGCAATGCGCAATGCGCATGGCTGCATGGGCTTGAATGCGTGCAGTCCTGCTCCCACCGCCGCCGCCGCCGCTGAAGCCCAACGCACATGCTGCCACCGAGTGGGCAGGGCGCGATCCAGAGACGCGCAGACTACGCAGAGATGCGCAGACTACGAGACCATCGCCAGTGCCTCTCCCTGGCTCACCCACCTCAGCCTGGAGCTTCCAGACATCGCCACCACGTTGCCACATATGGCTGGGGTGCTGTCTGCATGCAGCAAGCTAGAGGGCCTGGCAATGGATGTGCCTCGTGATGCACCTGGAGAGGCAAGGAATGCAAAAATTGACGCACTGGCAACAGGCACCCAGATTCTGAGCCTGTAGCTGCCGAGTTGCCCTCGTGTGACAAGCCTGGCACCCCTCGGCGGCATGGTGAATCTGCAGAGCCTCGACTACGTGGCTGCAGCGCTGTATCTGATCTGGCGCCCCTTGGAGCTATGGCGCAGCTGAAGAGCCTCAGCATTGGCGGCTGCGAGGCTGTGTCTGATCTGGGACCCCTGGCAGCCATGGTGAAGCTGAAGAACCTGAGCCTGCACAACCGCAACGCTGTGTGTGATCTGGCGCCCGTCCAAGGCATGACAAATCTGAAGTACCTACATTTTGGGCCTCTTTAATCAGATGGCGAGGGCGCTGATGAAGACGGTGGCAGCGATGAGGAGGATGGCAGCAGTGAGGGCGATGGCAGCAGTGAGGGCAATGGCAGCAGTGTCAGTACTGATGTTTAGCTTGCTTCAGTATTCACGTTTGATCTGGTCCCCGATCGGGTTTATGCAATAAAATACCGTGTAGGGATTATCTAGTACGCAGTACGATGATGAGAGTTTTACAATCCACTTCTGGCGGTCACACGTACGGTTCCAAAGCTCCAGTGGGACTTAGAGAAACAAGGCTAAAGGCCCACAAAAGGTCAAGCTACAAGTAGCCCACGGTAACGCCATCCACACTTGGTGGCGGGCGCCAAGCAAGCAGCACCACTGTGCAGGCTGCACACCCAGCCCCTCAAATGGCCAGAGGGCGGACCCAAGGTATAAAACCATGAAGGGACCAAAAAGCCCTCCCCCAGACCACCGGAAGTACCATATGTAAGGGCTCCGCTGATATATACCTTACATAGTTTTGCGAGGCGGGGGTTGACATGGAATTTGCGGGGGTGGCTGGAGCGTGGGAGGGGCGGGGGGACGTGGGCGTGTCGTTCTGCTGTGGTGATGCGACGTGGGGAGGGTGGCGCGCGTCGCATCCCGATCGGTTTGTTTGGCTGCCTGGTCTGGTTGCTGCCAGTTAGCTGCATGGCACACGCACGAACGCACACGCACCGCCTAGCTGCCGCCCCCAACTGCAGCACATGCTGATTGCTAACAGCTCAAGCAATCAAGCTTCCTAGCTGCAACACGCTTCCTAGCTGCAGCATGCTACCCGCACGCACACCATCCGAATTCTTATGCTAGCGAAGACTCGTGGCTATGGCTGTGCGCCGGAGATCGGGGCGACGATGGCGAACTGAGGGACCGCAACATGTGAAAGGCCACTTCACGCACACTGCCCCGCTGCACGTGCAGCAAAGGGCGCTGCGTAGCGACGATTTGTTGCAGCATGTCTGCACTCGCGACGACGAAGATGATGGCGACATGAGAAAGGGGACGACAACTCCTGCTTCTAGCCAGCTCAGTTGGCGCTTATGCTGAAAATTCTTGACAAAGTGTCCTCTAGCTTTGGCATGCAAATCAACGCCGCCAAGACAGAAGTGATGATTTTGCCAGCAGATTTTGACGCGGATCTGCCCACGTTTGCGCTGACTTGTGGTGAAGTGAAGACCGTCTCTGCATTTAAGTATCTAGGGAGTTGGATAACCCAGAGTGGTGGTGTGGAAAAGGAGATCGGTGTGCGTGTCGGTCGCGCGCTGGGCGTGTTTGCGTCTTTTGATAAGATTTGGGCCAGCAAGAAGATGCAAGTGCAGTCTAAGATGCGGGTTTACAACACTTTCGTGCTGCCCCACTTTCTGTACGGCTGCGAAACATGGGCCCCTACTAAAACACAACTGACTCGATTGGAGGTTGCCCACTCTAACTGCCTTCGTCGCATTCTGGGTGTGCGCCTGGTCGACCGGCACAGATTAACTTATATTCGGCAGGCGTGCGACACTGAACCAATTGAGAGCCTTGTGGCAAAGCGATCAATGCAGTGGCTAGGCCATGTGATGCGCATGCCGGCTTCTCGTCTTCCTCGTCTTCCTCGAACAACTTTTGACTTCACAATGGATGTGGCTTGGCAGCAAGGCCAGCCTCCAGCCTCCTCCCGACACAATTTTCTTAAGCTACTGATTCAGCAGCTGGGCGAAACTAGTGGCACTCGTTCTGATTGGAAGACTTTTTCGGACACGGCGTTTGAGCGTGCTCAGGATAGGGTCGGGTGGAGAGCCGTGGTGTACGGTCCGGCTGCCCCTCAGGCGCCGGCCCCTCCACCACGGCGGTCAAGTAGATTGGCAAGCGCCACTTGACCCCCTATCCCCTAGAAGCAGTTAGGACCTATTTTGGAGGCGTCGCACAATAGCTCTCCTTTTTGCTCTGGGACTACACGTTGGCAGGCAGCCGGCTGGTGGCTACCGCCCCTCACAAGTAATTGTTAGGGCCAGAACTGGACTTGGGTCTAGGCGGTGGTACTAGGACTAGAGGTAGTCTTTGCTGGAAAGCCGATGTAACTGTCTGTAACTGTAACTGTATTTACTACGTACTACCGATCGAGGACTCTTCCTCTCTGCTGTCAATTGCCTAGCAGGCTGCACACGCACACACGCACCAGAGCCGACACACAGGGACGGGAGGCGATCGAGATTTGTACAGATGTCACACGGGCCTGAAAATCAAGGGAGACGGGGAGCCCGGCATCTGTCTCAGCGCAGCGCTGAGGCACAAGCTCCGTGCGCACGCGCCACGCTCGGCAACACTGTGTGCTGCACGACACCTGTCAGCGGGCGCGCGCAACCGGCACGTGCCCCGCGCACTCTGGAAATGAGTCTCAGTCCTGATCCCAGGGTGATCCCGGGCACAGGGATACTCCCAGGACAAACTTGCGCGCGTGCCGTGGCACCAGCCGTGTTGACGCGCCAACTGCACGGCTGAGGGGGTGAGCAGTCTGCCAGCGCCCCCGCCTGTCAGTACCGTGGCAGCGTCTTGCCCTGCGGCGCGCCCTGCCCGCTACCCCCCGTCCCGCGGCTGAGGAAGTTGGGCTTGGCCTTGGTGGTCGCACAGTGCCCGATGTGGCGGTCGGCGGCCTTCTCGTTGAAGCGCCGCCCGCAGTGCGGGCCTGCGTGGGTGGGTGGGGGGGCGTCGCGTGGGGGGCAGGCAGGGGCGCGGTCTGTGTTGGAGTGGCGAGTGTCCCTGCAGCTGTAGCATTCACCGCCTTAGCAGGGCGGGCGGGCACACGGTTGTGTCCGTTCAGGGGGGGGGGGAGAGTTCAAACAAGGCCTGCACGTGCGCGCCTCCCCCCCCCCCACCGCTCACATTGCACGAGGCTCGGGTCGTGCGTGCTCGGCGCGACCGGGATGTTGCGGATATCCTCACCGTTTGCGAGCCGCACCTTGACCTGCACGCACAGCAGTAGTCGACGGTCAGCGGTGCGGGCTTCTCGGGATTTGGGGGGGAGGTCTAAACCCCCCGGACTCAGCTGGCTGCCTGCCGGCGCACTATAATGCGACCACGCCCTCCTTGATGGATGCAGTCACTGTGACGCTTTTGGTAGGCATCCGGCTGGTGGCTACCACCCCTCACTAGTGCTTGTTCAGGGCCAGAACTGGACTCGGGTCGAAGCGGTGGTGCACGGACTAGACGGAAGCCGACGTTGCTGTTACTGTGTCTGTTACCGTGGCGCCACTGGTGGTGTACAACCTACCTCGCGCATGTTTCGCATCGCCTCCTGCAGCTGGTTGGACTGCGCCTTCCACTTGGGCACCGCGCCCTTGGGCGCGACCTTCTTGGGCGGCGGCGCGCGCCCGGCCTTGCGCGCAAACTGCGCCGCGTCGGTGCCCTCGACGCGCGCTTTCGACACGTCGTACACCTTGCGCTTGGACCCAAACACCTGAAAAATTGGGTTTCGGGTCGAGGGGTCGTAAGTCGTACATCTTGCGACCACCGCAAACCCTAAAGCCGAGAAAGCGTGTGTGTGTGGGGGGGGGGCGAGGGCCGATGCGTGCACTTGCGCACATGTTAGGTTGCACCCTTGCTTCTCGAGGGACCTTCCCTCCCACATCTGCCCCCGCCCGGGCGTTCCGCCCAGCCCACCGAAACACGCACGTGCTTATCGACCCCCCCCCCCTCCCCCGGTGCTGCACCAAGCCCACACCAACACACGCGCGCACATTTTGCTGCACACGCGTGCGACCTTCTCGAGCACCCCCCCTCCCTTCTTTCCCTATCGCCCCCCCCACCCCCCCCACCCACACCCACCTAACCACCCACCCACCCACCATCGCCTCTCCCTCCCACACACCCACACGCGGGTGCCGCACAAACGCGCGTGCGCACCTTGCTGCACACGCGCGCGTGCTTCTCGAGCGCCTCTGGCGCAAACCGCCGCCCGCACGAGCGGCACTCTATGCGGTGCATGTCGGACGCGTCCTCGGGGTACATCGACGGTGCGTCAAACGCCTGCGAGTTGGCCGGCGGCGACGGCGGCGGGCGCCGCTGCGGCGGCGCGACGCGCGGCGGCGGCGCGGCCGCCTTCGGCGGCGGCGCACGCTGCTGCGCCTGCGCCTGCTGCGGCGGTGCCTGCTGCTGCGGCGCTGACGTGCGCTGCTGCTGCGGCGGCGGCGTCGCCGCCATGCGCTGCGCCGACTGCGCCGACGCTGTCGCGCGCTTCTGCGCGAGCGCTCCGAGTGCCGCGGCGCGCGACGCCGTCGCCGCCGGCGTCGGCGACGCAGATCCGCCGCTCGCGTCCGCTGGCCGCCCCGCGGGGCTCGCGCGCCGCGTGGGGCTCGGGGGCCCTGTCGGCGGCGGCGCGCGCGGCGGCGCGGGCGAGCGCGGCTCTGCGCTGCTACCGCCCTGCGGCGGCCGCCCCGCGCCGCCTGGCGCAGCCGCCGTCGCCGTCGGCGCTGGCGCGCCCGCACGCTTCATCGGCTTCTCTGCCGTGCACGCCTTCGCGTGGTGCACGAGCGCCCCGGGGTTCATGCTGCGCCCGCAGTGGCGGCACGTCGACAGCTCCTCGCCGCCGCCGTACTCGTCGGGGCCGCCGCCGGCCGCGCCGCCGTTGGCACCAGGCACGCGGCTCGGCGCGCCGCCGCCGCCGCCGGCCTGCATGGGGAGCGTGTGAGTGTGCGTGCGTTTGGTGAGTAAGTTTCGGGCGGATAAATCTGGGTTCGGTGCCCCTTGGAGCATATTTAAGAGCGGGGGAGCGGGGAGGGCGGAGGAGAGCGGGTGGTGGTGGTGGTGGTGGCAGGCGACGCATGCAGGCGCACAGCAGCCACGCGCGTGCACGCACACACACATGTAATACGCCACATTACAGGACAACCAAAGGACATATGGTAACATCGACCACACACCCCATGCACGCACCCTCCCACGCACACACCTTACGCCTGGCCTCGCCATCGGGTTGTTCGCTGTGCACGCCTTGGCGTGGTGCGTGAGCGTCGATGGCAGAGCATCATGCACCACATCAGAGGCGCCCAACAAACGGTAAAATTGGCCACACACTCCCACATCGCACGTACTGCCACGCACGCACCTTTGGCGCGCCCGGCCTTGCCATCGGGTTGTCCGCCGTGCACGCCTTGGCATGGTGCGCGAGCGCTGACGGCAGCATCGTGCGCCCACAGTGGCGGCACCCCATGAGCGACGCGCCGTTGTGCACGCCCGACATGCGAGAGTTGAACGCGTCGACGTCGGCAGCGTTTGTTGGCAGCGGTCGGTCGAGCTCGGCCGGCGGCGGCGGCGGCTCGCGCCGCTCCTTGGGCGGCTTCTTGCTCTCGACCTGCGTGATATGGAAAGGTGGGTGCGGCAATGAAAGCGCGGTTGGCAGCGGGCGGTCGAGCTTGGCCGGCGGCGGCGGCGGCTCGCACCGCTCCTTGGGCGGCTTCTTGCTCTCGACCTGCGTGCCAGTGCGGCAAGCCCATCAGGCCTCAGTCACACTGTGGGTTTAAATTGACTGAACCCATGTCTTAGTACAGTGGACGGGCGGGAGGCTTCTTGCTCTCGACCTGCGTGATGTTTGAAGGTGGGAGTTAGTGGTGTCATGACCCGGGGGCTATGTAAGACGGACTTGCGCCCACCTTTGCGCAGCTCCACCCACCTTCGCGTGGCTTCCGTCGGAAGAGTGACGTGGAGAGGCTGGCCGCTAGGGGGCCGTCAGGCTCCCGCAGCGAGGCGGAGGGGGTCGAGGAGCACGACACGCACGCGGTGTGCCAGCGCGGCGGGAAGGGGGGGGGCCCAGGCGGCCGAGCGGGGGGGAGTGACCTAAATGTGGGCCGCGGGGGACAGTTTCCGCACGGAGCGCATGTCACCGGTCTCGCTCCAACAGGACCTTCAGCTTGCAGCGACGCTGTTGTAAGGGGCTGCTTACGAAATGAGCTGGGCTGACGGGTGGTGTTGCACGTCTGTTGGCCTTTGAGAAGCCAGACCGACTAGGTGACGGTACGCCCCGCATTGGTTACGCACGTCTTTAGGCCTTCAAACAAACCAAGCGCGGTACTACTTCATCGCTGACCGCCTTTTGGGTTGCTGCCTAGGGGAGTTTTCTTATCCGTCTGCTCAAATCACCCACAGCCGCTGCTGCTGCTGCCCGCCGAAGATGCAATGCCTCACTGAGTTAGGCGCCTTTCACAGCCCCCGGCTGCAGACGCTGGAGGGGGCAGGGTGATGCGCGCGTGCGTGCATGGCGAGCAGCCCATGCGCCCCCATGCACGCACGCGCAATGCCAGGTGGCTGGGGCATGGGGTGCGCTGCGCGCGACAGCATGTTGCCTTGGGGGCGTGCCCCACTGAACACACGCACGCACAGCGCACACGCACCCGCACACGAAGGACACGCAAGAACACGCACACACGCACACACACCACACGACGCATACCGCACACACGCATGCACATAACACACGCCCCACGCCGCACGAGCACACGTGCACGCACTCACCACACGCCGAACACACGCACGCGCAAATGCATGAATACTGTCGGCAGCGAGCTGTTGCTGTCGCCGCACACGCACACACACACACACACACACACGCAGACACGCATGTACACGCACGCACGACGCACAGACAAGCACGGAAAACTGCACACCAGCCTACTCATAACCAACAATACCCCAGTCCCCGGGGCATCCTCGTTAAGGAAACCAAGAATATCCTGTTTGCCCCCGCAACATCGGAGGGAACATGCCGAATTGCCCCCGCAGGAGGCGTTTTTTCGCGGAAAGTGTGAAAATCGTCAAATTCCACACTTTTCGGAGCGAAATTCCCGCGATTCGCCCCCGCAGGTCCTCCCAATTCCCCGGTTTGCCCCGCAGCGGCAGCTGCGGGGGCTGCGGGGGCGCTAATGACACCACTGGTGGGAGTGGCAATCAGGGCTCGGCGTCAGTCCTGAAACCACAATCCCACATGGCTGTGACAAGCCGCTCCCGCCCCTCCCTCCTTTTCCCCCTCCGCACCAGCATCCACTTCTCGTAGCACTGCGGCACGTGGATCGCGAGCGACGTCGATCCGTACTGCTGCCCGCACAGGTAGCACATGTAGCCGCGCGGCTGCAGGGGTGGGAGAGCATGGGGCAAGGGGTGGAGGGGTTTGGGAGATGGTAGGGGGTAGGGAGACAAAGAGAGAGAGACAGAGAGAAAGAAAGAGAGAGACAGAGACAGAAAGACAGAATACCAGAGACTACCTGACTACCAGACTACCAGACAGACAGACAGAGACAGAGAGACGGAGAGAGAAAGAAAGAAAGAGACCCACCTTTGAGTCGATGCCGCCCACCCCGCCTCGCGCTGCCGGCGCCGTCCCCGCCTGCGTGACGCCCTTTGGCAGTCCGAGCGGGCCGCCCGGGTTTTCCGACGTGCACACCTTGGCGTGGTGTGCGTACGCCTCGTCCCTGCCGGGGGGGGGGGGTAAGTGTTTAGGTCTTTGCATGACTCATGATGGTGTGCGTACGACTCGTCCCTACAGGGGGGAGTTGTGTGTGTGTGGTGGTGGGGGTATGGGGGGTGGTGGGGGGGGGGGTGAGTGCGTGCGTGAGTGGGAAGTGAGTGCGTGAGAAGTGCATGCGTGCGTGAGTGCGCGCGCGAGTGAGTAAGTGACTGAGCGAGTGAGTGCGCAAGCGAGCGAGCGAGCGAGCGAGCGAGTGAGCGAGTGAGAGGTGAGAGGTGAGAGGTGAGAGGTGAGAGGTGAGAGGTGACAGGTGAGAGGTGAGAGGTGAGGTGAGAGGTGAGAGGTGAGAGGTGAGAGGTGAGGTGAGAGGTGAGAGGTGAGAGGTGAGAGGTGAGGTGTGAGGTGTGAGGTGTGAGGTGTGAGAGGTGAGAGGTGAGAGGTGAGAGGTGAGAGGTGAGAGGTGAGAGGTGAGAGGTGAGAGGTGAGAGGTGAGAGGTGAGAGGTGAGAGGTGAGAGGTGAGAGGTGAGAGGTGAGAGGTGAGAGGTGAGAGGTGAGGTGAGAAGTGATAAGTGAGAGGTGAGAAATGAAAAGTGAGAAGTGAGAAGTGAGAACGTGTGTGCAGATGTGGCACTTTGCGCAGGCTGATCTTGCTCCAGTAGTCCGACATGGCTGAGTTACACGCGTTGATTCCCCACAACACACACACACAAACACGCGCCCTCGCCCCTCCAAGAACATACGCCTGAACGTGCGCGTGCAGATGTGGCACTTGCACAGGCTGATCTTGCTCCAGTAGTCCGACATGGCACTGTTTGAATGCGTTGGTTCTTTGCACACACACATACACACACACACACACACACAAAACACACACACAGTCCCCCCAATTAACACACACCTGAACGTGTGTGTGCAGATGTGGCACTTTGCACAGGCCGAACTTGCTCCAATAGTCCGACATGGTTGGGTAATATGCGTTGACCTCCGCACGCACATACAAACGCGCACGCGCACGCGCACCCACACCCACACCCACACCCACACCCACACCCCACACCCCACCCTGCACACACGCCAACGCACCTGAACGTGCGCGTGCAGATGTGGCACTTGCGCAGGCTGATCTTGCTCCAGTAGTCTGACATCGCGCTGTTGAACGCGTCCATGCCCGGCCCGTCCTTGGGGAGGTCCTCAGTGAGGCTGGGCGGAGCGGGCGGCAGGGCGCGGCGCTCACGGGGAGGCTTGGAATCTTCCACGGCCACCCACCTGAAAGCGAATGGCGTGTGGTGGGAGGAGATGCGTGAGAGGAACGCGCGCACTGCATGCGCGTGTGAGCGCATGTGGCCGTGTGCCTGCGGCCGCACGCCCGCGTACATCCTTTCTGCACCGCAACGAGAGGCGCGCGCTCCCCCCCCCCCTCCTCCCTCCTCCCTCCCTCCTCCCCCCAGCACGCAACCCACTTCTGCGGCACGGCGCACGGGCCCCCCCCCCCACCCACCCCCACCCCCACCGCCCAGCAAGTAACCCACTTCTTGCGACACGATGCGATGTGGATGAACAGCGACTGCGACCCAAACTGGCAGCCGCACAGGTAGCAGCAGTACGCGCGCGGCTTCTGCCCGTCGCTGCGCGACGCTGGCGCCGCGCGCTGCGCGCCGCCGAGCACAGCGCCGCCCGGGGGCGGCGGCGCGCGCGGCCCCGCCGGCGCCGCGCCCTGCGGCAGCGGCGGCCCCTGGCGCGGTGGTCCGGCGCCGGGCGGCGCCTGGCGCGACGGCCCCGCCGCTGCAGCGCCGGGGGGGCCGGCGGGCCTCGCCCCTCCCGGGGGGGCGCCCTTGGGCAAGCCGAGCGGGCCGCCCGGGTTGTCCCGCGTGCAGACCTGTGCGAGGGGTTGGTTGGTTGGTTGGCTGGTGATGGGTAGTGGTTGGTAGTGGTTGGTAGTGGTTGGTGGTGGTGGGTGGTGGTTGTGAGTATTGGTCCAACCAACCCAGTCAAGCCTACTAACGAACACCACAAACACGCCCAAATCCCCACCTCAGTGTGTGACTCAAACGCGCCGGGGTGAAACGTGCCGAGCCTTGGAGGTTGAGGGTTTCGGGCTTAGGGGTTCCCAAGTTCCAAGGGTCCTTAAGGGTTTAGGGTGAAGGTTTTTTGAAGCCTAAAACACTTCACCCTGAACCCTGCCCCCCCCCCCCTTTCACGCAGTGTGCCAAGCCCCCCCCCCCGAACCCAATCACACATTACCAAGGCCCCCCCATGACGTACCCCCCCCCCCGCGCGTACCTTGGCGTGTGACTCAAACGCGTCGGGGCGGAACGTGCGCGTGCAGATGGCACACGGCATGAGGCTGACCTTGTCCCTGCACGCGCGTGTGCGTGTGTGTGTGTGTATGTGTGAGCGTGTGTGTGCGCATGTGTGTGCGTGTGAGTGTGTGTACGCTCCGCCTGCGTGCATCTCGTCGTGTGCGCACGCTCACTCACACACATGGCACACTCTTGAGTGCCTCTCGAGCGCCTAGAAGCACTGATCGCCAGCGCCCTCTTCAGTGCCAAAAAGCACCCTCTGTTGAGTGCATCTTGAGTGCCTCTCGAGTGCCTCTCAAGTGCTTAGAAGCACTGATCGCCAGCGCCCTCTTCAGTGCCGAAAAGCACCCTCTGTTGAGCGCATCTTGAGTGCCTCTAGAGTGTTTCTCGAGTGCTTAGCAGCACTGATCGCCAGCGCCCTCTTCAGTGCCGTGAAGCGCCCTCTTTTAGAGTGCCTCTTGAGTGCCTCTTGAATGCCTTCTGAGTGTTGGAAACACGAATCCACATCACCCTCTTGAGTGCTTATTAGAAGCACCCTCTTGAGTGCCTCTTGAGTGCTTTGAAGCACTAACTAATCATCTGCACCGTGAACTGCACACACTTCAGTGCCAAGACGCACTCCTCACCAGCACGCGTGCATCGTGCAGTTGAACCTGTCCACTTTGCCCATCTCAGTCGGCAGCTTGCCCTCAACACACGTGTGCACCCCGTGTGTGTGTGTGTGTGTGCACCAAGCACCCATGCACCAGTACGCGTACATCGCGCAGTTGAACCGGTCCACTTTGCCCATCTCAGTCGGCAGCTTGCTCTCAACACACGTGTGCACCCCGTGTGTGTGTGTGT
>VFSX01000060.1:287500-302500 GCA_016618255.1 Chlamydomonas sp. UWO 241 | reverse complement strand
GAGGCCGCGCCAGGCAGGGTAGGGAGGGAAGTGGGGGGGGAGGGAAGGGAGAGCGTGCCAACAAGAGGCACCGCCAACAAGAGGCGGTGCTCGCTCCGTGGCCGCATGTGCGGGGTTCTACAGGTTTTACATGTACGCTTGTTAGGGCCAGAACTGGACTTGGGTCTAGGCGGTGGTACTAAGATTAGAGGTAGTCTTTGCTGGAAAGCCGATGTAACTGTAACTGTACACGTACGCGTCTGGAGGACCCCGGGGCGTGAGTTAAGGCCTAGACTACACGTCTAGGGGAGCTCTACTTACCACGCAGCGCGCCAGCCTACCAGGGAATTAAACAACAAAAAAAGGCAGTTGCTTCCTCCTCCTCCCCCCCCCCGCCGTTACACAAGCGCCAGCTAGCTATGGAGCACGTGCGGGGGCCGCAGCGCAGTTACAGTTACATCGGCTTTCCAGCAAAGACTACCTCTAGTCCTAGTACCACCGCCTAGACCCAAGTCCAGTTCTGGCCCTAACAATTACTTGTGAGGGGCGGTAGCCACCAGCCGGCTGGCTGCCAACGCCTGCCCCGCAGCACACCACCACCACAACGCGCCGACGCGAACTGGGTACAACTGCGCCAGTGGTGTCCTTAAGGACACCGATAATGTCCTGTTTGCCCCCGCGACATGATAGGGAACATACCGAATTGCCCCCGCAGGAGGCGATTTTTGCGGGAAAGTGTGAAAATGTCAATTTTCACACTTTTCAGGAGCGGCATCCCCGCGAGTCGCCCCCCACACCAAATTTCTCGTTTTGTCGCTGCGGGGGCCTCGGGGGCTCCAAGGACACCACTTCACTGCGCCTTGCTGCCCCCCCCCCCACCCCCCCTTGCAGATCGCGCACATCGAGCTGGTGAACTTCATGAAAAACCTGTCTATCATCGGGGGCCTCATGATGTTCCTGGCTGGCAGCAGCCCCCCCCGGTCGAAGTCCAAGTACGACTGACCAGCTTACGTGCATCCCCTCCGGGCGCTAGCGACACCCCCTCGTGTCAGCAGCTGCCTAAACAAAAGCGGTGGCTCATTTTGGGTGGCGTTAGTTAAAGGGGCGACACATGTGGCAAGGGGGCTGCGCACGGCTCGCTCTGGCCAGCAAGCGTGTGCCTGCCCGACACATACAGCGACAGACGGCGCCAATTCCCGGTCGGATTGTTGCGGTCTCTCTCGAACGTTCGATCAATCCTGGGCACAGTTTTGGAGGCGGTTCGTTGGTGCCACTGTGGCAATGATGATGACCGCCATGGCGACCGACGATGTTGACGATAGGAACAGATGTTACGGAAGAGTGTAGCCGCGCACCTCTTTAAACGATATGCAACCGCAACGATGCAACGCCCCCACTGCGACCCTAGTCGACCGCGCCCCCCATCTCCCACATACCCATCGGCATCCGCAGCTCACTCAGCGCGTGCCCGCATGGCGTGTGAGCAGTCAAAGCAGTCCCCATCTCTCTCATTAGCCAGACACCACCACTCCTGCCTCTCCGCCACCTCGCGATCGCTTTATATGTTGTCATATGTACCCAAGCACCACAAGCCGCGCACCTCGCCAGCAGCCCTCAGTCGCAAGCCTGCTCACTCGTTATCCGAACCAGTGCCCTAAACCTCCGCGCCGCCCGCGGGCGGCGCGGAGGCGCCTCTCTCCCGTCAGTCGAAACCCATTCCCGCCCGCGCGCATCGCCAGCCAGCCACGCAGCGAGCGCGGCGGTCGGACAAAGCACGACCGCGAGCGAGCGCGCACTCGTTCCTTGCCTCGAATGCATTGCAGCCCCGACAGCCCCACATACGGGCTCATAAGTCGAACACCCTCTCGCCCGCGCACCTCACCAGCGGTCGCAGCCACGTACAGCCCGGCGATCAGGTAGTACGCGCGGCCGCGAGCGAGCCCGTCGCCCCGACTGAGCGCAGCCGAAACGGCCTGCCGCTCGACCGCGTCGCTCGATGCCCCAAAGCTGGTGCTCACTCTCTCTTCGCTCCCTCAATCAAAGACGTTCTCGCCCGTGCACGTGACCAGCCACGCAGCGATGGCGGTGACGTACAGCCCACCGGGGGTCAGGCACAACACATGGCCGCCCTCGTGTCCCTCGCCTCGACTGCTGCCGCCGCACAGGCCTGGCATCAGTCAAAACACCGTTTCGCCGGTGCACATGACCAGCCACGCGGCGATGGCGGCGACGTACAGCCCCGCGGTCAGGGAGGACACGCGGCCGCGAGCGAGCCCGTCGCCCCGACTGAGCGCAGCCGAAACGGCCTGCCGCTCGACCGCGTCGCTCGATGCCCCAAAGCTGGCGCTCACTCGCTATCTCTCTTCGCTCCCTCAAACAAAGGCCTTGCTGCCCGTGCACATGACGCGGCGACCGCAGCCACGTACAGCCCGGCGGTCAGGTAGGACGCGCGTTCGCGAACAAGCCTGTCGCCCCGACTGAGCGCAGCCAAAACGGCCTGCCGCTTGACCGCGTCGCTCGATGCCCCCCCAAAGCTGGCGCTCACTCGCTCGCTCTCTTCGCTACCTCAATTAAAGACGTTCTCGCCCGTGCACATGACCAGCCACGCAGCGATGACGGCGACGTACAGCCCCGCGGTCAGGTTCAACACACGGTCGTCCTCGTGTCCTCGCCTCGACTGCATTGCCGCCGCCGTACAGGCCTGGCATCAGTCAAAACACCGTTTCGCCGGTGCACATGACCAGCCACGCGGCGATGGCGGCGACGTACAGCCCCGCGGTCAGGGAGGACATGGTCGCGAACGAGCCCGTCGCCCCTCGCATCGCCTGAAGTGAAGCCGTCATCAGTCGAACACCTTCTCGCCGGTACACATGACCAGCCACGCGGCGATGGCGGCGACGTACAGCCTGGCGGTCAGGTAGAACATACGGCCGCGAACAAGCGTCCTCACCCCTCGCTTCGACTGCATCGCCTGCATTCAAGCCGTCATCAGTCAAACACCTTCTCGCCGGTACACATGACCAGCCACGCGGCGATGGCGGCGACGTACAGCCCGGCGGTCAGGTAGAACATACGGCCGCGAACAAGCGCCCTTACCCCTCGCTTCGACTGCATCGCCTGCATTCAAGCCGTCATCAGTCAAACACCTTCTCGCCGGTACACATGACCAGCCACGCGGCGATGGCGGCGACGTACAGCCCGGCGGTCAGGTAGAACATACGGCCGCGAACAAGCGCCCTTACCCCTCGCTTCGACTGCATCGCCTGCATTCAAGCCGTCATCAGTCAAACACATGACCAGCCACGTGGCGATGGCGGCGACGTACAGCCCGGCGGTCAGGTAGAACACGGTCGTGACCGAGCGCCCTCGCCCCTCGCCTCGATTGCATCGCCTGCATTCAAGCCATCATCAGTCAAACACCTTTTCGCCGGTGCAGATGTTCAGCCACGCGGCGACCGCAGCCATGTGCAGCTCGCGGCTGTCAGTAGAAGACATGGCCGCGAACGAGTGCCCTCGCTCTTCGCCTCGACTGCATTCAAGCCGGCGTACAAGGCCGTCATCAGTCAAACACCTTCTCGCCGGTGCACATGACCAGCCACGCGGCGATGGCGGCGACGTACAGCCCCGCGGTCAGGGAGGACATGGCCGCGAACAAGCCCGTCGCCCCTCGCATCGCCTGAAGTGAAGCCGTCATCAGTCAAACACCTTCTCGCCGGTACACATGACCAGCCACGCGGCGATGGCGGCGACGTACAGCCCGGCGGTCAGGTAGAACACGGTCGCAAACGAGCCTGTCGCCTCGACGATGAACCCCACGGCGGTCGTGCCGACGATCCCGGCAAACACGCCAAATGTGTTGCAGAGCCCAAACATCTTGCCCGCGTGGCGCGGCGCGACGTCCGACATGTTGGCGACGAAGCCGGCCTGTGCGCGTGCGCGTGCATGTGAGTGTGCGTGTGTGTGTGGTCGATTTTACAGCCTTGTTGGACGCCTTTAATGGCGTATTAGACTTGTGCTTGTGCACTCAATCCCTGAGGCAGGCAGATACTACCACCCGCACTAGTCCACTGAGTGGATACACATTGACTGTGTCCATCCCACTAGCTCTAGTACATCTGGTCGCGCCATGCATCTCAGTTCGTTTGTGTGTGTGTGCGTGTGTGTGTGTGCGTGTGCGACGTCCGACGTCCGTGTGTGTGTGTGTGTGTGCGCGCGTGTGCGTGTGTGTGTGCGACGTCCAACATGTTGGCGACGATGCCGGCCTGTGCATGTGTGTGTGTGTGTGTGAGTGCGTGTGTGTGTGTGTGTGCCTGTGCGTGTGTGTGCGTGTGCGTGTGCGCGCGTGTGTGTGTGTGTGCGTGCGCACGTGTGCATGTTTATGTGCGCGCGCGTATGTGTGTGTGGGGGGGAGGGGGCGAGCCGGCGCGAGCGTTTGTGAGTGTGTGTGTGCTTGTGTGTGTGTGTGGCGCGGTGCAACGAAGCCGGCCTGTGCATGTGCACGCGCGTGTGTGCGTGTGCGCGTGCGTGTGCGTGTGTGTGTGTGAGTGCGTGTGCCTGTGTGTGTGTGTGCCTGTGTGTGCCTGTGTGTGTGTGTGTGTCTGTGTGTGTGCTTGTGTGTGCGTGGCGCGGCGCGACGTCGGACATGTTGGTGACGAAGCCGGCCTGGCCTGTACATGTGTGCGTGCGTGTGTGTGTGCGTGTGTGTGTGTGCGTGTGTGTGTGAATGCGCGTGTGTGAGTGTGCGCGTGTATGTGTGCATGACGAAGCCGGCCTGGCCTGTACATGTGTGCGTGCGTGTGTGTGTGTGCGTGTGTGTGTGTGTGTGCGTGTGTGTGTGAATGCGCGTGTGTGAGTGTGCGCGTGTATGCGTGCGTGCGCGCGTGTGTGTGTGTGTGGTCGATTTTACAGTCCGTCGGACGCCTTTGATGGCGCATTAGGCCCTAGGAAAGAGGCTGGCAGCTGTCAAAATTAGACCCCTAGCATGCCATCTGCCATCATGATTGCTGTGCACGCGGTGCGTGTCTCAAAACAGGCGACAAGGAAGTCAGCCAACTCGTGCCAGAACCTGGGGTTCTCCTGGCCTGGCCGAGGATTCATAAACTCCCGCATCCGCTCATCTAAATCGGCCTCCTCGGGGCGAGGGATGGACCGAAACAGGCTGTGGGCCCGCACCCGTGCCTCTTCATAGGCAGGGCACTCAAATACCATGTGTGCCTCATCCTCTAGCCCACCGCATAGACAGCACGCCCGCTGGCTGCGTCGCTGCCTCTGTCCTGCCACGGCGTAGCGACCCCGCTCTATCTGCAGCTCATGGAGCTCCATCCTGAACCTAGCTAGAGTCGTGATCCGGGCAGTACTGTTCAGCCCTGAGCTCAAAGCTGTGTGTGTGTGTGTGGATGTGCGTGCGTGTGTGTATGTGTTTCTTGTTTCTTGTGCCTGTGCGTGTGCGTGTGCGTGTGCGTGTGCCTGTGTGTGTGTGTGTGTGAATGTGCGTGTGTGCACGTGTTTCTTGTTTCTTGTGCCTGTGCGTGTGCGCGCGCCTGTGCGTGTGCCTGTGCGTGTGCCTGTGCCTGTGTGTGTGATTGCCGGTCAGTGTGCGTTGACGGGCGCCCCCCTGACCTGGCTGAGACGGAGGCGTGTGTGCGAGCGTTGCGCTCGGCCGCCGCTCCGGGCGGTGACCAGCTGGACGCCATGCTGTTGCGGTGCCCACCTGCCATCGCATGGCTCCACCGGGTCATCATCGCCGTATGGCGGTCGGGGAGAGCCCCGAGGGAATGGAAAACTGCTATTATCACACCGTTATATAAGGGGAAGGGTCCGCGTGACTCCCCTGGTAACTACCGCGGTATAAGCCTTCTCTCTATTGCCGGGAAAGTGTACGCTGCCATACTTCTGCACCGCGTCTCCACGCAGGTTGATGGTCAGTTGCATGAGGCTCAGTGTGGTTTCAGAAAAAGCAGAGGCACTGTTGATGCAATTTTTACTCTGCGCTCGCTGAGCGCGGCACATGCCGAGTACAAACAATGCATGGCTGTGGCATTTGTCGACTATTCTAAAGCTTACGATTGCATAAACCGTGCGGCACTGTGGAGAGTCCTTAGATTATATAGTGTTCATCCGCACATTATTGATCTGTTGGAGGATCTTCACACCAACACCGCAGCTGCCGTGCGGCTGGCTGGGAAAATCGGGCACGAATTCCCCGTGTCGTCTGGTGTGCGACAGGGGTGCGTCATTGCTCCTGTGTTGTTCAATGTTTTTATTGACCACATAGTGAAAAAGGCGCTAGACATGATGCCAGAGGGGGCTGGCGTGTCAGTCGTGACCCGAGCCGGCGGCTCTGTGTTGTCGTCGTCGGTTGAGCGCATAGTAATGCTGATGTATGCCGACGATTTATGTTTGTTCTCGCATGACCCAGCTCAGTTGGCGCTTATGCTGAAAATCCTTGACAAAGTGTCCTCTAGCTTTGGCATGCAAATCAACGCCGCCAAGACAGAAGTGATGATTTTGCCAGCAGATTTTGACGCGGATCTGCCCACGTTTGCGCTGACTGGTGGTGAAGTGAAGACCGTCTCTGCATTTAAGTATCTAGGGAGTTGGATAACCCAGAGTGGTGGTGTGGAAAAGGAGATCGGTGTGCGTGTCGGTCGCGCGCTGGGCGTGTTTGCGTCTTTTGATAAGATTTGGGCCAGCAAGAAGATGCAAGTGCAGTCTAAGATGCGGATTTACAATACTTTCGTGCTGCCCCACTTTCTGTACGGCTGCGAAACATGGGCCCCTACTAAAACACAACTGACTCGATTGGAGGTTGCCCACTCTAACTGCCTTCGTCGCATTCTGGGTGTGCGCCTGGTCGACCGGCACAGATTAACTTATATTCGGCAGGCGTGCGACACTGAGCCAATTGAGAGCCTTGTGGCAAAGCGATCAATGCAGTGGCTAGGCCATGTGATGCGCATGCCGGCTTCTCGTCTTCCTCGTACGACTTTTGACTGCACAATGGATGTGGCTCGGCAGCAAGGCCGGCCTCCAGCCTCCTCCCGACACTATTTTCTTAAGCTACTGATTCAGCAGCTAGGCGAAACTAGTGGCACTCGTTCTGATTGGAAGACTTTTTCGGACACGGCGTTTGAGCGTGCTCAGGATAGGGTCGGGTGGAGAGCCGTGGTGTACGGTCCGGCTGCCCCTCAGGCACCGGCCCCTCCACCACAGCGGTCAGTAGATTGGCAAGCGCCACTTGACCCCCTATCCCCTAGAAGCAGTTAGGACCTATTTTGGAGGCGTCGCACAATAGCTCTCCTTTTTGCTCTGGGACTACACATTGGCAGGCAGCCGGCTGGTGGCTACCGCCCCTCAAAAGTAATTGTTAGGGCCATAACTGGACTTGGTTCTAGGCGGTGGTACTAGGACTAGAGGTGGTCTTTGCTGGAAAGCCGATGCAACTGTAACTGTGCGTTGGCACCGGTAAGAGCCGTAACCCAGGTGCCCGAGCGGTGAGGACTGTAACAAATGCCTCTCCCTCTCTCCCCGCTGCGCTCCTCCTAGACGTGCAGTCTAGGCCTCAACTCACGCTCCGGGGTCATCCAGACACACATGTACAACCTGTTCAACCTCTCTCTCTCTCTCTCTCACGCTCTCTCTCTGTGTCTGTGTGGGCTACCAGCAGCAGCCACTTGCATGGTCCTCCATTCGTACTTTCTTTCCTCCGGGCAAGGCCCCTGTCAACCTGCCACACCGCCGCCTGGCGTGGCTCGCTCTGGACGAGGTTGAGGTGACCCGCGGGTGGGCGGGTTGTACGGCGCTCCGGGGCACCCACACATTTCATGCCCTTGCCCTGCCAGGAAATTCGCTGAGAAGCAGCTACCCTTGAAGGAGTGCGTGTTAAGCTCACTGGTAAAGCGATGTTGCGCCGACAATGGCCGGGGCGCCCACACTTGCACCCACACTTGCCCCCCCCCCCCCACACACACACAGTGACACACCTGGCCGAGCGACGTCGTGCCGAGCGCGACGGTCATCGCGGCGACGGCCTGCGTGTGTGTGTGTGTGCATGTGTGGTCGATTTTACATTCCGTGATGGCGTATTAGACCTGTGTGTGTGTGTGTGTGTGTGTTGCCCTGGCCGAGCGAGCCGGTCGTGACCGTCGCGGCGATGACGTGCGTGCGTTTGTGCGTGTGCGTGTGAGAGAGTAAGTGCGTGTGTGTATGTGTGTGTGCGTGCGCGTGGTACATTGTTAAGTCCATCGGACGCCTGGAATGGCGGAAAACCTTGCGTGTGCCCCTGTCAGTATGCACACACCTGCGCGGGCGAGATTCCGGGCGACCCGCGCACGAGCAGCGCGGCCGCTGGCGCGTGCGCGTGCCGTTCTCTACGTCCTTATCAGAAGCTTATGTGGATAACAGGGGATCAAAACAGTGGAAAGCACCCACACCTGCGCGGGCGAGATTCCGGGCGACCCGCGCACGAGCAGCGCGGCCGCTGGCGCGTGCGCGTGCCGTTCTCTACGTCCTTATCAGAAGCTTATGTGGATAACAGGGGATCAAAACAGTGGAAAGTATGCACACCTGCGCGGGCGAGATTCCGGGCGACCCGAGCACAAGCAGTGCGACCGCTGGCACGAGGAACGCGATGCTCTGGAGCGCCTTGCGCACTGTCGTCACGTCGGTCCCCTTGGCGATGAGGGAGTCGGCGAGGAGGCCCGAGGCGGAGGAGCCTACACAGTGTGGAGTGTGGGGTGTGGGGTTTGGCGGAGTTTTTATTTTACTGGAAATGTGTGTTAAGGTCAGCGGTTGTCGCGTCAGTTCCCTTGGCGATGAGGGGGTCAGTGAGGAGGCGGAGGAGCCTACATTTTTTTTGCTTGTTTACAAACACGTTTGTTTGCTTGTTTTGTTTTGTTTTGTTTTTGTTTGGTCTGTCTGTCTGTCTGTCTGTCTGTCTGTCTGTTTGTTTGTTTGTTTGTTAACTGTATGCAAATAAATGTGTGGGGGGGGAGGAAGCTCCCGCGTTTCATTTGTTTTGTAATGCAGCGCACACGTACGCACGCAAATACCCCAAAACTGTGCACCCCGCCATGTGTGACCCACGGGGACAAAGGGCACATGCACGCACACACACATAGCAGGGTGTGACACACACACACACGCAAGAGGGCGCCGCCTCACCCACGTCAGACGGGTGTGACACATACACACACACACACGCACACACCTGCCGCCATGACGAGCCACGGCAGGAACGACAGCAGCGACGACGCGCGCATGTCGAATCCGAGCGCGCACACACACACACACACACATGCGCACACATACACACACACGGCACCGGGCAGAGGCTGCAGCTACGCTACAGCCAGGGCACCGGCTATGGGCATCGGCTATTGATTGACATCGGCTAAGGCTTCGGCTACGGCCAGGGACACCCTGCATCTGCACTCACATAGCATCGGCTACACGTCCGCCCTCAGGGCATCTGCATCTGCATCGGCCACGGCTACTTACATCGGCTGCGGCGACGGCTTCGGCCTACGGACTGCAGCTATGGCACGAATCGCGGGGCACTTCAGTGACCTGCATGGAGGGTCTCTCCATGCAGGGCGAATCTTACTTGCATGAGACACATGACGACGGAGGTGCACTGGCAGCAAGCGCCCTCGCAGCGCAAGCGCCATGCATGGAGGCTGGCGGCATGTCGGGCGTGCGCCACATGATGAACGGAGGAGGAGGAGGGTGGCCAGGCTGGCTGCCAGAACTGAGACGCATGGCGCGACCAGATGTACTAGAGCTAGTGGGATGGACACAGTCAATGTGTATCCACTCAGTGGACTAGTGCGGGTGGTAGTATCTGCCTGCCTCAGGGATTGAGTGCACAAGCACAAGTCTAATACGCCATTAAAGGCGTCCAACAAGACTGTAAAATCGACCACACACACACCTGCCGCCATGACAAGCCACGGCAGGAACGACAGCAGCGACGACGCGCGCATGTCGAATCCGAGCGCGAGTGAAAAGTAGGACGGCATCCAGTTGAGGTAAATAAAGTAGCCCCAGTGGTTAACGACGTTGACGATGATGATGGCCCACGTGGCGCGGTGCGATAGGAGCTCCTGTGGTGTGTGTGTGTGTGTGTGTGTGTGCCATTAAGTGCGTACAGATACAGTATCCCAAGTGGTGGGACAGGAGCTCCTGTGGTGTATGTGTGCGTCCGTGTGTGTGTGTGTGTGTGTGTGTGTGTGCGTGTGTGTGTGTGCAGGGCCGGGGGAGGGGGCGCCTGCCGCCCTGAGCGCTGCTCGCCTGCCCACCTGCCGCCCACCTGCCGCCCACCTGTCGCCCAAACACTCTCATATACACACACACACACGTGCGCGCGTGCGCACACACGCGCGTGCACACACGCGCGCACACACACACACACACACACGCATGCACACACACACATACACACACGCGCGCAAGCACGCACACACATACACACCTTCACGGTCACACCCTTTGGGTCCACCGCGCTCGAGCTCGCCCCGCCCGCCGCTGCGGCCGTGCAGAACGTCCCCCCTCCCACATGCGCGGGCACACACACACACACACACACACACACACACACACACGCGCGCGCGCACGCACGCACACCCACACCTTCATCGTCACACCCTTTGGGTCCACCGTGCTCGAGCTCGCCCCGCCCGCCGCCGCGGCCGTGCGGAACGTCCCCCCTCCCACATGCGCACACACACACACACACACAAACACACACACACACACACTAGCTCGCACACACACACACACGCACCTTCACCGTCACACCCTTTGGGTCCACCGCGCTCGAGCTCGCCCCGCCTGCCGCCGCGGCCGTGCGGAACGAGAGCGTGCCGCCTTCGGCACCGAACTTTACTCCGCCGCAGCCGCCGAGGCCGCTGCCACTCGACGCGGCGGATGCGATCTGTGTGTGTGTGTGTATGTGCGTGCGCATGGAGTGTGTGTGTGTGCGTGCATGTGTGTGTGTGTGTGTGTGTGTGGTGCGTGTGTGTGAGTGTGTGTGTGCGTGCCGCTGCCACTTGACGCGGCAGATGCGATCTGTGTGTGTGTGTGTGTGTGTGTGCGTGTGTGTGTGCGTGCGTGGCTGAGTGTGTGTGTGCGCGCGCGTATGTGTGCGCGTGTGCGCGTGTGTATATCTGCGTGTATGTGTGTGTGCGTGTGTGTGCGCGTGTGCGTGTGTGTGTTTGTGTGCAGCCGCCGAGGCCGCTGCAACTCGACGCGGCGGATGCGATCTGTATGTGTGTGTGTGTGTGTGTGTGTGTGTGTGTGCGTGTGTGTGTGTGTGCGTGTGCGTGACTGAGTGTGTGTGTGCGCATGCATGCATGTGTGTGTGTGTGTGACTGAGTGTGTCTGTGTCTTTGTGCTTATGGCTGGCCTCGCGCCCAGGGCCGGCGCCCTCCCGGACGGCCTTATTGGTGAGTGCGTGGACCCGGCTGTGAGGGCGGCGCTCTTGGCTGGGCCGATGAGGCGCATGCTCGATGGGGTGCAGGCCCTGGGGCCGGTGGCGCGCATCACGGGGCGCGTGCAAACAGCTGAGCTGTGGGGGGCGGAGGCGCCGCTCTGGGCTAACCCCCTCCAGCTGGAGCTGCCGGCTGCGCAGCGGTCGGTACAGTGGCGGGAGCCCACTGGGGATGCGGCAGGGCATGCGCTCTTCAGCCCGACCGATGCGGCACGCTGGGTGGTGGACGGCCTGGCCCGCGTGCGCGACGCCCTCCCCGGCATGCGGACGGTCACGGACCTGTGCGTGCTGTGGGCGTGGCTCGCTGCTGTCGACATGGTGCGCAGCACACGCACGGTTGACCACGCCTGCCTGAGGGTGTACGCTGCTGCGGATCCGGCGCGCGCGCGGCTCGTGCTGGGCAGATACGCGCGGCGCTGGCGTGCGGCGTTTATGACGGGGGCAATGTCTGGAGGGCAGTCCTGTGCCGCGCCCTTTTCCCAGAGGTGCCGCCGCCAGTGCCGGGGTGTGTGCCAGACCTGTGCGTGCGGCGCACGCTCGACCCCCTGTTCACGGCAGTGGCGGTCGTGCTTGCGGCGCTGCCCCCAGCCTGGGTCGAGGCGGCGGCTGGTGGAGCTGCCCTCACTGTGCTCTGGCCGCTCCGTCACTTCCAGCCCCTCCCCCAGGCGGGCGAGCGCGCTGCTGTGGTGGAGATCCTGCAGCTGGTTGGTTGGAAGCTGCCGAGTGTCATCACGCCGGCTGGCTGGCAGCGTGGGCGGCCTGGCCTCCGATCCACAGCTGCCCAACCTGCTCCCCTACCTGGGGGGGCGGCGCCGCGGGCGAGCCCCGATGGGTTGGGTTTGCGCACGGCCCGGGTGTGGTGGGGAAACTGACGTGCAAGCTGGCGGTGGCGCTTCAACTGCGGGCGGTTGTGGACGAGCGGCGAGTGCGGCGGGCAGCCACGGTGGAGGCGGCTCTGGCGCTGGACCACGGGCCGCACGGGGCCCCCCGCGCGACCGACGCGCAGGTCTTCGCGGGGCTGCGCGGCCTGGAGGCGGCGGTGCCGACACTGTGGCGGATGCCGCTCCTCAACGCTCGCAAGGAGCCGATCTGGCGGCTGTGGGTGAGTGGTTTTCACAAGCAGGCTGCACTAGGCGTGCCCGAGTGGCCCCTGCGGGTGGCGGTGCCGTGATGAGGACGGGCCGCCGGCGACGGCGTGGCGTGCGCACAGCTTCTGGGGGTGCCCGGTGGCGGAGGCGGTGGTGGTGGCGGCTGCTGCTGCCCTCCCTGCTCCTACGCCGGTCATCACGTGCTGCCAGGTGTGGCTGCTGCAGCCTCCCGCTGGGGTGCGTGCTGGTGTGTGGGCGGTGGTGGCAGCGCTCGTGGTGGACGCCATGGAGCGAGGCCGCCGCCACTTGTGGCGCATTACGTGCCCGCGTGATGGTGTGCAGCCCCCTGCTCGCTCGGTGGCGGTTGAGCGGGCGGGGAGCTGGCGACGATGGATCTGTGGGACGCGCTGGCGTCCTTTGCTGAGGGCGGCGGGATGCCGCGCGGGTGGGCGGGTGTGGTGGGCCCGACCCACCCCTTTGTTGGAGTAGTGGACGGCGGGCTCACTCTGAACAAGACGTCCTAGATCCCTGAGAGGATGGTTTCTTTTGAGGGGAGGTGGCGCCACATGCGTGCGCTGGCGGGTTGTGATGTGGTAGCTGAGCAGAGTGCTGCGGCGGGTGTGCACAACGGCCCCGCTTCCGGTGGGTTGAGGGTGGGCTTTTAGGTCCCTTCATGCTGCAGCTGCCGAGGACGGCACCAGCCTGCCCGTCCGCCTGGCTACGGATGTCGTGCGCTTCCTCTACAGCGGCACCGGCCGGCGGGAGCCGGCTGATGGTGGCGTCGTGTCCGCGTCGCTCCTCAACGCCAAGCCTGCCGTCGGGGGCATCGGCGTGGAGCCACGCGGGGGCGGTGTGCTGCGTGTGCTCTTCACCGTGGCGTCTGACGCCGTGGCCGACACTGTCGTGCGCTGGCGCCACGAGCTGCGCCGCTGCGTGGACTCGACTGCAGTCTTCGACGTCCTCAGTGACCGCGAGGAGGCGCAGCACCAGGCGCTGTGGCCCGCTTTCCTCGCCGCCAAGGTTGCGGGGAAGCGGGCGCAGTTCCACCACGCGCGCCTCGTCGTTGACGGCGAGCGGGTGCCTGCACCTGCTTGCTAGATGGCATTCCCTGTGGGGGTGTTTTTGAAGGGGAGGTGGCGCCACACGCGTGCGGTGGCGGGTGCGGTGTGGTCGCTGAGTTGAGTGCTGCGGCGGGTGTGCTACTAGCCCCGCTTCCGGTGGTCTGGGGGAGGGTTTTTTGGTCCCTTCATGGTTTTATACCTTGGGTCCGCCCTCTGGCCATTTGAGGGGCTGGGTGTGCAGCCTGCACAGTGGTGCTGCTTGCTTGGCGCCCGCCACCAAGTGTGGATGGCGTTACCGTGGGCTACTTGTAGCTTGACCTTTTGTGGGCCTTGAGCCTTGTTTCTCTAAGTCCCACTGGAGCTTTGGAACCGTACGTGTGACCGCCAGAAGTGGATTGTAACCAAACATCATCATCTCATCATCATCATCTGTGTGTGTGTGCGCGCGCGCGTGTGTGTGTGTGTGCACACACGCGAATGTGTGTGTGTGTGTGCAGCCGCCTCTGTGGGCGCCCCACTCAGTGGGCGCCGCGCCCGCGCAGTCATCGCCGCCGCCTACGTCGACCCCCCGTCACCCATGCCGCCGCCGATTCTCGCCGCCTCTCCTCCTCCGTACGCCCCCTGTCGTCGGGCTGCCAATTCAGCAGCCAGTCGACTCGTGCATCCAGGAACTCAGTCCATCCGCACTCTCTCGCACGCCCTCCACATGGCAAAAAACACGTGACGCCCTACCGCACAGATTTCCCTCCCCCGCAGCTCTGCAGCTTCAGACAACGGAGCCCAGGTATCTCAGTGCCATCACCTCGACCGCCATGCGGCCCGAGCCAGCGCTCAACTTGAGCTACCGAGTTCCTCCAGCCGCCACCGTCCCGCCCACCGCCCACTGCCCAGTCGTTCATTCGACCCCACGCCCCACCTCAAGAGACCCACCGCTTATCCCACTGCCGCCCCGTCGACCTCCATACACCCACATGCTCGTCACATGGAGTTGCCCCTCCCCATGCGCCCCATGCGCGCACATGCACCCCATGCACCCCCCCCCATGCTACCAGCGCCTATGTATGCGCCATGTGGCCGGGCCACAGTGTGGCTCCCTCCTCTCTCCCCTCTCCTCCCTCCCATCTCCTGTCTTCCACCCCTCCATCCCCGCTGCACCCCACCCCCTCGCCCCTCCCTAACCTCCCCCTCCCCCTCTCCCTCCGACTACCCTCCCGCTGCCTCCCTCCCACTGCCTCCCACTTGCACGACTACCGCTGTTCGGACACGACTACGCTCTATGCCGGCGGCGCCATCACCTTCTTCCGGCTCACGCCGGCGACTTTTGCGCCCACTCAGTCACGTTCTACGCCCTCCGCAAACATCCATCTCTTCAACTTCACACGCG
>VFSX01000060.1:265000-282500 GCA_016618255.1 Chlamydomonas sp. UWO 241 | reverse complement strand
TTCAGCGACGGTAGGAGAAGGGTGCTGAAGTGTATGTAACTGAGTGGGTGGAGAGACGTTAACCGCGGCGGAGAGGCGACTACCGCGGCGTCCACCGAGCGCACATAATCTTGTATTGCTTCCCACGACTCACAAAAAAATCATTGGCATGTCCCGATCATGGTTCTGAGCCCCACAACTGGCGTAGAAAAATGCCCAACTTTCAGATCTCAGCTGGGATTTTTTTCCTGGGAGTTCAGTTTTTACCTTAACTTAATTAAGCTTAATCAAGCTTAATTAAGGTGCCTGTTTTTCGGGCCAACTTAGTATCCGACGGTAACTTGTGTGTGTGTGTGTGTGTGTGTTGTGCCGCCCCGCGCGACCATGCAGCGCACCGCCAGCACGAGGGGCACCGTGAGGCCTCAAGCAGCCACCTGCTTGCGCGCGTGTGTGTGTGTGTGTGTGTGTGTGTGTGTGTGTGTGCCGCCCAGCCCGACCATGCAGCGCGCCGCCAGCACGAGGGGCACTGTGAGGCCTAAAGTAGCCACCTGCTTGCGCGTGTGTGTGTATGTGTGTGTGTGTGTGTGTGTCCGCGTGTGTGTGTGTGTGTGCCGCCCAGCCCGACCATGCAGCGCGCCGCACGCACACACGCACACACACACACACACAAACGCACACACACACACACACACACACGCGCGCACACACCTGCGGGGTCGCTGCGAGCGGCAGCAGGCACGACGCGATGGAGAACCAGAAGATGCCGCCCGCCATCACCCACTTGCCGCCGTACCTGCGTGTGTGTGCGTGATGGATTTTACAGTCTCTGTGTATTCCTGCACTTGGCTCTCAGAACGGTGTGGGGTAGTTCTTTGCAGTTCGTCACAACGAGGGACTGTGCTGGCGGGGGTGGCGTGCGCCTTGCTGGCAGAAGCCTTTTGGGGCCTTGCGTTTTTACTCAGGGTCTAGACGCTCTTGTTGTGTCATGCATTCGACGACGATGATCTGTGTATGGCGGTTGCCACGCGTGCGCGCGTGCTTGCATCGGTCGGCACACGTGCACGTTGGTTGTGTGTGTGTGTGTGTGTGTGCGTGTGTGTGTGTGTGTGTGTGCGTGCGTGCACTCAGATGCCAGTGGTGCAACCAACACACCCGAGATCCACACCACACATAGGTAGTGAAACACACACACACACACACATTCCATTCCATTCCAAAACGTTACAAAGATAACGGCAATATCGTTCCAGAGGTCTGCATAAGGGCGTCTGTCAATAGCGGGTGACCACTCGTCGCTATGAGGGGATATAATACCACTCTGCTGGGGGGGCTGCCTGAGGCACTGCATCTAAGTACGCTGTGTTGTACGCTGACTAAGCTGACTGTGATCATTCTCTCTCTCTCTCTCTTTCTCTGAGGCTGTGTGGTGGTCAACACCTCTATCTCGCCTTAACCAGATCGCGGCATATGGACTCCCACAGCTGTGTACACACACACACACACACACATGCATGCACGCACACGCACACACACACATACACACACACACACACACACACTCAAAACACACACACACACACATACACACACCGAACATGCAAGCATGCACGCATGCACACACACACACACTCACGCACTTGTCTGCCAGCGTGCCCCCCAGCAGCTGCGTCGCCATGTAGCCCCACAGGAACGCGCTCTGCACGACGCCCTGGAATGACGGGTGCCACCCGAACTCCTGGGACATGGGTAGGATGGCGACCGAGAGGCAGATGCGGTCCATGTTGCACAGTAGCAGGGCGAGCGCGGTCGGCAGGACGACGGTGAGGAAGGGGCTCGTTGGCGTGTCCTCCTTGTCTGTGTCAGGCGCCAGCGGGAGATCCAAACCGGAGGACGCCATCAGGCGCGCGCACGCCGAGGCGCGTGCACGCGGGGGGGCCTGTTCGTGCACGGTGTGCATGAGGCCCATGCGCGTGCTCATGCAGCCCATGCGAGGCACGCCAGCAGCTCCAGGACCACCAGCAGCCGGCGTGCGCGTTCCGATGTGCGTCAATGACGCTGCATCAGCGTTGTAAGAAGCGCGCACTGAGCACCGCAGTCCGCGATGGGACTGGCTCCCATCGCGTGTGCGTGTGGTGTGCGTGTGCTGATATCCGCCCCCTGCGAGCATCATCGCCGCAAAACTGCAGCACTTCTACGGCCCGATTGTGGGTGTGGATCGTGGGCGTAGGTTGCGCCATTGCCATGCCGTTTGGAAAGAGCGGGCAAAAGAGTGTGCAGGGGTGTGGGTGGTGGTGCTTTTCAGGTAGGCCGGGAGGCGTGCAGCCATCACTTCCGTGTGAGGTGCTCACGAGGGCGTGAGCACCAGCTCACTTTGATAGGCGCCTGTGAGCAGCTGGCGCAACCGGAGGACGCACAGCAGAGGGACGCACAATATTCACTTGCGTTGCGTTGGACACCCCACAACACACAAGGCGAGTGGGCTGCATGGGCGTTGACCACGCTCTACTTGGCAGTGGATGGTGCCCACTGCCAAGTCCTAGTGCGGTAGTAGTCTGTATGTAGCATGTATGCTGATAACCTGGCCTACCATGCACCTGGCCTACCATGCACACATGCGCACACACGCATGCGCGCAGGGGGGCCTGCTAGTGCCCGCGCCGCCCCATGCGGCGCTGTAGTTGTAGTAGTGGAGCCCGCCGGCGCTGCTGCACACGAATGAGCATGAGGCTGAAAGCTCTCGTGTGGTGCATGGTGGCGGTGGCGGTGGCGGCGGCAGCAGCAGCAGCAGAAGCAGCCTGCATACGCGGCGGCGCCCGCTCGCTGCTGCTGGTGGAGAAGGACAAGGGTGCGCGGACGCAGCGGACGAGCGTGCCGTGCAACCCATCGCTGGTTGGGTCGGTCGAGGCGTGCAACAACTCGAGTATAAAAGTGAGTGGCAGTAGTAACAGTAGTAACAGCATCAGTAGTAACAGCAGTAACAGTAACAGTAGTAACTGTAACATCGGCTTTCCAGCAAAGGCATCTTCTACCGTACAGGCCTGAGCCTCGACGAATAAGTTTTGTTTTGGACGCCCCCGCGAAGCTGTAAACGATTACAATTTCAAAAATTGCGATTATGAGTGTCAAATTGACTAAAATCGACAAAAGTGACCTTCGCGGAGCGATTAAACAATCATTTTTCCGACCCCCCCATGAAGGCTCAGGCCCTGTACTGTAACCCCAGTACCAGCGCCTAGACCCAGGCCCAGTTCTTGCCATAACAACCACTTGTAAGGGGCGGTGGCCACCAACCGGCTGCCTGCAGCCGGGAAGAGAGTGAGAGAGAGAGCGACTGCTGGGCCGCGTGCGCCCGGGTGCCACGGGTGCTCAAGAGCTCAAGAGCCCGAGAGAGAGACAGGTTTAACAGGTCTAACATGTACGCGCCCGGAGGACCTCGGGGCGTGATTAAGGCCTAGACTCCACGTCTAGCTCTACTAGTAGAGCCCGTGAGGCCACGCAGCACGCCAGCCTGCCAGGGGAGAGACAGAATAATATTCAGTCAGTGGTGGGGGATGGGGTCGCTCCCACCCCCGCTGCGAGCGCACACCAGCGTGATCACCCACCTGTCGCGTTTGAAATCAGGCTGCCGGCGTTGTCAGTACCCCTGGCCCCAGGGCCACGCAGCAACCCCTCCCCCTGTGTCAGAGAGGAGACATTGTTGCAATGAGCTTGCATAAAGAATTTGAAGAATAGGATGTTCCTGGCCATAATATTGAGGGGATTACGTTTGGAGGAGGACGAGCAACCGTACGGCAGCAAGAGGTTCAATACCCCCTACACACGCACACACACGCACACACACACACACACACACGAAAACATGCTCGTGTGAACAAGCTGTCGGCGTTGTCACTTCCTCTGGGCCCGCCCAGCAGCCCCCCCCCACCCCCCACCCCCGCTTCAGAGAGGAGAGAAACTGTTGCTGGGAGCTCTGACTTGAGGAGAGTTTGAAGGAGGGTGATCAACCGTGCAGCAAGAGGTCGAATTCCCCCTGCCCCCCCCCCCCCTCCCGGCCTCCCTCCTCCTACACAGAGAAGGAGACATTTGGAACTGTAACGAACGTCCTCCGACTGCACACATGCACGCTCACACACACACGCTTATTGTGACTAAGCATTTGGCGTTGTCGACTACCCCTGGGGCCACACGCACATGCACACACACACACACACATGCACACACACACACACACACACACACACACGCACATACACACACGCTCCTGTGACCAGGCGGTCGGCGTTGTCGACTACCCCTGGGGCCGCACGCACACACACACACACACACACACACGCACATACACGCACGCTCCTGTGACCAGGCGGTCGGCGTTGTCGACTACCCCTGGGGCCACACGCACACACACACACACACACGCACATACACACACGCTCCTGTGACCAGGCGGTCGGCGTTGTCGACTACCCCTGGGGCCGCACGCACACACACACACACACACACACACGCACATACACGCACGCTCCTGTGACCAGGCGGTCGGCGTTGTCGACTACCCCTGGGGCCACACGCACACACACACACACACACGCACATACACACACGCTCCTGTGACCAGGCGGTCGGCGTTGTCGACTACCCCTGGGGCCGCACGCACACACACACACACACACACGCACATACACGCACGCTCCTGTGACCAGGCGGTCGGCGTTGTCGACTACCCCTGGGGCCACACGCACACACACACACACACGCACATACACACACGCTCCTCTGTACCAGGGCGTCGGCCGTTGGTCGACTTACCCTGGCGCACGCACACACACACACACAACACACACAACGCACATACGCACGCACGCTCTGTGACCAGGCGGTCGGCGTTGTCGACTACCCCTGGGGCCACACGCACACACACACGCACACACGCACACACACACACACGCACATACACACACGCTCCTGTGACCAGGCGGTCGGCGTTGTCGACTACCCCTGGGGCCACACACACACGCACACGCACACACACACACGCGCGCGCACACACACGCACACACGCACGCACACACTGCACACACACATGCACACACACACACACACGCTCCTGTGACCAGGCGGTCGGCGTTGTCGACTACCCCTGGGGCCACACGCACACACACACACGCACACACGCACACGCACACACACACACGCGCACGCACACACTGCACACACACATGCACACACACACACACACGCTCCTGTGACCAGGCGGTCGGCGTTGTCGACTACCCCTGGGGCCACACACGCACACACACACACACACACGCACACGCGCACACAGAGAGAGAGAGAGAGATATCGTTACAGAGAACTCTGCACGGCAGACCTAGATAGGCTGTTTCTAGTCATCAATTGAGGAGATTCCGTTTGAAGGCGGGAGACCAACCGTGCGCCAGCAAGAGGGTGAACAACCTCATTCGTAAAGCAGTGGGGGAAAGGGGCAGTGGCGGGTCATTGACGGCTGTGTTCGTCAATCCGCCTCGACTGAGTTAAAACTAGGTGTCGGCAGAAGGACTTCCACAGTTGTGGAAATCACGCTAAGATGATCCACTCGGTGGTGACTCGCTCGGCGAACTCGGGGCGCTTGGGGATGTCGCGTGTGAAGTTGAAGAGATGAATGGTTGCGGAGGGCGTGGAATGTGACGGAGTGGGCGCAAAAGTCATCGGCGTGAGCCGGAAGAAGGTGATGGCGCCGCCGGCATAGAGCGTAGTCGTGTCTGAACAGCGGTAGTCGTGCAAGTGGGAGGCAGTGGGAGGGAGGCAGCGGGAGGGTAGTCGGAGGGAGAGGGGGAGGCGCGGGGGAGGGTTAGGGAGGGGCGAGGGGCACAAGATGGGGTGGGGTGCAGCGGGGATGGAGGGGTGGAAGACAGGAGAAGGGAGGGAGGAGAGGAGAGAGAGGAGGGAGCCACACTGTGGCCCGGCCACATGGCGCATACATAGACGCTGGTAGCATGGGGGGGGTGCATGGGGTGCATGTGCGCGCATGGGGCGCATGGGGAGGGGCAATTCCATGTGACGAGCATGTGGGTGTATGGAGGTCGACGGGGCGGCAGTGGGATAAGCGGTGGGTCTCTTGAGGTGGGGCGTGGGGTCGAATGAACGACTGGGCAGTGGACAGTGGGCGGGACGGTGGCGGCTGGAGGAACTCGGTAGCTCAAGCGCTGAGCGCTGAGCGCTGGCTCGGGCCGCATGGCGGTCGAGGTGATGGCACTGAGATACCTGGGCTCCGTTGTCTGAAGCTGCAGAGCTGCGGGGGGAGGGAAATCTGTGCGGTAGGGCGTCACGTGTTTTTTGCCATGTGGAGGGCGTGCGAGTGAGTGCGGATGGACTGAGTTCCTGGATGCATGCGTCAACTGGCTGCTGAATTGGCAGCCCGACAACAGGGGGCGTACGGAGGAGGAGAGGCGGCGAGAATCGGCGGCGGCATGGGTGAACGGGGGTCGACGTAGGCGGCGGCGATGACTGAGCGGGCGCAGCGCGCCCAGAGTGGGGCGCCCACAGAGTGGGGCACACACACACACACACACACGCGCACACACATACACACACACACTGCACACACACACGCACGCACACACTGCACACACACATGCACACACACACACACACACGCTCCTGTGACCAGGCGGTCGGCGTTGTCGACTACCCCTGGGGCCACACGCACACACACACACACACACGCACATACACACACGCTCCTGTGACCAGGCGGTCGGCGTTGTCGACTACCCCTGGGGCCACACACACACGCACGCACACACACACACACACACACACACGCGCGCGCACACACACGCACACATGCACACACACACTGCACACACACATGCACACACACACACACACACGCTCCTGTGACCAGGCGGTCGGCGTTGTCGACTACCCCTGGGGCCACACACGCACGCACACACACACACGCACACGCGCACACACACACACACACACACACTGCACACACACACGCACACACACACTGCACACACACATGCACACACACACACACACACACACGCTCCTGTGACCAGGCGGTCGGCGTTGTCGACTACCCCTGGGGCCACACATGCACGCACACACACACACACACGCACACACACACACACACACACTGCACACACACACGCACACACACACACACGCGCTCCTGTGACCAGGCGTTCGGCGTTGTCGACTACCCCTGGGGCCACGAGGCGATCGCGATTCCGAGCGACGGGTCGCCCTGGGGCATCCACATCACGGGCCCGTACCCTGATGGAACGACCTACCTGCTGTCTTGGTGCGTCACACACACACACACATACTACACACACACACACACACACACATGCACACACACACACACACACGCACACACACACACGCACGCGCGCGCGCACACACACACACACGTGCCCTGGGGCATCCACCTCACGGGGCCGTACCCTGATGGAACGACCTACCTGCTGTCTTGGTGCGTCACACACACACACATACCACACACGCACGCACACACACACACACACACACTGTGACATGCGCACATAGCAGGGTGTAACACACACACACACACATCTGTGGCACCCCCAGCAGCCTTATGTGCGCGTGAGGCACACACACACACACACACACACACGCACATGCACACACACACACACACACACACGCACATGCACACGCACACGCACACGCACACACACACACACACGCACACCACGCCCGCGGCAGGTTCTCGGGGGAGCCCGACATTGGGGCGAGCCTCGTCACGCGGCCGCACCGCAGGTGTGTCTCGGTGTGGATGGGCTCCCACACTTATCTTTGTGTGGCTGGCGAGCCTCGTCACGCGGCTACACCGCAGGTGTGTCTAGGTGTGAATGGGTTCCCACACTTGACCTTGTGTGGCTGGCGAGCCTCGTCACGCGGCCGCACCGCAGGTGTGTCTAGGTCTAGGGCTCTGCGAGTATCCAACCATGTCCAGTGCTTTTGTGTGTGGGGGGGGCCGCGGGGGGAGCCCAACTTTATGTGTGTACTCCCCGGGGTTTCCTTGCGGACCGGGGTGTTTGGGCTTGAGGGTCCCTGACTTTTTCTGGCTCTGGTTTTGCCCCTTTGCAGGATCCGCTAACGCGACGCAACTGTCCAGTGTGGGGCAATGCTACTTTTGTCAGGGCGAGGGAGAGGGATGGTGCTGAGGCACTCCGGGCCGTGTGGGGCCCCGGGGGTGGCGGACGAGTTGAGGTGGGCATGAGTTAGGGGCGTGCCGCCTCAGTGATTGTCGAGTGTGGACAAGGGCTCGCATTCCCGCACTTGGCTCTCAGAACCGTGTGGGGTAGTTCTTTGCGGTTTGTGACAACGGGGGACTGTGCTGGGGGGTTGGTGTGCGCCTCGCTGGCTGTAGCCTTTTGGGGTCTTGTGTTTTTACTCAGGGTCTAAACGCTCTCGTTGTGTTATGCATTCGACGACGACGTGTCTAGGTGTGAATGGGCTTTACACTGAGCTTGGTGTGGCTGACGTCAGGCCAAGCGAGGTGTCCCTGACTGTAACATACATCATTACATTCCCTAAGGGGGTGAAGGGGGGGATGAAGGGGTCAAAGGACCGGTTCGAGCAACTTTGGAGCGATTACCTCCCAAGCTCGTACTCCAAGTTCGTAGTAGCGGAGTCGTCATTCTGAGGAAATCCAATCAATTTCTGATCAATTTCTATGGATGATAGCCAACTTTGTTGGATTTTTTCTGCAAGACAAAACATGGTTTCCACTGCACCGGCACTGCAGGGCGTTTGTCGAGACGTCCCCCACCCTCGGCGCCGTCACGACGAAGCCCGGGGCTTCGCTGGCTGGGCGCAGCTGCGTGACGCGGCACCAGGTATGGCAGTTACTTTTTCAGTCATTCCAAAACCCTAAGCCAAACCCCAACCCCTAACCTAGTGGCAGTGAAGTCGCCCTCAACCCAAGTCCCTGGGTCTAGGGATGAGGTCGCCGCTGGGCGGGCGCAGCTGCGCGACGCGACACCAGGTATGGCAGTTTATGTTGCAGTTACAGTCACTCAAAAACTCCAAGCCAAACCCCAACCCCTAAACTAGTGGCAGTTAAGTCGCCCTTGACCCAAGTCCCTGGGTCTAGGGTTGAGGTCGCCGCTGGGCGGGCGCAGCTGCGTGACGCGGCACCAGGTATGGCAGTTAATGTTGCAGTTACAGTCACTCAAAAACTTCAAGCCAAACCCCAACCCCTAAACTAGTGGCAGTGAAGTCGCCCTTGACCCAAGTCCCTGGGTCTAGGGTTGAGGTCGCCGCTGGGCGGGCGCAGTTGCGTGACGCGGCACCAGGTATGGCAGTTAATGTTGCAGTTACAGTCACTCAAAAATTCCAAGCCAAACCCCAACCCCTAAACTAGTGGCAGTGAAGTCGCCCTTGACCCAAGTCCCTGGGTCTAGGGTTGAGGTCGCCGCTGGGCGGGCGCAGCTGCGTGACGCGCCACCAGGTCCGAGGGTCTGGGGCTCTCAGGGATCAGGGCTCAGGGATTTGCGTTTTTTGTTTATTCAAAGAGTCCAGGGGTCCAAGCGCTACAACCTCACCCCTGAATCCCAAGCAGACGGGGCTGCCGCTGGCCGGGCGCGGCTGCGTGACGCGCCACCAGGTATGGCAGTTACTGTTGCAGTTACAGTCATTCCAAAACCCTTAGCCAAACCCAAACCCCTAAACTAGTGGCAGTTAAGTCGCCCTTGACCCAAGTCCCTGGGTCTAGGGTTGAGGTCGCCGCTGGGCGCACGCAGCTGCGTGGCGCGCCACCAAGTCCGAGGGTTTGGGGCTCTCAGGGATCAGGGCTCGGGGATTTGCGTTTTTGTGGAGAGTCCAGGGACCTACGCCCTACAACCCCACCCGTAAATCTCAAGCAGCACGGGGCTTCGCTGACCGGGCGCAGCTGCTTTGACGCGCCACCAGGTGCCTTGACCCTTGACCCCTAAATCCTAATTCGGATTTGCAGTTTAAAACTTCAACTCCTAAACCCTGTCTCAACCCTAAAACGCCTCTCAACGTAAGCAGCCCTTGCGTTGCTGACCGGGCGCAGCTGCGTGACGCGCCACCAGGTACTTACTGGACCCTTATTATTTAAATACCACAAAATCCCAACTGTACACCTCAGAACCCTACCTACCCTGGAACCCTGGCAGCCCGCGGCTTTGCTCGCCGCGCGCAGCTGCGTGACGCGCCATCAGGTGCCTCTCCTACTGATGGTGCTGGTGGATTCTACAGTCGTGTGTGACGCACCTACAGGCTGCCTCATAAAGCACTCCTCAACTGCACGCGTTTGAACCCTGCTACGAACCCTGGGCCCTTAGCAGCACGGGGCTTTGTTCGCCGGGCGCAGCTGCGTGACGCGGCACCAGGTCCGAGGGTTTGGGGCTCTCAGGGATCAGGGCTCAGGTATTTGCGTTTTTGTTGATAGTCCCTGAGCCCTACAGGGACTCCCTGTAGGGCCCTGTACCTACAGGGACGCCCTACAGGGAGTCCTACGCCCTACAACCTCACCCCTAAATCCCAAGCAGCCCGGGGCGCCGCTGGCCCCGGGCACAGCTGCGTGACGCCGCACCAGGTACTTACTGAACCCTTCTTCTTTTAATAACACTAAATCCCTAACTGCACCTCAGAAACCTGCTAACCCTGGAACCCTGGCAGCCCGCGGCTTCGCTGTCCGCGCGCAGCTGCGTGGCACGCCAACAGGTAGGGCAGTAACTGTTGCAGTTGCTGTCACCCCCAAACCCCAAATTCTAAACCCTTTGATAGTGACAGCGACTTGGGTTATTAAGGGTTCAGGGTTCTAGGGCGCATCAGCGTGGCGCGGCACCAGGGTGCCTTGACGCTTACTAATACCCAAACTGCCGCCCACCTGCCCGACTGCACTGCCGCCCAACTGCCGCCTAAATTGCCGCCCAACTGCCGCCCAATTGCCGCCCGTCTTTCGCCCAACTACCGCCCCAACTACCGCCCCAACTGCCGCCAATTTGCCGCCCAACTGCCGCCCAACTGCCGCCCAACTGCCGCCCACCTCCACGACCACGGCACCACGCTCTCGTACACGTGCACCTACCTGGAGGCCGCCCAACTGCCGCCCACCTGCCCGACTGCACTGCCGCCCAACTGCCGCCCAACTGCCGCCCAACTGCCGCCCAACTGCACATCTGACAGGGCACCACGCTGTCGTACATGCGCACCTACCTGGAAGCCGCCCAAGTGCCACCCAACTGCCGCCCAACTGCCACCCAACTGCCGCCAACTGCCGCCTATCTGCACACCTGACAGGGCACCACGCAGTCGTACACGCGCACCTACCTGGAGGCCGTCCAACTGCCGCCCAACTGCTGCCCACCTGCCGCTTAACTGCCGCCCAACTGCCGCCCAACTGCCGCTTAACTGCACACCTGACAGGGCACCACGCTGTCGTACACGCGCACCTACCTGGAGACCGCTCAACTGCCACCCAACTGCCGCCTATCTGGACACTGACAGGGCACCACGCTGTCGTACACGCGCACCTTCCCTTGAGGCCGCCCAACTGCCACCAAACTGCCGCCCAACTGCCGCCCAACTGCCGCCCAACCGCCGCCCAACTGTCGCCCAACTGCCGCCCAACTGCACACCTGACAGGGCACCACGCTGTCGTACACGCGCACCTACCTGGAAGCCGCCCAACTGCCACCCAACTGCCGCCAAGCTGCCACCCAACTGCCGCCAAACTGCCGCCAAACTGCCACCCACCTGCACTGCCAGAGCACCACCCTGTCGTACGCGCGCACCTACCTGGAGGCCGCCCAACTGCCGCCCAACTACCACCCAACTGCCACCCAACTGCCACCCAACTGCCACCCAACTGCACTGCCAGAGCACCACTCTGTCGTACGCGCGCACCTACCTGGAGGCCGCCCAACTGCCGCCCAACTACCACCCAACTGCCACCCAACTGCCACCCAACTGCCACCCAACTGCACTGCCAGAGCACCACTCTGTCGTACGCGCGCACCTACCTGGAGGCCGCCCAACTGCCGCCCAACTACCACCCAACTGCCACCCAACTGCCACTCAACTGCCGCCCATCTGCACACTGACAGGGCACCACGCTGTCGTACACGCGCACCTACCTGGAAGCTGGCCTCGCGGGGCGCTCGTACATGTCACCGTACATAAGCCACGTGAGTCGGGGTGCTTGTGTGGGTGTGCTGATCGCGCATGCGTGGCGCTGCTCTTGGAAGGAGCACACACACATGCACACACACACACATAGGTCTAATGTGCCATCAACGGCTTCCGACGGACTGTAAAATCGACCACACACACACACACACACACACGCACACACACACACCTCTTGAGGCTGTGGCCTCACTGGGCGCCTGTGCATGTCGCCTTACATCAGCCATGTGAGTGAGGGTTGTGCATACACACACACACACACACAAACACACACACCACCGCACACACGCACGCATGCGCACACGCTCAGACCACGTGCACACACACACACACTGACACCGCCGCCGACGTCGTCCCATGTGCTTCTTTCCCATGTTGCTGACAGTAATTCAGTAGACGTCGCATCGTTGCTCCCCTTTCTGCTCTATGAGGAGGATCCTAAGGCCACGCATTGACAGGCAGCCGGCTGGTGGTCACCGCCCCGCACGCGTGATTGTTAGGGCCGGAGCTGGACTTGGGTACCACCGGCGGTGGTACTCAGGCTTGGAAGAGGTCTCTGCTGGAAGGCCGATGTTGTTGTTGCTGACTGTGTTGCTTTCATCGTGCTCTGCAGGTGCTTTTGACCGGGCTCTCCCCGGGGACCAAGTACTACTACTCCGTGGGCCACGGCACGGTCGCCGGCCAGTGGAGCCCCGAGCGCGCGTTCACCACGATGCGCGCCGCGGCCACGCCGTCAACAGGCGGCGGTGGGGGTGGCGGCAGCGACGGCGGCGCCAGACAGAAGCAGCAGGTGAGGAGGGGTGTGGGTGGGTGTGCGTGGGTGTGCAGGTGGGGAGACCAGGGGGGGGGGGCATCAACAGGCGGCGGTGGGGGTGGCAGCGGCGGTGACGGCGCCACACCGAAGCAGCAGGTGAGGAGGGGTGTGCGTGGGTGTGCGTGGGTGTGCAGGTGGGGAGACCAGGGGGGGGGCACCAGGGGGGGACAGCCAACAGCAGCCTCACAAAACCCAGCAACACCCAGCAACACCCAGCGACACCCAGCAGCCTCAAAACACCCAGCAACACCCAGCACCACCTGCAACACCCAGCACACACCCATGCAACACCCAGCAACACCCACGCGACACCCAGCAACACCAGCAACATCAGCAGCCTCACAACACCCAGCAACACCCAGCAACACCTGCAACACTCACGCAACACCCAGCAACACCAGCAACACCCACGCAACACTCATGCACAGGCCTGGTACCCGCTCCGCCTCGGCCTCATGGGCGACGTTGGGCAGACGGCCAACAGCAGCCTCACAAAACCCAGCAACACCCAGCAACACCCACGCAGCACCCAGCAACACCCAGCAACACCCACGCGACACCCAGCAACACCCAGCAACACCCAGCAGCACCCACGCGACACCCAGCAACACCAGCAGCCTCAAAACACCCAGGAACACCCAGCACCACCTGCAACACCCACGCAGCACCCAGCAACACCAGCAACACCAGCAGCCTCAAAACACCCAGCAACACCTGCAACACTCACGCAGCACTCACGCAACACCCAGCAACACCCGCGCGACACCCAGCAACACCAGCAGCCTCACAACACCACGCAACACCCAGCAACACCAGCAACACCCACGGAACACCCACGCAACACCCATGCGCAGGCCTGGTACCCGCTCTGCCTCGGCTTCATGGGCGACGTCGGGCAGACGGCCAACAGCAGCCTCACACGTGACCGGCTGCTTGCGTCACGCCCCGAGGCCGTCATCATGGTGGGCGCAGTTTTCCGGCCCTACACAGCCATTCGGCTGTGTTCCGGCTGTACTTCGACCTTAAACATAGGTCAACCCATGCAGTGGATTGTCAGCCCGGTAGACAGAGCTCGCCAAGAGCTTTCAAATGACATATATGTGAGCAATTTATGAGGGCAAGCGGTCAATGGGACTTCACTGTTAACGTGATCAGAGCAAGATCCTGCAGAGGAAAAAAAAGTAAAAATCCAGAGGCCGTCATCATGGTGTGCGAACAGTACAGCACAGTACACACAGTTTTACAGTGCAGTACACACAGTATAATAACAGCAATATCGCAGCACACAGTACTCTGTACTTACACACAGTAGTTACAGCAGTTGTAGCAGTTGAACAGCCTGAGCGCTCGCTACTCGTATGTTGTACTGCCCCAGTTGCACTGCATCTTTTTTACTCCCTGTCACTCTTTGTTGCTGCCGCTCAATCCATGAGGTGTGCGACAACTCGTATGCCGACAACCCTACGACGCGCGGTCGCCCCAGTTGTATTGCCTCAGTTGTACTGCCTCGGTTGTAACTGCCTGTCACTCTTTGTTGTTGCTCACTCGGTCCAGGTGGGCGACAACTCCTACGCCGATAACCCGTTTTTACTGCCTCGGTTGTACTGCCCCACTTGTACTGCCTCGGTTGCACTGCCCCACTTGTACTGCCTGTCACTCTTTGTTGCTGCTCGCTCGGTCCAGGTGGGCGACAACTCGTACGCCGACAACCCTACGACACGCGGTCACCCCAGTTGTACTGCCTTGGTTGCACTGTCCCACTTGTACTGCCTGTCACTCTTTTGTTGTTGCTCGCTCGATCCATCAGGTGGGCAACAACTCATACGCCGACAACCCGTTTTTACTGCCTCGTTGTACTGCCCCACTTGTACTGCCTCAGTTGCACTGCCACACTTGTACTGCCTGTCACTCTTTGTTGTTGCTCACTCGGTCCAGGTGGGCGACAACTCGTACGCCGACAACCCTACGACGCGCGGTCGCCCCAGTTGTACTGCCTTGGTTGCACTGTCCCACTTGTACTGCCTGTCACTCTTTGTTGTTGCTCGCTCGGTCCAGGTGGGCGACAACTCGTATGCCGACAACTACGACGCGCGGTCGCCCGACATGTACGGGAACAAGTGGGGGTCTAACCAGGTGGGTGGTTGAGGGGGGCATCGTTGGACTGTGTGCCCCTTGGCCCTCCCTGCGGTGACGCAAGCCTTACCCCTTTGAGCACGGTATAAGTGGGGTCGGCCGGCCAGTGTCAGGGTTTTGTGGGAAGGGTTCTCAACCCTTTTACAAAGGGGTTTAGGGTCCATGGTTTGTGGTGAGGGTCGACGGTTGACGGTCTGTGTCTGTGAAGCCTGTGTCTGTGGAGCGGCTGACACAGTCGCCTACTCAGATCCAACGCCTGAGGCGGCGCCTCGGGCGACGCACTTACTTGCGCGGATCAGGCGGCGCCTCAGGCGAGCCGACCGCCTGGGGCACAGCCTGAGGCGCATCCCTGATCGCCTCAGGCGCCGCCTTGGGTGTCATCCCGACCGCCTCAGGTGCCACCCCGACCGCATAAGTCGCCCACCACCGCTTGAGGCGCACCCCCGACCGCCTGCGCGGATCAGACGATGGGAATGTGGTAGGGACAGTCGCCGACACAGATTCATGCACGCCTCACCGCCCCCACCTCCCTGCCACTCAACCAGAACCGCTGAGACTCGTTCGCCGGCGTCTGTCAGTGGAGCCGCCGACGCAGCCGCCAAAACAGATCCATGCATGCCTCATCTCCCTTCCCCCCCTCCCCTCCAACCAGAACCGCTGGGACTCGTTCGCCGTGCTGTGGGAGCCGCTCTTCTCGGCGGTGCCCGTGCTCAACTGCATCGGCAACCACGAGGTGCGTCTTTGGGCCTGGTCTCACGGGTGTTGCGCTCCTTAGTAGGGTTGTGGGCAACCGTATATGGACGGCCCCGTGTATCCGTATAAACGTACATACGACCGTATATCCGTATATACGTATCCGTATATGTAGCACAGCTGCCTCATATGTATGTCAAATTGGGTGAGAGACACGCCGTTGGAGCGCTGGATTTACAAGGGGCACTGTTGCTCTCGGTGTGATCATCATGCGTGCTAAGGTTGTTCAGTAAATGCCAAAACCGTATTGTGGCTGCACGGGCGGCCGCGGTGCGTGCGGTGGGGGATCCAAGTCCTCTCCCTCCTCCCTTCACCTCCTCTCCCTCCTCCCCCCTCCGTTGAATCTACGACCTGATCTAGTTCAGTACCCAAGGGCCCCCGTCCCTTGTTAAAACGCTGAGCAAGTTATAGCCAAGACACTACCCCACCAAGACCCAGACCCAGACACACATCCAAACCCTAGACCCAGGGGACGCCTGCCTAGACCCACACCCACACCCACACCGCACCCAGGCCCCAGGCCCCAGACCCCGCCCCCGCCTCCCGCCCCTGCCCCAGACTCCAGACCCAGAACCCAGACCTCAGGCGCCAGACCCAAGACCCCATACCTCGACCCAGAGAGACCCCAAAGTTGTTGCGCCACCCGCCCCATGAGCATGCATGCGCCCCATGCACATCACCAATACCCCCCCAAAGCTGCATGCAATCGACAGAGCTGGTCATCAGCTTAACAATGCAAGCAGAATCGTCCGATTCCGTGCTGTATTCGGGGAGTAGTGTTGCCGTTTGTTGCGTGACTCCAAGGTGTGACCCCATTGGCTGTCTGAAGGACCTTGTGGCCCACGTTCCTCAATCCGATATCTCTTGCTTACTGCTACTGAGGCTGTTTGCGACCCGTTGCGGCCCGTTGCGGCCCGGATCGCGTCGGCGTCAGGTTCAATCCACACAAAAATAAAAATAAACCGTATATTGCAGTGCGTATACCGCCCGCTTTTGACATCCGTATATACGGCCGGATATACGGATATACGGGATATACGGTTGCCCACAACCCTACTCCTTAGTATGCCTGATCTCACGTGTGTCGCGCTCCAGTGCCCGTGCTTAACCGCATCGGCAACCACGAGGTGAGTCTTTGGGCCCGATCCCACGAGTATTGCGCTCCTTCATATGCCTGATCTCACGTGTGTCGCGCTCTAGTGACCGTGCTCAAACTGCATCGGCGATGGGACACACCCTACACCCTGATCTCACGGGTGTTGCGCTCCTTAGTGTGCCTGATCTCGCGTGTGTCGTGCGCCAGTGACCGTGCTTAACTGCATCGGCAACCACGAGGTCGGTGATGGGCCTCATCTCACGGGTGTCGCGCTCCTTAGTATGCCTGATCTCACGTGTGTCGGCTCCTTAGTATGCCTGATCTCACGTGTGTCGCGCGCCAGTGACCATGCTCAAACTGCATCGGCAACAGTGATCCTTGGGAAGGATTTAGCTAATAATGATTGTTCCACTTTTTCCCGGTTTTTCTCTAGCACAATTATTTTTACCCGCTTTTTCCCGGCACACTTGATTTTTCCCCCGAGCGGAAAAGCGGAATAACCTACAAAGCAATTAATAAAAAAT
>VFSX01000060.1:232500-260000 GCA_016618255.1 Chlamydomonas sp. UWO 241 | reverse complement strand
CTGACCCCCTCCCCCACCCCTTCCCCCCTCGGGTCTCTTCAAACACACACACACACACACACACACACACACACGCAGCTTCACGGTCGACGCGTGCGCGCCCATCTACGTGACCCCCCCCTCCCTCCTCGAGTCTCTTCAAATACACACGCACACAAACACACACACACACATGAGGGTCGGTGACCCCCCAGCACACACACACACACACACACACACACACACTCACTCACACACGCACAGCTACACGGTCGACGCGTGCGCGCCCATCTACGTGACCATCGGCGACGGCGGCAACATCGAGGGCCCGGTGCGGTCGTTCGTGGACGGCGTCGACCCTTCGACGGGGAAAACGTTCTGCGAGGGGCTGTTGTCTGAGGCGGGGCTCGGGCCGCTCGAGGTGTGTGTTTCTGTGTGTGTGTGTGAGTGTGTGTGTGTGCATGTGGGTGTGTGTGTGTTTGCGTGTAAATATTGGTTCGTGGGAGCCTCTCGACTCGCCCCACCGCGCAGCCGCACACTCTGCGCCACACTGTACACATACACGCCCTGACCCCACCCACCCCGCCTCACCCCTCCCCCTCCGTCTGTCTAGGTCGCCGACTCGCCCGACGCGTCGGGCGTGCGCTCCTCGTGGGGCCTGCGCTCTTCACACACACACACACACACACACACGCACACACACACAAACACACACACCGTCACACATACACAAAACACACACACACACACACTGCCCCCCCCCTTTTCAGGTCGCCGATTCGCCCGACCCTCGCGTCCAATCTGCGTGGGGCCCGCGCTCGCAATCAGACCTCAACCCGCCCGGCTGCCCGTCGACCTCGTTCCAGGCGGCGGGCGGCGGCGAGGGGTTAGGCCCGCCGCTCGTGCAGCGAGGGACGGACAGGGTGCGTGTGGTGTGTGTGGGTGTGCGTGTATGTGTGTGTGTGTGTGTGTGTGTGTGTGGTGTGTGTGTGGCAGGGGGCGGTGTCCAAGGCGGCGGGCGGTGGCGAGTGGTTGGGCCCGCCGCTGGTGCAGCGAGGGACGGACAGGGTGCGTGTGGTGGTGGCTTGTGTGTGTGTGTGTGTTTGTGTGTGTGAGTTTTGTGTGTGGCAGGGGGGGGTCCAAGGCGGCGGGCGGTGGCGAGGGGTGAGGCCCGCCAGCTGGTGCAGCGAGAGACAGACAGGATGCGTGTGTGCGGTCGATTCTACAGTCTGCCGGGCGCCTACGTTGGCGTGATAGACCTGTGCGTGCTTACCCTAGTGAAGACGAGGCTGGCAGCTGCCAAGAGCAGACGTGGTGCGTGTGGTGTGGTGTGTGGGGGGGGGGCGGTGGCGAGGGGTTGGGCCCGCCGCTGGTGCAGCGAGGGAAGGACAGGGTGCGTGTGGTGGTGGTTTGTGTGTGTGTGTGTGTGTGTGTGGCAGGGGGGGTGTCCAAGGCTGCGGGCGGTGGCGAGGGTTTAGGCCCGCCGCTGGTGCAGCGAGGGACAGGCAGGGTGCGTGTGGTGGTGGTTCGTGTGTGTGAGTGTGTGTGTGTGTGTGTGGTGGGTGGGTGAGGTGGGTGGGTGTTTCTTGTCTGGGAGGGAGGGGGGGGAGGCTAAGGCGGCGGGCGGCGGCGAGGGCTTGGGCCCGCCGCTGGTGCAGCGAGGGACAGACGGGGTGCGTGTGTAGAAGGGGGGGGGGCAGGGTAGGAGGACGGTCCAAGTCGGCGGGCGCTGCTGTGGTGATGCGCGTTAGGCCCGCCGCTGGTGCAGCAAGGGACAGGCAGGGTGCGTGTGTGGGGGGGGGGAGGGGGGGTACCAGGAGAGGGGGTTGTGGGCACCAAAAGAGAGAGTGTGACCTGGAGACATGGCAGGGGAGGAGGGTCCAAGCGCGGGACACGTGCGCACCCGCCGCGATCCGCACCAACACCGTATACCACCATACCCAGGCGCACGCACACAGCACGCACACACCCGCAGCACACAACGCACGCACGCACGCACACACAACACAACACCGCCACATGCACGCCTGCACACACACACACCACCACGCGCACACATGCACACACACACTCACACACACACACACACACCGCAGGATGGCCGCCCGCTTGGCTTCTGTCAGTCGACCCAGCCCGAGTGGTCAGCTTACCGCGACCCGTCGTTTGGGTGGGTAGTGGGATGGTGCCCGCTATGTTCCTGGTGGTTTCCTATTAAACCTCAAGATGGATATCCATAGGCCATCCCCACCCACGTTACACGTCATGGTTGCGTTTGACGCCAAACGGTTTCGTTCCGCATTTCACCGTCTCTCCAAGCTACGGCCACCCACGACGCATGCGTCTAAATGAGATTGGCGGCAACTAAAAAGCACGCGTCAAAAGTGGATTTGGTCAACCAGGGAAGCCACAAGAAATTCCCAAAGTTTGGTGTCGCCCGTTTTGGCCACTTTGTGTCCCCTGGGATGGCCGATAGAAAACTAGAATTTATGTCTAATGAGACTTTTCAAGTGTGAAGTAAGATGTACAGAAGCCTCTTGTGGTGCTAGCACCCCAAGATTCCTATCTGTCTTCTTGGGTCGCTAGTGGGAGGGTGCCCGTGATGTTCCCGCGACGTGGACCCGTCGGCTGCTGTCTTCGACGTCCTCAGTGACCGCGAAGAGGCGCAGCACCGGGCGCTGTGGCCCGCTTTCCTTGCCGCCAAGGCTGCGGGGAAGCGGGCGCAGTTCCACCGCGCGCGCCTCGTCGTTGACGGCGAGCGGGTGCCTGCACCTGCTTGCTAGATGGCATCCCCTCTGGGGGTGTTTTTGAAGGGGAGGTGGCGCCACACGCGTGCGGTGGCGGGTGCGGTGTGGTCGCTGAGTAGAGTGCTGCGGCGGGTGTGCTACTAGCCCCGCTTCCGGTGGTCTGGGGGAGGGCTTTTTGGTCCCTTCATGGTTTTATACCTTGGGTCCGCCCTCTGGCCATTTGAGGGGCTGGGTGTGCAGCCTGCACAGTGGTGCTGCTTGCTTGGCGCCCGCCACCAAGTGTGGATGGCGTTACCGTGGGCTACTTGTAGCTTGACCTTTTGTGGGCCTTGAGCCTTGTTTCTCTAAGTCCCACTGGAGCTTTGGAACCGTACGTGTGACCGCCAGAAGTGGATTGTAAAACTCTCATCATCATCTCATCATTCCTAATTTCCCTCGAGTGCACAAAAGTCCGTCTGTCCCCCCCCGTGCATGCCCCACTGGCTGCCATGCGGCTTCCGTCGGGTGGGGTGCGAGTGTCCCCGTGGCTGCCATGCTTCCGTTGGGGTGGGAACGAGCGTGCGTGCCCGTGCTGACCTCATGGCTGTCCCCGTGTCCGCCCATGTGTCCGCCCCGTTGCTTGCCACACGGCTCACCAACGCACACCGCCGCTGCGTGATCCATCTTTCTGCCCACCCACATCAGGCACTCCGTCCTGTGGAGCTCAGGCCGGGCTGCAACCTCTCACATATTAAGGGGTTTTCTACCTGTGATTTAAACCAGAAGCAGTTAGGACCTATTTTGGAGGCGTCGCACAATAGCTCTCCTTTTTGCTCTGAGACTACACATTGGCAGGCAGCCGGCTGGTGGCTACCGCTTCTCACAAGTAATTGTTAGGGCCAGAACTGGACTTGGGTCTAGGCGGTGGTACTAGGACTAGAGGTAGTCTTTGCTGGAAAGCCGATGTAACTGTAACTGATTTAAACCAATGTGCCTGTTAACTCTCTCTCGATCTCACCGCAGGCAAGGTCGGCACAGATGAGCGCACGCCAGCATGTGTGCTTCCCCGCCTTTTGGTCTCCCACCGCAGGGAGACGGTGGACATGGCCGAGTGGCGCCTAGACCCCGTAAGCCTATCCTATCCCCTCGTTTGCACACACACACGCGCAGCAGCCCTAGGCGGCCTAGGCTGGCGGCCTGCCCCCTGTCATCCAATCCAATCCACACCAAATCCAATCCACCCAATCCACACTCAATCCAATCCACACCAAATCCACCCAATCCACACCCAATCCACCCAATCCACACCCAATCCAATCCACACCCGCAGGCACGCCGTCCTGGAGCTCACGTCCGACAGCGTGGCGTCGCTGCACTGGCACCGCAACGGCGCCGGCGCCGGCGCCAAGCCCGCCGACACTGTGCAGCTGGTGCGGCCGCCGGAGTGCGCGCTCTCGCCGGGGGCGCGGCGCGCGCGGCTCGCGGGGCTGCGGCATCGGCAGCGATGACGCAATGTGGTGGTTGATTTTGACAGTCCGTGACGGCAGGCGTCGCGGGCGACCCCTTGCGGTAGTCCAGGCCCGGGGCCTGGACCCAAACCAGGGGCCCATTGTGGGGTTGCTGACCGGCACTGGAGGGGGGGGGTGCTGGGACTAACAGAAGAATTGAGTGCGGGGGGGAGTGCGGGGAGTGCGGGATGCCGGGGGAGTGCGGGGGGCGGTCGACGTATTCTTTCATTGCTAACAATTGTTACAGCGCATGCATATGCTCCCAAAACGCCGCACGAGCGCACAGTCCCGCGCGACCCCGCACGGCGCTCCGATGCGACGCCCCCTTCGCGCTATCCCCGTGCGCGCACACGCCGCCCTGCCGCGTCGCCGCCGTCGTTGTCCCCCTCTGCCCCCTTTTGCGGCAGCCCCCCGCCCCTGCCACCACCCCTACCCCCGCCGCCCCTCCCGCCCCGCCTGCCGCCACCCCTGCCGCCCCCGCCTTCTGATGGCGCCGCGCCGCCGCCGCCGCCGTCGCCCACCTCTGGCGCCTTGGCGCCACCTGTGTTCACGCGTGCGTGCATGTAACGTGTGCATGTGAGCATAAGAGAGAGTTCGTGCATGCGCACGCGTGCATGAGAGCGTTTCTCTGAGATGGAGTTCGTGCATGCATGTGCACGCGTGTGCATGTCCCTCCCACTATCACGCGTGTGCAAGCGTGGGCACGTGTGTGCATGAGAGACAGAAGGACAAAGGGAGGGAGAGAAGAAGAGGGAGAGAGGGAGAGAGAGATGAGACAGAGAGAGAGAGAGGAGGGAGGGAGGGAGAGGAGGGAGGGAGAGAGAGGTGAGAGAGGGAAGGGAGAGAGAGAGAGGAGGGAGGGAGAGGGGGAGGGAGAGGTAAGAGAGATGGAGAGGGAGCGACAGACAGTGCTCACGCATGCGCGCACGCGTGTGCACACGCGCCGCTCTCCCTACCACAATCCCAACTCCTGAGGCGCGCAAGTCAAGGCGGTCGTAACGCCTGATGCGGTCAGGGGTGCGCCTCAGGTGGTGGTGGGCGCCTAAGGCGGTCGGCGATGCGCCTCAGGCGGTCTTGGCGCGCCCGAGCCGCCGCCTCATCCGCGCGAGTCACGGCGGCGCCTAAGGCGTTGGAAATATAGTAGATCTAGGTCTCACCATCATCGGCCGCGTCGCCGTCGCCGCCGCCCCCCCGGGCCCATGACCGCTCCGCCGGGCCCTTGACCTTTTATACGAATGCCCAGTCGACTTACACTGCAGCGGGCAGCGGCTGTAGTAACGATGGGACAACTGCTACACCACAGCCATATAGGTGTCAATACACACACACGCCGCCCTCACCATCACCGGCCGTGTCGCCGTCGCCTCCGGACGCCTCTCCTGCCGCTCCGCCGGGCCCTTGACCTTTTCTACGAATGCCTAGTTGACTTACACTATAGCAGGCAGCGGCTGTAGTAACGACGGGAGAACTGCTGCACCATAGCCATATAGGTGTCGGTACACACACACGCCGCCCTCACCATCACCGGCCGCGTCGCCGTCGCCTCTGGACGCCTCTCCTGCCGCTGCGCCGGACCCTTGACCTTTGCTACGAATGCCTAGTCGACTTACAATCTACCGGGCAGCGGCTGTAGTAACGACGGGACGACTGCGACACCACAGGCGTACAGCTGTTAATACACACACACGCCGCGCTCACCATCACCGTCCGCCTCGCCGTCGCCTCCGGACGCCTCTGCCGCTCCGCCGGGCGGCAGCATCCCCGCCCCAGCGCCGCCGTCGCCCGCCGCCGCCGCCGGCTCTGCCTCTAGATCGGGCTCAATGTACACCGGCAGGTAGTGGAGCTGGTCAGGCAGCTCGTCCTCCTCATCGCTGCTGAGCAGGGTGACCTTGTCCTGCGTGTGTGTGTGTGGGGGGGGGGGTAGTAGGGTGCGTGTGTGTGCGTGTGTGTGTCAGCTCGTCCTTGTCCAGTGTGTGTGTGTACTGGGGGGGGGGGATTAGTAGGGTGCATGTGTATGTGTGTGTGTGTGTGCGTCAGCTTTTTCTTCCTCGTTGCTGCTGAGCAGGGTGACCTTGTCCTGCGTGTGTGTGGTGTGGTGGGGGGAGTGGGGTGCATGTGTGTGTGTGTGTGTGTGTGTCAGCTCGTCTTCCTCGTTGCTGCTGAGCAGGGTGGCCTTGTCCTGTTGGGGATGTGGGTGGGTGGGTGGGTGCGTGGGGTAGGGTTTGGTGTGTGTGTGTGTGTGTGTGTGTGTGACAGCTCGTCTTCCTCGTCGCTGCTGAGCAGGGTGACCTTGTCCTACGTGTGTGTGTCAGGGGGGGGGGGTAGTAGGGTGCATGTGTGTGTGTGTGTGTGTGTGTCAGCTTTTCTCCCTCGTCGCTGCTGAGCAGGGTGGCCTCGTCCTGCGTGTGTGCGTGCGTATGTGTGTGTGGGTGGGGGGAGTAGTAGGGTGCGTGTGTGTGTGTCAGCTTGTCTTCCTCATCGCTGCTGAGCAGGGTGGCCTCGTCCTGCGTGTGTGTGTGGGGGGGGGGGGAGTAGTAAGGTGCGTGTGTGTGTGTGTGTGTCAGCTCGTCTCCCTCGTCGCTGCTGAGCAGGGTGGCCTTGTCTTGCGTGTGTGTGTGCGTGTGTGTGGGTGGGTGGGGGGAGTAGTAGGGTGCGTGTCTGTGTGTGTGTCAGCTTGTCTTCCTCGTCGCTGCTGAGCAGGGTGGCCTTGTCCTGCGTGTGTGTGTGTGTGTGTGGGAGGGGGCGGGGGTAGAAGGGTGTGTGTGCGTGCGTGTGTGTGTGTGTCAGCTCGTCTTCCTCGTTGCTGCTGAGCAGGGTGGCCTTGTCCTGTTGGGGATGTGGGTGGGTGGGTGGGTGCGTGGGGTAGGGTTTGGTGTGTGTGTGTGTGTGTGTGTGTGTGACAGCTCGTCTTCCTCGTCGCTGCTGAGCAGGGTGACCTTGTCCTACGTGTGTGTGTCAGGGGGGGGGGGTAGTAGGGCGCATGTGTGTGTGTGTGTGTGTGTGTCAGCTCGTCTCCCTCGTCGCTGCTGAGCAGGGTGGCCTCGTCCTGCGTGTGTGCGTGCGTATGTGTGGGTGGGTGGGGGGAGTAGTAGGGTGCGTGTGTGTGTGTGTGTGTCAGCTTGTCTTCCTCGTCGCTGCTGAGCAGGGTGGCCTCGTCCTGCGTGTGTGTGTGGGGGGGGGGGGGTAGTAAGGTGCGTGTGTGTGTGTGTGTCAGCTCGTCTTCCTCGTCGCTGCTGAGCAGGGTGGCCTTGTCTTGCGTGTGTGTGCGTGTGTGTGGGTGGGTGGGGGGAGTAGTAGGGTGCGTGTCTGTGTGTGTGTCAGCTTGTCTTCCTCGTTGCTGCTAAGCAGGGTGGCCTCGTCCTGCGTGTGTGTGTGTGTGTGTGGGAGGAGGCGGGGGTAGTAGGGTGTGCGTGCGAGTGTGTGTGTGTGTCAGCTCGTCTTCCTCGTCGCTGCTGAGCAGGGTGGCCTTGTCCTGCGTGTGTGTGTGGGGGGGGGAGGGGGCGGGGGTAGTAGGGTGTGTGTGCGTGCGTGTGTGTGTGTGTCAGCTCGTCTTCCTCGTTGCTGCTGAGCAGGGTGGCCTCGTCCTGCGTGTGTGTGTGTGTGGGGGGGAGGAGGCGGGGGTAGTAGGGTGTGCGTGCGAGTGTGTGTGTGTGTCAGCTCGTCTTCCTCGTCGCTGCTGAGCAGAGTGGCCTTGTCCTGTTGGGGATGTGGGTGGGTGGGTGGGTGGGGTAGGGTTTGGTGTGTGTGTGTGTGTGTGTGTGACAGCTCGTCTGTTGGGAGTCTGGGTGGGTGGGTGTGGGTGGTGGTGTGTGGGGTAGAGTTGGTAGAATATCTCCGGCGGTAAATAACCATCCATCGTAGTCTATCCAGGAGAAGCACCGCACCCACCCGCGTGAGCACGTCCACGTCCACCTCGACGTCCTCGTGTGTGTGCGTGCGTGTGTGTGCGTGTGTGTGCGTGTGTCCACCCACCCACCCGCGTGAGCACGTCGACGTCCACCTCGACGTCCTCGTCCGCCTCGTCCTCTTTCACCCCCGGGCCCTCGGGGTGTGGCTTGGCGCTCGCGCTCGGAGTGTTCCAGTCAAACTCGTCCTCCTTCTCCGCGTACTCCAGGTTCTCCTCGAGCTCCAGGAAGTCTGGCGCAAACGCAGACCTGTTTTGCGCGCGGCGATGTAAGGAGGCGCAGTGCGGGCGACACGCCATTCAGGGCAGCGGGCGAGGCTGGGGGTGACACGTGCCGCAGTGTGCACGCTCAGCAGTAGCAGCAGCAGCAGCAGCGCGGGGTGTGGAGAGGAGCAGGCAAGGGTGGGAAAGGAGCGTGCACGCCCGGCAGCAGCAGCAGCAGCAGCAGCATGAAGTGTGGAGGGGGGAGGGGGGCAGGCAAGGGTGGGGAAACACACACCGCAAGGGCAGCGTGCAAGCCGAGCAGCAGCAGCGCGGAGTGTGGAGGGGGGCTGGAACGGGTGGGATAGGAGTGTGCACGCCCAACAGCAGCAGCAGCAGCAGCAGCAGCAGCAGCAGCAGCGCGGAGTGTCGAGGGGGCCAGGCAAGGGTGGGGATACACACCGTCAGGGCAGCGTGCACGTCCAGCAGCATGCACGTCCAGCAGCAGCAGCAGCAGCAGCATTGAGGGCAAGTTTAGGTAGAAGGGGCCAGACGAAAGAGCCCCCCCATCCCACACACACCGACCCACCAGTTCTCCGCGTAGATGCGCGCTCAGCAGAACACGCGCCCCTGCGCCGTTAGAACCACAAAGACCCACCCCCCCGTCCCTCAGCCCAGTTATCTGCAAAGACCCCCCCCCCCAAAAAAAAACCACCAGTTCTCCGCGTAGATGCGCGCCCAGCAGAACACGCGCCCCTGCGCCGTAAGAAACACAAAGACCCCCCCCAAAAAACAATTATCGGCGTAGATGCGAGCCCAGCAGAAGACGTGCCCTTGCGCCCCAGAGCCCTGAGACGGAGGTAGGGGCCTGACGAAATACGCCCCCCCCCTCCCAACCACCACCCCAACCACCCCACACCACGCACACACATACACACGCATGCAGGACACACACACACACACACACACACACTCCGACACACCAGTTCCCCGCGTAGATGCGCGCCCAGCAGAGCACGCGCCCCTGCGCCCCAGCCCTGAGCCCTGAGCCCGAGGTAGGGGCCTGACAAAATACCCCCTCCCACCACCACCACACACACACACACACACACACCAGTTCTCCGCGTAGATGCGCGCCCAGCAGAACACGCGCCCCTGCGCAATTAGAGACACAAAGACCCTGCAAAGACCCCCTTTAACAAAAAAAGTCATCCGCATAGCTGCGCGCCCAGCAGAACACGCGCCCCTGCGCCATTAGAAACACAAATACCCCCCCCAAAAAAAAAGAACACTGACCCACCAGTTCTCCGCGTAGATGCGCGCCCAGCAGAAGACGCGCCCCTGCGCCGAGACCGACAGGAGCATCGAGCGCAGCGGGTGCCACGTGACGGCAGCCGCGCCGTCCTTGGGCCCGTCCAGGATCACCTCCATGCCGCCGTGCACAGCGTTCCACACGTAGCTGCAGGGAGGGGGGTTGCGGTGGGGAGGGCGTGGGGTGTTGGGTGGCGAGAGGGGGTGGGTCGTGCGGGGCTCGTGCGGGGCTCGTGCGGGTATCGTACGCGGGGGTCGTGCGCGACCCACGCATTACCATGCCCCCCCCCCCGCATTACAAGAGCGGGCGTGCATGCGCCAAGGCGGCGCACGGGCAAGGCGGCCCACAAGCGATGCGACCCCCACAGGCACACCCACTCACAGACCACCGGTGGTGCAGGAATCGCCCCTCCCCCCCCCCCCAAACACCCACCCACCCACCCACACTCACAGGTGGTGCTTGTCGCGCCCCTCGCCGCGCGCGCCCACGCCGGCCGCGCCGACCACGTGCTCGCTGTCGGACGAGAAGCACGCCGACGCCCAGCCGCACTTCTCGACTGCGTTCTGGAAGTCGCGCTGGTGGGTCAGCAGCCCCGGCTGCCCCGCGCCCCACAGCAGCGACGCGCCCTTGGAGCCCGACGCCACCGACGCCAGAGCCTGCGGCCAGGGTACGTCGCACAGAGAGAGTGAGACAGTGAGAGAGAGAGTGAGAGAGAGAGAGAGGGAGAGGGAGAGGGAGAGAGAGAGAGAGCAGAGAGAGAGAGAGACATTCGATACAGCGTCTTTGGAGCCGGCCGCCCCGCCCGACGCCGCCGCCAGAGCCTGCGGCCAGGGTGGCGTACGTCGCACAGAGAGAGTGAGATAGTGTGAGAGAGAGTGAGAGAGAGCAGAGAGAGAGAGAGAGAGAGACATTCGATACAGAGCGCCCTTGGAGCCCGCCGCCCCGCCCGATGCCGACGCCAGAGCCTGCGGCCAGAGCGGCGTACGTCGCACAGAGAGAGTGAGATAATGAGAGAGAGTGTGTGTGCGAGAGAGAGACATTTGAGACAGAGCACCCTTGGAGCCTGCCGCCCCGCCCGACGCCGACGCCAGAGCCTGCGGCCAGGGCGGCGTACGTTGCACAGTGAGGGTGAGATAGTGAGAGAGAGCAGAGAGAGAGTGGGAGTGAGATAGTGAGTGAGAGAAGAGAGAGAGAGAGACATTCGATACAGCGCACTTGGAGTCGGCCGCCCTCCCTGCTGCCGCAACTGCCAGAGCCTGCGGCCAGGGTGGCGTACGTCGCACAGAGAGAGTAAGATAGTGTGAGAGAGAGTGAGAGTGAGAGAGAGAGTGAGAGACATTCGGTACAGCACCCTTGGGCCCGCCGCCTTGCCCGACGCCGACGCCAGAGCCTGCTTGCGGGCCAGACCGTGTCGTGTGCCACATCAGGCATCAAAAGGGTCCTAGGCTCCTGTCTGCAGCGGAGCCGTTGGTCTGGGGTGATGATGATGAATTTTACCGTCTGCGTGACACCAGTAATCATGTATGACCTGTGTCGGCGCTAGCGCCCGAAACCTTTCTCACTCAGTTTCAGTTACAGTTACATCGGCTTTCCAGCAAAGACTTCCTCTAGTCCTAGTACCACCGCCTAGACCCAAGTCCAGTTCTGGCCCTAACAATTACTTGTGAGGGGCGGTAGCCACCAGCCGGCTGCCTGCCAACGTGTAGTCCCAGAGCAAAGAGGAGAGCTATTGTGCGACGCCTCCAAAATAGGTCCTAACTGCTTCTAGGGGATAGGGGGTCGAGTGGCGCTTGCCAATCTACTTGACCGCCGTGGTGGAGGGGCCGGCGCCTGAGGGGCAGCCGGACCGTATACCACGGCTCTCCACCCGATCCTATCCTGAGCACGCTCAAACGCCGTGTCCGAAAAAGTCTTCCGATCAGAACGAGTGCCACTAGTTTCGCCTGGCTGCTGAATCAGTAGCTTAAGAAAATAGTGTCGGGAGGAGGCTGGAGGCCGGCCTTGCTGCCGAGCCACATCCATTGCGCAGTCAAAAGTCGTACGAGGAAGACGACTCAGTTTCACTTAGGCTGAAACTGGCTGGTGGTAGGACGTCCCGCGGCGCCAGCTCATGCAAAACACAGCTGCCCCACACGCCACACCTCACACCTCCCCCACACCTCCGCCTCCCCCACACCTCCCCACACACCTTCAGCAGGCCTGCAGCGGCCACGCCCTGTGCCGCGCCGGCAGGCAGGACGCTCCGCGGCGCGAGCTCAAACATGCGGATCGCGCGGTCATGGCACGTCGCGAGCGCGAGCGTGCCCTTCCGGTTGAGGGACAGGCCGCTGACCTTGGCTCCGCCGAGGACCTTCGGGGGGGGGTAGGATTAAGGGCAAGGGTTCAGGTTCTAGGGTGAGGTTCTTAGCGAGTCTTGGAGTTAAATGCGAGTACGAGCGTGCCCTTTGGGTTGAGGGACAGGCCGATGACCTTGGCTCCGCCGGGGACCTTCGGGGGGTGGGGATTAGGGCCAGGGTACAGCTTTTAGGGTCGCGGTGCAAGTTTCAGGGTGAGGGTCTTAAGCGAGTCTTGGAGTTGAATGCAAGCACGAGCGTGCCCTTTTGGATGAGGGACAGTCCGCTGACCTTGGCTCCGCCGGGGACCTTCGGGGGGTGGGGATGAAGGGCCAGGGTACAGCTTTTAGGGTCACGTTCAAGTTTCAGGGTGAGGGTCTTACGCGAGTCTTGGAGTTGAATGCAAGCGCGAGCGTGCCCTTTTGGTTGAGGGACAGGCCGCTGACCTTGGCTCCGCCGGGCACCTTCGGGGTTGACAGTTGAGGGCCACGGTACAGGTTTTAGAGCCAGGGTTGAGGTTTCATGGTGAGGGTCTTGACCCCCTATCCCCTGGAAGCAGTTAGGACCTGTTTTAGAGGCGTCGCACAATAGCTCTCCTCTTTGCTCTGGGACTACACGTTGGCAGGCAGCCGGCTGGTGGCTACCGCCCCTCACAAGTAATTGTTAGGGCCAAAACTGGACTTGGGTCTAGGCGGTGGTACTAGGACTAGAGATAGCCTTTGCTGGAAAGCCGATGTAACTGTAACTGTAACTGGTGAGGGTCAGGTGAGGGTCTTCAGCAAGTCTTGGGGCAAGTTGCGAGCGCGAGCGAACGTGCTCGTGCGGTTGACAGGCCGATGACCTTTGCTCCGCCGGGGACCTTCGGGATTAAGGGGTGAGGGCCAGAATTCAGGTTTTAAAGTCACGGTTCGGGCGTCAGGGTGGGGGTCTTTAGCGAGTCTCGGAGTTAGTTGCGAGCGCGGGCGTGCCCTTTTGGTTGAGGGACAGGCCGGGGACTTTGGCTTCGCCGGGGACCTTCGGGGGTGGGCATTAAGGGCCAGGGTCCAGGTTTCGGAGTGAGAGTCTTTAGCGAATCTTGGAGTTGAATGCGAGCACGAGCGTGCCCTTTCGGTTGAGGGACAGGCCGATGACCTTGGCTCCGCCGGGGACCTTCGAGGTTGGGGGTTAATGAGGGTTGAGGGTTGGGGGCAGCGAGAGCTGCGGAGCAGCAGCAGCAGCAGCAGCGCCAGCAGCAGCAGCAGCGGCGGCAGGAGAGTCAAGGGGTCGTAGCACAGAGTCTTGGCGTAAGTCACGAGCGCGAGCTTACCCTTTCGGTTGAGGGACAGGCCCTGGACGTTTGCTCCGCCGGGGATCTGAGTGGGTGGGGTGCGCGCGCATAAGTGAACACTCATGCGCTGTGAAGGAGCGACCGGGGTCGATCTTGTGATGCAAAACCGTGGAGATGACGTGTATCAGCGTCACGCCGGAAGGAAGCGTGCTGACGCACGCACGCACACACGCAACGCACACACCTTGACCACATCCAGAAACCGCAGGCTGTCTGCGTCGAGCAGCGCCAGGAAGCCCCCGCGGCCCTGTCCCATCAGCACCATGTCGCACGCCTTGTTGAAGATTGCGACGGCGCACGGCGACCCGGGGGCGGAGTCGCCGTCGACGGTGGGGAGGGGGGTGGCCTGCAGGTGTGTGTGTGTGAGTGTGTGTGTGCGTGCGTGCGTGCGTGTGTGTGTGTGTGCGTGCGTGTGTGTGCGTGTGTGTGTGTGTGTGTGTGTGTGTGTGACCTGGAGGCGGACGGCGACCCGGGCGCGGAATCGCCGTCGACAGGAGGGAGGGGCCTGCAGGGGTGGCAGAAGCAGGAGCAGAAGGAATTGCATCTACTGTGTGTGTGTGTGTGTGTGTGTATGTGTGTGTGGGGGGGGGGGGGACCTGGAGGCAGGGGGAGAGCCGGGCGCCCCGACCCCCGAACTTCCGTCCGTCCGTCCGTCAGCAAAAAACCTACAGCAAAAAACTCGCGCTGCCGGCCGCCCCCCCCCCCCCCGCACCTTGCACCCCTTCTCAAAGTCGATCAGCACGGGTGAGCTGCCGTCCGCAAAGCTCGCGACCGCCCGGTGCGGCGCACGCTGCGACAGCGACACGCACGACACGGGCCCCTTGAGCGCCGCGGTGTGCACGCGCTTGCCAGAGAGCACGTCCCACAGGACCACGCTGCTGTCGGCCGACGCACTCGCGAGCAGCTTGCCGTTGCGCGACCACGCGACCGAGGTGACGGGCGCGCTGCGCGTGGCGTGGCGTAACGCTGGTGCATGGGCACGCATGGCAGCGCGCATGGCGCGCTCCATGCACACTGTTCCACCAACCGCCCGCCCCCCCTCCTGCGCACTCACGTGTGCCCGGTGTACGTCTTGGCCACGCCCTTGGTGTCAAAGTCCCAGATTACGATGCTGCCCTGGGCCGTGCCAGCTGCATGGGCAGAGATTCAAAAGTGGGAGGCATGAGCACGGACGCACACGCCATACTGAACGCACATGCGCCACACCCACCTGCGAGCAGCGTTCCCCGCCGGTTGAACGCCACCGACGTCGCGGTGCCGTGCTCCAGGTACTCCTCGATGATCTCGGGCAGCTCCACCGCCTGGAACGGGTCTGCACGGGCGACCGGAGCAGCGCATGCAGCGCCCGGATATCAGCCCATGCGCGGGCGTTGGGAGCGTGCGATCATCGCGATGAGTGCATGGGTGGGCATCATGCGCCCATGTGTTCATACGCATGCGCACCCAGCAGTCGACGATTCATGGCTCCACACGGCTGGGTAGACAAGCCGCGCTCCCCACCGATCCGATGATTGATGAAAGGGGCGAACACAAAGCGCAGAGAAATTGGCGTTGTGTGGGAACTCGTAAAACTATAAATTGGCGCTCCGTCTGCAGATTTCTGATGCTGCATAGTGGGATGTTCAGAGCGTTATAGTGTTGAATTTTGCAAGGTGACGATGGAGGCTAACTGGGGGAACCTTTTTGCACGGGCAAAGGCAACAGTAGCGACAGTAGCGGACAGCATAGCAGAGTCGCTTACAGTGGAGCATGAGGCGCCAACAGCAGAGCAGCAGCAGCATCAACGGGGTAAGGGGGGGGGGCATGCAGCGCCATGCGTGTCACATGAGTCATGCACACACGCACACAAACGCACACACGCGCACACACACATGCACACACACACATGCGCACACACACACACACACGCACACACACACACTGCGCACCAGCACCAGCACCAGCCAGCGGCGGCGGCGGCTCCGGGCCCAGCACCAGCGGCGGCGCGGCCTCCGATGTGTTTGACCGCGTGAAGTTAACGCTCGACCGCGTGAAGTCCAGCGCGCTCAACTCGTACCAGGGCTCTGTCGCCGCCGCGGCAGCACGGGGCGCGGCAGAGGGCGATGGGCCGCGGATAGGGCCGCCCCCGGACATCCTCGACCGCATAAAGCAGGTCGGTGCACCACGGCGCGGCTGCTGGGAGGCGCACAGCACACACAACCAACCAACCACGCGTTACATGAGGCCGTCAGTATGCACCGGCAATGCCTGTACTACCAACAGCAATACATCCCGGCAATTGTTACGAGGTCCGACCCGTGCACTGGGATGTCTTTCGAATAGCGGGTGACCGACCAACGCCTGAATCGAGTGGATAGTATCCTTGGTTTGGGGGGGGGGGGGGGGGGGCACACACACACACACACACGCGTGCGCGGCGCGTCGTGTGCGTCCACCCCAACCCAAACCTCGACACATCCGTACCCTGCAGGAGCCCTCACCAAACACACCAGCACCACCACCGCGTCGTGCGTCGCCCTACACCCGAAGACCCTACCCTTTTAGGAATGGAGCCCCCGGAGTCCAACATTGAGACGCCGGCTGTCCAGCAACGACGTCTTCTAGTCCTAGTACCCCCCCCCCTCGACCCAAAGTCCAGGTCTGGCCCCAGTCTGGCCCTAGCAATCACGTGGTAGAGGGGCGGCGGTCACCAGCCGACTTGTCACTCACCCCCCAAAGCACATCCTGTGCAGGGGATCAGGGCCTCCTACATAACATAATTAACAAATGCAAAGGCATCCGTAATACCGTACGGGCACTTTGCCTTTCCGAATACGTATCGTTTTGGCCCCCGCCCCCCCCCCCCCCAGCGACGCTGGGAAACTAATGCAACTCGTCAAAAATCGCGATATGGGGCGCGTAAAAACGACGAAACCCGAAGAAAAAATATCCCCCGCGATCTGCCCGCGATCGCAGTAATTAATCAACAATCATAGTTCCCCCCCCCCCCCCCCCCCCCTCACCCCCCGGGCAGGCATGAAATTGTAGGAGTTATTTTATTCTGGAATCAAGTTGAGGGAGGAATGTCAGAGGAATATGCTTCCTGAGGAAACCCCGTTTTTTCAGGGGGCTCGTTATTGGGGGAGCTATGGGCATTGTATGGGCATCCAACCAGGGGGGGGGCAGAAAAAAACAGAAAATACAGGCACGCTGAATATCAATCTCTTTGATGTGTACGTTCCAAATCAAGCGGAATTTTTGAATTCGGACACCTGGAGGCCAAGATATCAGGGCTCAGTGTGAAAAGTGGGAGGGGGGGGGGGGCGCAAAAAAATAAATACGGGGGGTCCAGAGCTTTCTTTCCAGCAGGCCGTTTTCGACAGGAAGGCCACCATTGGAACCGCCTTGATGAGAGGAGCACGAATCCACTCTCAGAAAGGATCCTGGATTAATAGGGTGGGGGTCTATACCCCTCAACGCCCCAACTCCCCCGCGTGCTCCCTCCGGGGCACCAAGTGCCCACCTAGGGATCAACCTTCATAGATTGAGATGGGACCGATGCTATCTGAATTTCCTTGGAGAGCACCTCAGGAGAGTCAACCCTGAATCTGCCTGGAAAGTGTGAACTGGAGGCTCCACACTCCTTGGTGGCGGCCATCGAAGCCATGATATGCTGCATTTGGGGGGTTATTTTGGCTATCCTTTGGCGACAGACATTGCGATGGACAGCCCTTTCTGTAAGGAAGCCATGCGCCTTGGTCCCGGCTCCATGCATGGTGTATTCAGCGAGAGGGGGTTGGGCGTGGGGGGGTCAGACCCCCCCCAAATAAATATGCACCGTGCCTGCAGGAAATCAGTTTCTTGCCCCCCCCGTGATCCAAACCTATTCTTGATTGAATTTACCCCCGCTCCTCTTACGGTACCCTCCGCAGGAGCTTGGTGCGTCGGTCATCAACCTCCACAAGCTGCGCAGCCTCGCGATCTACGGTGTCCCGGATCGAGACCTGAGGACGATCGTGTGGAAGGTGTGGGAGCCGCATGGGTGGGGGGGGGCACATGCAGATGCGTACGTGGGGGGGGGACTGTGCTGGGGGGGGAGGGGGTGATCGCCATCCTTTTGGGGTCTTGTGTTTTTTTACTGTGTCTAGGCGCTCCCGTTGTGCTATGCTTTCGACGACGAGGAGATGCAGAAGGTTGCGCGCATGGGCACTCGAGTGTGCGTGGGCGCGGCGAGCAACACGTGGCGCCGCAAGCGCTGTGTGACAGCGCCCATGCACGCTCGCGTGCGCACCCACACAAATACATAAATACGTACACACATAAATGCACACGCATTCACACATGCACACACACGCACACACATGCTTGCACGTGCACACACGCGCACACGCATGCACACACAGGTTCACACGTATTCGCACACACACGCACACACACACACACACTATTTCACACACACACACATGCGCACACACGCACACACACACACACATACACACGCTCACCACCCTTTGTCGCAGCTGCTGCTGGGCTATCTTCCCCCCAGCCCTGAGGAGTGGCCGGCCACGCTCGCTCAGCGGCGAACGCAGGTGCGTGTGTGTGTGTGTGTGTGTGTGTGAGCTTGCGTGTGGTCGATTTTACAGTCTGTCGGACGCCTAAGATGGTTTGTTTTACCTGTGTGTAACGTGACAGGAGGCCACTACCAGTGGTCCCTGGGAAGGATTTTAGTAATTAGTTTTTTGCCGGCTCCAGCAACTTTGACCGCTCATACCAGGCACAATACACAGCGGGTATTCATGCAATGCATGCCGTTGTGCTGCTCTCGGCAACGCATCGCTCCACGCCCTCACCCACTAAGTGTGGGGTGGTTTTCTGAGAAATGGGAAATCCGGCTCGGAGCGGTATACGGCTCGCAGGGGAATCACTGGCCCCTACCCATTGCAAACCCGCTGCGTACGTGCATGTGCAGTACAGCGGCCATCCGCGGCAATTTGACGCCCGACAGCGGCCCTCCCAACCAACCACCAAGAGGAAAAATAAACAATCCTCCTGCGTCCCACCTAAATTTTGCTTGTTACATCCGGCTTGTCAACCCCTGCGTGTGCAGTACCGTGTGTTCTGCGACGAGCTGATGCTCTGCAAGACGCGCGTGTCGACCGGCGAGCCGCGATGGCAGGCGGAGGAGCGGCTCGCGGCAGAGGCGGCGCACAAGGAGGAGAAGGCCGCTGCTGCTGCTGCTGCTGGTGCTGCTGCTGGTGCTGCTGGCGCTGCTGGCGCTGGCGCTGCTGCTGCTGCTAGTGCTGCTGGCGCTGATGCTGCTGCTAGCGCTGGTGCTGATGCTGGCGCTTCTTCTTCTGGTGCTGGTGGCGCTGACACTGCTGCTGGCGCTGCTGCTAATGCTACTGGCGCTGCTGCTATTGCTGCTGATGCTGATGCTGGTGCTGATGCTGGCGCTTCTTCTTCTGGCGCTGTCACCGCTGCTGGCGCTGCTACTAATGCTGCTGGCGCTGCTGCTGCTGACGCTGCTGCTGACGCTGCGTCTGGGTCTGGTGCTGACGCTGCTTCTGGGTCCGGTGCTGCTGGCGCTGCTGCTGCTCCTGCTCCTACTGCTGCTCCTGCTGCTCCTGCTGCCGACGCGGCTGCGGCAGCCGCAGCAAGACAACACCACAGCAGGGGCGGCGGCGGCGACCGCCACCCCCCGCCAACTTACCCCCCTATCCGGAGCTGCAGCCAGCTGGAGTGCAAGGACGTGACGGACGCCGACCACCCGCTGTCAGTGGAACAAGGCAGCGAGTGGAACACGTTCTTCCAGGTGCGGTCGTTGGCTCGGCTCTGATAGTGGCATGGTGCTGCTGCTGCTCCGTCTGCTGCCATCGTGATGAGCGTGGTGGCCAGCAATCATGATGACTCGATGGCTCAACACATGCCACTGCTGCTGCCGCTGCCGCCAGCTGATGGCGACCATGTGGCAGCAGCCATGGTTCTGCCGCGACGTGCGCCAGCAGCCGTGTCTCAGTTGTGGGCGCCTGCTGCTGCTGCCTGCTGCTGCCTGCTGCTGCTGCCTCATCTTGCCTGCTGCCTGCTGGTGCCTGCTGCTCCCTGCTGCCTCCTGCTGCCTCCTGCTGGCGATAGTGATGACAGTGATGATGACGATGCATGCATGCATGCACAGCGGAGGTGATGCCGCCGCTGACAATGACAATGACGATGGCTTTGCATGCACGCATGCATGCATGCGCACGGCTCGGAGGTGCTGCTGCTGCCGCTGCCGCTGCTGTGGATGGTGATGCATGCATGCACCCGTGCGCAGGACTCGGCGGTGATGCTGCAACCGATGACGATGCATGCATGCATGCGCACGGCTCGGAGGCGGTGCTACTGCTGCTGCTGCCGCCGCTGCCGATGTTATTGGTGCTCATGGTGCTTGCATGCGCAGGACTCGGAGGTGATGCTGCAAGTTGAGCGAGACGTGTTGCGCACGCAGCCCACGATGGAGTTCTTCACGGGGGAGACGCCGGAGGCGGAGACGCACCGAGAGGTGTGCGTGTGCATGTGCGCGTGTGTGTGTGCATGTGTGTGTGTGTGTGTGTGTCAGGACAGAGAGACGCCAGAGGCTGAGATGCACCGAGAGGTGTGTGTGCGTGTGCGCGCGTGTGTGTGTGCGTGCGTTGCATGCGTGTGAGTGTGTGTGTGTGTGTGTGTGTGTGTGTCGGAGATGCACCGAGAGGCACGCACGCTTTTCAGGCTGGCTGTCTGGTAACGAGCGGGTGGATGCGTGCCAGCCCTCCCCCACTCCCCGCCGCATGCATGCATGCAGTGTGAATGTGTGTCCACTCAGTGGACTAGTACGGGTGATGTCCGCATGCCTCAGGCATCGGGTCAGTGATTCCCCTGTGAGCCGTATACCGCTCCGAGCCGGACTTCCCACTTCCCAGAAAACCACCTCACACTTGGTGGGAGAGGGCGTGGAGCGGTGCGTTGGAAAGCTCTTGCCGAGAGCAGCCCAACGGCATGCGTTGCATGAATACCCGCTGTGTATTGTGCCTGGTGTGAGCGGTCAAAGTTGCTGGAGCCGGCAAAAAAAACGTATTGCTAAAATCCTTCCCAGGGACCACTGCGGGTGATGTCCGCATGCCTCGAGCATCGGGTGCGCACGCACAAGCACAATATGCCATCAAAGACGTCCGACACGACTGTGAAATCGACCACATCGCCAGAGGTTTTGACAGGCCGTCCGCTCCCTCACTGGCCTCACCCCTTCTCCGCTCCCACGTGCACCCATGCACACACACACACACACACACCACCACCACCCGCCCCACCCTCCCACACACACAGGAGCTCAAGCGCTGCTTGTTCAAATACGCGAAGCTCAACCCGGGGCTGCGCTACATCCAGGGCACACACGCACACACACACACACACACAGGAGCTCAAGCGCTGCCTGTTCATGTATGCGAAGCTCAACCCGGGGCTGCGCTACATCCAGGGCATGAATGAGCTCATCGCGCCGCTGTACTACCTGTTCCGTAACGACTCTGATGACCAGGTGACTGCTGCTGCCTCAGTGGCTGTCTCTGTAACTCTGTCTTGCTCTCTCTCTCTGTCTCTCTTTCTCTCTCTTTCTGCCTCTCTCTCTCTGTTACACATGCATGAACGAGGTCATGGCGCCGCTGTACTACCTGTTTAGGAACGGCTCTGATGACCAGGTGAGTGCTCTCTGTCTCAGTGTCTCTCTCTCTCTGTCTCTCTCGGTTACTCTGTCTCATCTGTCTCTCCCTCTCTCCATCTCTGTCTCTCTGTCTCTCTGTGTTTCACATGCATGCATGAATGAGCTCATCGCGCCGCTGTACCTTTCTAGGAACGACCCAGTTGACCAATTTACTGCTGCTCCTTTAGTGTCTCTCTGTCCCTCTGTCTCTCTCAGTCCCTCTGTCTCTCTCTGTCTCTCTGTCTCCCTCTTTCTCCCTCTTTCTCCCTCTTTCTCCCTCTGTCTCTCTGTGTTGCACAAGCACGCTCCCTAGTAGGCTAGCGCGCTGCGTGGCCTTGTGTGCCCTTCTAGTAGAGCTCCCCTAAACGTGCAGTCTAGGCCTTAACTCACGCCCCGGGGTCCTAAGGGCGCGCACGTGTAAAAACTGTAAAAACTGCACATGCACGCTCGCATGCATGAATCAACTCACAGCGCCGCTGTGTTCACGGGCTTGCACCCCCTCCTCCTCCACCCACCCCCTCCCACACATTTGCACACCCACACACACACACACACACATACACACACACACACAACCGCAGGCTCGCCAGGACGCGGAGGCCGACACCTTCTGGTGCTTCATGGAGCTCATCTCCGAGTCGCGCGACCACTTTTGCGCTGCGCTCGACAACACGTCGTCAGGCATCAAGTGTGTGTGTGTGTGTACGTGTGTGTGTGTGTGTGTGGAGGGCACGCGTGTGTGGAGAGTTCGTGGACCACTTTTGCGCTGCACTCGACAACTCGTTGTCAGGCATCAAGTGTGTGTGTGTGTGTGTGTGTGGAGGTCACGTGTGTGTGGAGGGTATGTGGACCACTTTTGCGCTGCGCGCGACAAGTCGTCGTCAGGCATCAAGTGCGTGTTGCGTGTGTGTGTGTGTGTGTGTGTGTTGCGTGTGTGTGTGTGTGGAGGGCACGTGTGCGTGGAGGGTGTTTGGTCAACTTTTGCGTGGCGCTCGACAACAAATCATCCGGCATTAAGTGTGTGTGTTGCGTGTGTGTGTGTGTGTGTGTGTGTTGCGTGTGTGTGTGTGGAGGGCACGTGTGCGTGGAGGGTGTTTGGTCAACTTTTGCGCGGCGCTCGACAACAAATCATCCGGCATTAAGTGTGTGTGTGTGTGTGTGTGTGTGTGTTTATGTGGAGGGCAAGTGTGCGTGGAAGGTGTGTGGACAACTTTTGCGCGGCGCTCGACAACAAATCATCCGGCATTAAGTGTGTGTGTGTGTGTGTGTGTATGCCATGTGTGGCGGAGGGTGCCGTCAGCAGTCTACCTGTGTTAATACCCCTCCCCAACCCCCCTCGCGCCCGACCTTTGTTCAGGGCGACACTCGCGCGGCTCATGGTTATGCTGCGCCACCACGACGAGGCGCTGTGGCGGCACGTCGAGGTCACGTGCCAGGTCGACCCGCAGGTGCGCCAGCAGGGGTCGGGGGTGGGGGGTGGGGGGTCGGTAAGCGCTGAGGGTTTAAGATTTGTGTAAGGCGCTGTAGGGGTGCTGTGGGGGCGTCGCATAAAAGCTGTCATTGTTGCTCTAGGGCTTCACGTTGGCAGGCAGCCGGCTGGTTGCTACTACCGCCCCTCACAAGTACTTTTTAGGGCCAGAACTGGACTTGGGTCCAGGCGGTGGTACTACTAGGACTAGAAGGGAGTCTTCGCTAGAAAGCCGATGCTACTGTTTCTCTTACTGTGGCGGCAAGTTGAGGTCACGCGCCAGGTCGACCCGCAGGTGCGCTATACAAGCTAGCTGGGTGCCACGCAGCTACCAGGCAGCTGCCGGGGCAGCTACCAGGCAGCTGGATGCCAGGCAGCAGTGTGCAGCTGCGATGCAGCAGTTTGCAGCTGCCAGACAGCTAACAGGCAGCTACCAGGCAGCTGCCGGCCAGCTGGGTGCCAGGCCGCAGTGTGTGTGCATGCGCGCACTGTGCGTGTGTGTGTGCGTGACAGGCACGCGTGCTTACACAAACGCAGCACACGCTCACACACGCGTGCTCACGCACATGCACACACGCACACACGCACACTCACACACACACAGTTCTATGCCTTCCGCTGGGTCACGCTCCTCGTGAGCCAGGGGTTGAGACATCCGCCCTTCTCACAACATGTCCCAACACACACACACACACACACACACACACACACGCGCCGCACTTGACGTGCGTTCGCTGACACACACGCACATGCACACGCCCCCCAGACGCCTGGGCCGAGTACCCGCCGCTGTACGTGGCCGCCCAGTTCATTGATGTCCTTCGACATACAAACACGCGCTCACACACGCGCGCTCACACACACGTACAGCACACACAAAACACGCACAGCACACACACACACACACACACGCAGTTCTACGCCTTCCGCTGGGTCACGCTCCTCCTGAGCCAGGAGTTTGCGCTGCAGGACATTTACCGCATCTGGGACATGATCCTGAGCGACCCACGCGGGCGGAGCGACTGCCTGCTGCGCGTGTGCACCGCGATGGTGCTGCACGTGCGCGACATTCTCATGAAGGTGGGCTGGGTGGGTGTGGGTGTGGGTGAGTGGAAGGCCAAGGTGGTGCGAGCGACCCGTGCGGGCGGGGCGACTGCCTGCCTGTGTGTGCTGTTCCGCAACGTCATGCCTCTTACCCCGTCGTGCGCGCACGTGTCCCGCATCGTTGCAGGGCGACTTCACCGTCATCATGAAGACGCTGCAGCGCTTCCCCCCGGTGGACATCAACGTCATCCTGCACAAGGCGTCGCTGCTGCCGCCGCTGCCAGACGACCACTAGGCGACACAGGGTATCTGACACGGGGCAATGTCCCTGGCTGGCACTCAGACGTGTCCCAGGCAGAGACGCCTTCATGGGCCCCGCCCTACACCGCAGCTTAGCTAGACCCGACGTCCCGTGACAGTGTCGTGACAGGCGTTTTTTTTATGGGTTCGAGGGTGGATACAACCCCACGGCCCAGGTCGGAGCCCTTGTCCTGTGACGTGTCACTAGGAGCTAGGAGTAGCCGCGGTGATGATCGGGGCTGGCACGAGAACTGAAACTCTGAAGGAGAATCGCCTGCCACTCGGCCGCCTTCTCGTTTCGCCTGACCCCGACTCGATGAGGGCCTTGAGAGGAACAGCTGGTGCAGAAAGAAGTCGCAGCGACCAGGTGGGTTGTTTGTGTGGTGCGTCACCGCGTGCGCTTCTATCGTCTGGAACTCTGGCTCCACATCCTACGACTTCCTAGATCGGTCCCAACCATGGGAGAGCGCAAGCGAGCCCGCCAAGCAACAGCGTCACCACGGCGTGACGTCTGTTGCTTGCTCTTTGTGCGCCTGCGGGCAGCCGCTGTGTGCCATGCCGGAGCCAGACTCGTCCCCACAGGACCTTCAGTGATATTCATCATCACACCTCAACTGACGCAGGCTGAGTCAGGTAACAGGTAGCCAAGCTGGTGTTGGGGCGCACGCGGGGGCGGTGGGCAGTCATTTAACGTGCACACAAGTCGGTTCAACTCTAGGTCCTGGGACTGCCCCCCTGCAGTCCAATCCAATCCACAAGTCGGTGTAACAATGATCCTTGGCAACGGTCCCACGACACGCGCGGTCTCACACACGCCGCCGTGACGGGCCAGCATTCTTGCACGCCAGCAGCAGCGCACACGTGCGCAACTGGTGTGCGCTCTCGATAGTAACCCAACGTCTTAACAACGGCCGTCCAACACAGAGTGGCCGACACAGTGGCCGTCAAAAGGTCAACCAGAGGCACCAGGCACCAGGCGCCACAAATCAAGCAAATACGCGCGGGCGGCTGCCGCACGGTGGCCGCCGCGACGACGAGCACCGCACCCTCGAAGCCGCGGCGGCAGCAGCGGCCGCGTGCACCGCGGTCGCGCGGCGACGCCCTGGCGGCCCCGCCGCCGCGCGCGGCGCCACCCCCCCCGGCGCCCTGCAGCCCGCGCAGCCGCGCCGCCCCTGCCCCGCGCTGCGCCCCCCCTCCGCCGTAGAAGCCGCCCCCCGCGCCGCCGCCCGCCGTGGTACCCGCGCTGGTGCCGCTCGCCTCGCCCGCGCCGCGACCGCTCACGCCCGCGGCGCGGAACGCGCGCGTGCCAACGGGGCTGCCGCCGCCGTCGCCCGCGGCGGCGCCCGCGCCCTGCGTCGCCACCGCGGCGGCGCGCGCCTCCTGCGTTAGGTCCCCCGGGCGCTGGCCCGCCTGCAGCATACGCACCATGGCGGGGAGCTCCCCGACAGAGAAGTCGTAGGGAATGGAGATGAAGCCAGAGTCCCAGACCTGGAAAAGGGGGGTGGGTGGGTGCGCATCAGCAGCGTGTGTGTGACAGCGATCCATGGACGCATACCTTAACGGAAAGACAATTCCCATTCATAGCCCATGTAACAACAAATACCTAAGAAGGTACGTAAGAAGGTACCTAAGAAGAAGTGAAAAACGATGAATTGGCAAGGACCACCATTGTAAAGCCATTCGTCTAAAGAAGCAGCTTCCCGAACAGGGTAGAAGTGTGAACCAATTGCGTTTGAAGTTGGGATTACAGCACCAGAAATGATGTTACCGTAAAATAAAGAACCAGAAACTGGCTCACGGATACCATCGATGTCAACTGCAGGTGCAGCAGCAGCACGAGCCTTTCTCGCTCGCATCCCCCCCTCCTGCCCTCTGAGGGGTCCCTCCCTCCCCCCCCGCCTGCCTCTCCCCCCTCGGCCTCGTCCCCACAGCCATAGCCACCCACTCCATGCCCACCTCGTAGCAGTCATCGCTGCGATGCACGCGCCAGAGAGGTCGACCGTCTGTCAAGACGCAGCGGCTGCAGCCGAGCCCTGGCCTCCCCCCCCTCCTGCTTCTTCCCCCCCCTGCCTCATTTCCACAGCCACAGCCACACCATCCCCTCCTGGTACTTGCTGCCCCCCTCCCCCTTCTCCTGCTTCTTCCCCCCACTGCCTTGTTTCCACAGCCACAGCCATCCCACCCCCTCCTGCTTCTTGCTGGCCCCCTCCCCCTCCTGCTTCTACCCCACGGCCTCGTCTCCACATCCACATCCACAGCCACACACACCATCCCCCTCCTGCTTCTTCCCCCGCTGCCTCGTCTCCACAGGCACAGCCACAGCCGCACATACGCACCTCGTAGCAGTCATCGAGTGCGATGCACGCGCCAGAGAGGTCGACCGTCTGCCGGATGATGTGCGCGTTCTCGAGCAGGCGGCGCGCGCCGTCGTTCACGCGGTCGTTCATGCAGATCTTGATCACGACCTGCGTGTATGTGTGTGTGTGTGTGCTGAGGCAGGCGGTGCGCGCCGTCGTTCACGCGGTCGTTAATGTAGATCTTGATGACGACCTGCGCGCGCGTGTGTGTGTGTGCGTGCATGTGCTGAAGCAGGCGGCGCGCGCCGTCGTTCACGCGGTCGTTCATGCAGATCTTGATGACGACCTGCGTGCATGCGTGTGTGTGTGTGTGTGCGTGTGTGTGCGTGTGTGTGCGTTTGTGTGTGTGTGTGCTGAAGCAGGCGGCGCGCGCCGTCGTTCACACGGTCGTTCATGCAGATCTCCATCACGTACTGCGTGTATGTGTGTGTGTGTGTGTGTGTTTCTGTGTGCGCACGTCCTCCAGCAGTGCCTCCTCACCCCCCCCTCCCGCGACCCAAGCCTGCCCCCCAAAGAGGGGACCCCTACAAAGAACCCATGGCAGTTCTGCCCCCCTCCCCTACCCACCCACACCTTTGCGTCGAGCGCCACGCGCACGTCCTCTAGCAGTGCCCCACCCCCCCTCGCGCGACCCAAGCCTGCCTCCCGCCGCAGACGAGGCCCATAGAAATAACCCACAGCAGTTCTGCCCCCCCCCCTCCACCCTCCACACACAAACCTTTGCGTCGAGCGCCACACGCACGTCCTCCAGCAGCGCCCCCCCCCCCCCTCGCGTTGCAACCCTGCCCAAATACTGAATGGAGACCACTGCAACGACCCTGCAGACAACAGTGCAAACACGCAACCCTCCCCCAACTGCTCGACAGTGGAGACTGAAAGGAGAACCCTGGAAAGACCCCATCGCGGTCGCTCACCCCCCCCCCTGGTAGGCTGGCGCGCTGCGTGGCCTTGCGGGCTCTACTAGTAGAGCTCCCCTAGACGTGTAGTCTAGGCCTCGACTCACGCCCCGGGGTCCTCCGGGCGCGTACATGTAAAACATGTAAAAAAAATCACCCACCTTTGCGTCGAGTGCCACGCGCACGTCCTCGAGCAGCGCCTCCTCTCGCGCGCGGACTGCGTGCACCTGGGGTGGGCGAGCGTGTGTGTGTATGTGTGTGTATGTGTGTGTGTGTGTGCGCGCACGTCCTCCAGCAGCGCCTCCTCTCGCGCGCGGACTGCGTGCGCCTGGGGTGGGCGAGCGTGTGTGTGTGTGTGTGTGTGTGGCCGGGCAGTTGGCAGACACGTTGCGCATGGAGCCCCTCCCCCAAAACCAAATTCCTCCTACTTCTTCCCACCTGGCGTGGACGAGCGTGTG
>VFSX01000060.1:192500-227500 GCA_016618255.1 Chlamydomonas sp. UWO 241 | reverse complement strand
GCTGTGGGCATGCATGAGCATGCGGTGCCATGCGGTGCGGTGTGTGCCTCTTCCCCGCATGTCTCCGTGTCTTCAGTGCGCCGAGCACGTGATCCCACCCTAACCACGCACGTAGCCGGCGGCCGTGGAGCAGCCGCCTGGAGCAGACGACGCGGCCGCTACGCCAGCCAAGAAGAAGGTTGTGCGCAAGGTGAAGCCCAAGGTGGCTGCTGCAGATGATGGCGCAGACGGCGGGGACGGGGCCGAGGGCCTCGTCCCGTGGGGGAAGAGGAAGGCGGTCAAGAAGCTGGTCGTGAGGAAGAAGCCAGCGGCGGGCGATGCAGCAGCGCCAGCGCCAGCGCAGCCGGCAGAGGAGGAGCAGGCGCCGGGCGTCGGCACAGCAGCGCCCAACGGTGCTCACGCGGAGGAGCACGGTCGTGCCGGGCGCAACTCGGGCGGTGGCGTGGCGGCGACGCCTCAAGGTAGAGAGGCCGGCGGTATCGGCAGCGGTGATGGCGACGGCGGCTGGGGCGACGACGACCTCAACGGCATCGGCGCACACGACCCCACCGACGACGCACCCGCCGCCGCGCCAGATGAGCCTGGGGCGAGCGGATCGCTCGAGGGCGGGGGCGGGGCTGGGTGGGACGACGGAGTCAAGCCGGCTGCTGCCGCTGCTGGTGACTCCGGGCAGGAGCGTCGGCCAGCCGAGGCCGATGCAGACCAGGAAGAGCCGGCAGCGCCAGCCGTGGGCGTAGCGGCACCGTCGCATCGGGAGGAGGAGGAGGGGGAGGAGGAGGACGGGTTCGCGGCAGCCGCGGCCGTGCTGCGCGAGGAGCAGCAGCAGCAGCAGCAGCGCTCGTCGGCGGGCGGCTGGGGCGAGGGCGGCGGCGGCTGGGGCGCGAGCCTCGCCAGCGTCGTCCCCGGCTGGGGCGGAAGCGACGGTGGCGCGCACGCGCCGCCTGCGCCCGGTGCACCACCGCCCGAGCCTGAGCCAAAGGAGGAGGCGCCGCAGTCGCGCGGCGCGTCGCCGCCCGCCGCGCCCACGCCCGCGCCCGCCCCTCCCCTGTCCGACGCGGTGCCGTCGCTCTCCGACGTCGACGCGACGACCGTGGTGGGCCTGTCCCGCTCCGCGCTCGAGACGCTCGCGCTTCAGGTGCGTGTGGGAGGTGTGTGGGGGAGGTGTGGGGCAGGTGGGTCCCTCGTCGTGCGACGTCGTCGCGCGTGTCGAGCGTCTGTGTGCTGACGTGGCGCTCGCGCTGCGGGCGGGTGCAGGCTGCACTGTGCTGCGCTGTGCCGTGCTGTGCTGTGCTGTGCTGTGCTGTGCCGTGCCGTGCTGCGCCGTGCTGCGCTGTGCCGTGCTGCGCTGTGCCGTGCCGTGCCGTACTGCACTGTGCTGTGGTGCACTGAGCTGTGCTGTGGAGTGCTGTATTGGGTTGGGTTGTGTGCGTTGCACACGTGCACTGCTCCGAGTATGCGTGCGTGCGCGGCAGGCGTCGTTGAGCCCCTCCGTCTGATTGGCAGACACGCCTCGGGGCGCGCACGTGCCCTGTGCCGTGGAAGCTGCATGTGGGGTGACGGATCTCGCCCTCAAATGCTGAACCAGGGCGGTTATATATGTCGCCACTCTGTCTCTCGCCGCCCTCCCACCGCAGCCACCGCCTAAACCCTCAACCTTAAACCCTTAAACTCTCCGGGTCTCGCCCTCCAATGCTCAACCAGGGCGGTTGCCTCTGTCGCCAAACACCCATCGCCACCCTCTCCCACTGCCACTCTCCCACTGTCATCTGCCAACCACCGGCACCTGGCACCCTCTCATCCCGTCCCCGCCCACCCTCCTGCTGCGCCACGCGACCAAGGAAGCTCATACAAAACATCAACACCAAAAACGACACTCACCGAGGCCTCACCCACCTCTTGTTCAGGTCGCCGGCTTGTCCGCGCAGTATAGCGCACAGCTACTGCGCCACGCGACCAGGGAGGCTCAGCAAGCCCTGAAGAGAGATGACCCCAGCAGACCCTAACCGTGACCCCACCCACCCACCCTGCAGCTCGCCGGCTCCTCCGCGCAGTCCAGCGCGCAGCTGCTGCGCCACGCGACCAGGGAGGCTCAGCTGCAGGGCCTCGTCGCATCGCTGACGGAGCGAAACGAGGAGCTCGCGCTGCGGTCGTCCAAGATCAGCGAGCAGGACTTTGAGGAGGTGGGCTTTGTGGGTTCTTTGTGGGTCGGGGGCAGGGTCGAGGGCTCGAAAAGTGTTGGTTGAGGGCTTTAAAAACCTTAGTGAGCGCCAAGGGATGAGGCGCGCCCCGGAGCTCGCGCTGCGGTCGTCCAAGACCAGCGAGCAGGACTTTGTGGAGGTGAAACCCTTGAACCCTGGCCCAGTCGCCCAGCCACAGCCCTCTCGTGCCATGCGTGATGGATTTGATGGATTTGCGTACGAAAAAGGGCAAAGAAACGTCGTACCGCACAACGGCAGTAAGGGTCGAGCAAGGGTGGCAACTAAGACTAAACTAAACCCATACAGCCCCAGCCTGGCGGCTGCCGAGCGCGAATTGCGTGTGCCGACCAAGGACCAAGTACCACACGCACACACACACTCACACACACACGCACACACTCCCTCCCTCCCAGGTGCGCTCCGAGTTTGAGACCCGCTTGGGTGCCGCCGATAGCAAGGTCTACGCGCTGCCCAAGCACCACACACACACACACACACACACACACACGCACACACACACACACACACTCCCAGGTCCGCTCCGAGTTTGAGACCCGCCTGGGCGCCGCCGAGAGGAAAGTCTATGCGCTGACAAAGGAGCGCGACGCCCTGCGCAAGGGCAGCGAGAAGCTTGCCGACTACAGCGCGACGATCAAGGAGAGGGACGGGGTTATCAAGCAGGTGGGGGCCCCGGGGCGCCGTAGTGTTTCGCCCCTTTTTTTTTGTATGTGTGGGGGTGGAGTGCATGTGGCAGTGCGACAGAGGAGGGGGAGAGGAGGGGTGCTGCGCAGGTAGCGAGAGAAGCTGGTTGACTACAGTGTGACGATCAAGGCGAGGGACGGGGTCATCAAGCAGGTGGGGACCCCGGGGCGCCGTAGTGTTTTGCCCCTTTTTATGTTTGTGTTTGTGGGGTGGGTGGGGTGCGTGTGATAGTGCGACAAAGGGGGAGGAGAGGAGGGGTGCTGCGCACGGTCAGCGCGAGAAGCTGGCTGACTACTGGCGCGACGATCAGGGAGAGGGACGGGGTCACCAAAGCAGATGGTGACCCCGGGGCGGATTTTGCCTTTTTGTGTTTGTGTGTGGGGTGGTGGGGGTGCGTGTGGGGTGGGGCGCATGTGGCAGTGCGACAGGGGTGTGCGTGTGTGGAAGGGGACGCAAGGGCATCGCGAGAAGCTGGCTGACTACGGCACGACGATCAAGGCGAGGGACGGGGTCATCAAGCAGGTTAGTTGGGTCGCTGCGAAATCGATTTGTTCTGGTGACGCATATGAAACGCGTATGCAGCAACAACAGCAGCAACTCTAGCTAGCAGCAACAGCAGCAGCAGCAGCAGCAGCAGCAGCACCAACAACACCGATAATAAGAACAACAGCAGCAGCAGCAATAACAGCAACAACAACAACAACACAGTTCTTGGAGAGGGGGGCGAGCGGCTCGGCTAGCCACCCCTAGGCCCGCAAAACCCCAACCACCAACCGCCAATCCCCGCTCACACAAAACAGGTAATGAAGGAGGGTGAGCGCCTCGCGGCGCTCTTCTGCAGCCTCAAACACACCAACACACCAACCGCCGACCAATTGCCGACGAACCGCCAACTAACCGCCAATCCCCACTCACACAAAACAGGCCATGGAGGAGGGCGAGCGCCTCGCGGCGCGCGCATCTGTGGCCCCCCCCAAAACCACGTAACCACCCTTCAACCCTCAAATCCCAACCAACCAACCAACCAACCGCGAAACACGAAACAGGTCATGGCGGAGGGCAAGCGCCTCGCGGCCTGCATCTGCGCCCCCAGGAACCAACTTGACAATCCGCCAATCCTGCTTAATCTTACTAATTAATTTTATCCTTAACCCTAAACCCTAAACCCTAAACCAATCCCATTTAAACAAACAGGTCATGGAGGAGGGCGAGCGCCTCGCAGCATGCATCTGCGGCCTCAAAAAACCCAACTCGACAATCCGCCAATCCTGTTAAATCTGATTAATTAATTTAATCATAAACCCTAAACCCTAAACCCTAAACCCTTAACCCCAAACCAATCCCATTTAAACAAATAGGTCATGGCGGAGGGAGAGCGCCTCGCGGCCCGCATCTGCGACCTAAACAAACCAACTTGACAATCCGCCAATCCTGTTAAATCTGATTAATTAATTTAATCATAAACCCTGAACCCTAAACCAATCCCATTTAAACAAACCAGGTCATGGCGGAGGGCGAGCGCCTCGCGGCGCTCATCGGCAGCCTCAAACACACCAACCGCCGACCAACTGCCGACTAACCGCCAATCCCCGCTCACACAAAACAGGTCATGGAGAGCGCCTCGCGGCGCGCGCATCTGCGACCCTAAAAAACCAAGGTTACCACCCTTCAACCCTCAAAGCCCCCACCCTCCCAACCGCCATCCCCACGCACTCAAAACAGGTAATGGCGGAGGGCGAGCGCCTCGCCGCGCGCATCTGCGACCTGGAGGCCGCGCTCAAGCGGGTGCGCTCGGGCGCGGGCGGGCTCGAGGGCGAGCGCGACAAGCTCACGACAAAGCTGGAGCGGCTGGGCGCTGAGCTGGAGGATGAGCGGCGTGCGCGCGCAAAGGTGCGCGCGCACGCACGCGCACAAACCACCACAAACTTTGGGGGTCTCTCACAGTCGGGGTTCGGGGTCTGGGGCCTGAGGTCTGGGGTCTGGGTCTGGTTCTTGCGTCTTGGGTCACGGGTCTCGCGTCTCGAGTCTCGGGTCTCAGGTCTTGGATCTCGGGTCTCGGGTCTTGGGTCTGGGTCTGGGTTGGGTTGGGTCTCGGCTACTACTCCCTGAGGGTTTTTGCTAGGTCCGACGGCCCTGAGGCACTGAACTAGTGTGATGATGGTTTATGGCCCACGCCTGCATCCAAAGCTGGAGCTGCTGGGCGCTGAGCTGGAGGACGAGCGGCGGGCGCGTGCGAAGGTGTGCGTGCACGCACGCGCACAAACTGGCGTGTGGGGTTTGAGTCTGGGTCCGGGTCTTGGTCTCGGGTCTCGGGCCTTGGGTGTTGGGCCTTGGGATTTGGGTCTTGGGTCTCGGGTCTTGGGTCGTGGGTCTGGGGTCTGGGGTCTGGGGTCTGGGTTGGATTGGGTCTCGGCTTCGACTCCCTGAGGGGTTCAACAGAGTCCGACAGCCCTTGGGCACTGAACTAGTGTGATGATGGTTCATGGCCCACGTTTGCATCCAAAGCTGGAGCGGCTGGGCGCTGGAGCTGCAAGATGAGCGGCGGGCGCGCACCAAGGTTTTGTGTGCATGCACGCACGTGGCACAGCCTCTCACGCGCGCACGCGCGTGCACACGCACTCTGCGACGCACAAACGCACGCACGCACGCGCACGCACGCACTCTTTCACACACGCTTGTGCACACTCTCTCTCTCTCTCTCTCTTACGCTTGCACGCACACATGCACGCTCACTCTCTCTCTCACGCACTCTCGCGCTCGCCCTCGTACGCACACTCACACTCTCACACTCTCTCACGCACGCACGCACACACACACGCACGCACCCTCACACACACACTCTCACACCCTCTCACTCTCTCACACCCTCTCACTCTCTCTCTCACGCTCTCACACCCTCTCACTCCATGTGTGCAGGCGGAGGCGGCGTCAAAGGAGGCGGGCGAGGCGGCGCGGGCAGACATGCAGGTGGGACCGGTGTGGGGGAGGTGTGGCGCCGTGGTGGGGAAGGTGTGGGGGGAGTGTGGGGGAGATTTGGGGGTTACGTCATGGTGGTGGCGTGCTGACGAAGGCTTTGGATCGTTCTGGTGTTACTACCGTAGTGGTACCTACTACATGTAGTTCACGTAACAGTAGTTCACGTCAGCGCCTTTGACCGCTAATAGCGAGTCTGTGGAGCGAGGCAGCGCAAAACATCGCGACTGACAGTATACACCCCACACCCGGACACAAACCGTCGCAATTTTTTGCGCTTGCTTGCTCCGCGGACTCGCTATACGCGGCTCGCTATACACGGGCAAAGGCGCTGACGTGGAGTATCTAGACGTGAAGTACATGTACCACTACGGTACTTGACGGTGTTGGGCGCTCCGACGAAGTTCGTTATGGTGCAACTTGGAGGAGCTGGTGACGACGGAAGTGGAATGATGGATATTACAGTCTGTGTGGAATACTTTGTGTGTGGATATTACAGTGGAATAGTCTACAGACTACAGACACACAGGTGTGTGGATATTACAGTGGATAATAGTTTGTGTGTGGATATTACAGTCTGTGTGGAATTGTGGAATGGAGTGGTGGTGGCCACCAAGGACGCGGACGACCGGGCGGGGGCAGCAGCAGAGGGGGGGGGGGAGGCTGCGCTCACCAAGTGCGCTTGGGGCGCGGATTTGGTAGGGTTGACGCGTGAGAGGTGGTCTATCGGGAGCCGGCGGTTCTACAGTCCACTGTTGTGTTCTGCATCCGGGAAGGGCAGTGATTTCCTTTTCGGCTTGACACGGCCATTTGGCTGTATTCCGGCTGTACTTTGACCTTGCTCACAGCTTAACCCATGCAGTGGATTGTTAGTCTGACAAGCCCGCCAGACAGAGCACGTCAACAGCTTTCAATTGACCTAAGTATGAGGACAAACGTTCAACGGGAGGTCAACGGTCATTGCGGTCAAAGCAAAATCCGGCTGTGGAATAATTAATTAAAGATCCTGAAAAGGAAATCACTTGGCAAGGGTGGCCTGGAGTGGAAGAGCAGAGTAGGAAAGACTGCTTAGCTGGAAACCCCGCGTCACTTGTTCGTTGCAAGGGGTGACCACATGCCAGGTGCTGACGCATCGCGCTCGCGATCTGCGCGCGATCTGCACGCGATCTGCACGCGATCTGCACGCAATCTGATCGCATATCTGCACGCAAATCTGCACGCGCGCAGGCGCTGCGCGAGGCCCACGCGGCAGCTCTGATGAAGGCCAAGGCGGACCTGCTGGACGCAGAGGTGGGTCACACACCGTGACCGTGACCGTGACTGTGTGTGTACCACTCTGATGAAGGATGTGTGTGTGTGTGTGTGTGTGTGTGACCGCTCTGATGAAGGCCAAGGCGGGCCAGCTGGACGCAGAGGTGAGTCACACACCGTGATCGTGACCGTGACCGTGTGTGTGTACCACTCTGATGAAGGATGTGTGTGAGTGTGTGTGTGTGTGTGTGTGTGTGTGTGACCGCTCTGATGAAGGCCAAGGCAAGCCAGCTGGACGCAGAGGTGAGTCACACACCGTGACCGTGACCGTGACCGTGTCCGTGACCCTGTCTGTGACCGTGACCGTGACTCTGTGTGTGTGTTACCGCTCTGATGAAGGATGTATGTGTGTGGCCGCTCTGTTGAAGGCCAAGACGTGTCCTGCGCACGTGCGCGCACGCACACCTCCATCCATGCATGATCACACACGCACGCACACACGCGCACACGTGCCCACACATCGGTCACCCAGGCGGCTGCGCGCGACGCCGCAAGCCAGTGCCTCGCACGGAAACTCAAGGAGAGCGAGGCGCGGGGCGAGGCGATGGCCGAGTCGCTCGTCGAGATGCGCGACGCGCTGGAGAGGCAGCGGCAGGCGGCGGACCTGAGAGAGGAGATGCTGAAGGCGGATGTGTTGGACCACGAGCGAGCGGTGCAGGTGCGTGCGCGTGTGTGTGTGTGCCTGTGTGTGTGTGTGTGTGTGTATGTGCATGCGCGCGTGTGTGTGCGTGCGCGTGTGTGTGTGGGTGGGTGGATGTGCGTGTGCGTGTGGAGAGGCAGCGGCAGTCGGCAGATCTGAGGGAGGAGATGCTGAAGGCGGATGTGGTGGACCACGAACGGGCGGTGCAGGTGCGTGTGCGTGTGTGTGCGTGCGCGCGTGTGTGTGTGTGTGTGTGTGCATGTGCGCGTGTGTGGAGAGGCAGCGGCATGCGGCGGATCTGAGGGAGGAGATGCTGACGGCGGATGTGGTGGACCTCGAACGGCGGTGCAGGTGCGTGCGCGTGCGTGTGTGTGCGTGTGTGTGTGTGTGTGCGTGTGTGCGCGTGTGTGGAGAGGCAGCGACAGGCAACGGATCTGAGGGAGGAGATACGTAAAGCGGATGTGGTGGACCACGAACGGGCGGTGCAGGTGCATGCGTCTTTGGGGTGGGGGGGAGAAGAGGGGCGCGCAGAGAGGGAGAGGGACACGGCGCAGAGAGAGAAAGCGCAGAGAGTGTGACACAGCACGGAGAGAGACAGCGCAGAGGGTGTGACACAGCGCAGAGAGAAACACAGTGCAGAGAGACGCAGCGCAGAAAGACGCAGCACGGAGAGAGAAACCGCAGAGAGTGTGACACAGCGCAGAGAGACAGCGCAGAGAGAGACAGCGCACAGAGACGCAACGCAGAGAAATCCAGCGCACAGAGATGCAGCGCAGAGAGAAACAGCGCAGGGAGAGAGAGACAGCGTACTGCGCTGAGGGAGGCAGAGCGACGGCCAGGAGCTGTCCGCCATGCTGCGTCGGACACAACACGGCCGCTGCTGCTGCTGCTCAGTACACAAAACACACTCATTCTGCCCCCCCCCCGCGCTCTGCTTTCAGGCCGCCGAAACGCGCCACCAGGAGCTCTCAGCGAAGCTGCCCGACACCGCGCGGCCGCTGCTGCGGCAGATCGAGGCGATGCAGGCCGCTGCGCACGCGCAGGTAATTCATTGCAGCTCCAGCTTGAGCTGGGAAGCTTTAAGCGCAGAGCTTCTCCAGTTAGCAAACGCTGGGGGGGCTGTAACTCTGCGCCAAGAGCTAGGTGCAAGGTGCGGGAAGATCGAGGCGATGCAGACTGAGGCAGGTTACAGTTACAGTTACAGTTACATGGCATTCCAGCTAAGACAACACTAGTCCTAGTGCCACCGCCCTGTGAAGGACGATAGCCACCAGCCGGTTACCTGCCGTCTAGACTACCGCTCCCGCCGGCTAGTTTAGACCCAAACAAGTCCCTGAGGGACATGTCTGGCAAGGAGCGTATAGGAAAGGACCGTCCTCCTCCTGGCCTTTGAGGCCAACCACGCCGGCTGTGCCGACTGGCGGCGCTGAAGCAGAAAAGTCCCCGCCTGGCATGGTGCATGGTTGTCCAACTCCATGCATGGGGCTCTGCCTGCGCCCCATGCGTCATGCATGGCCAGGTCCCACCCTCCAGGGGGGCCTGGGCAAACAGAGTCGTCATGGCAGGCTGCCTGAAGACCAATGCCGACGCCAGTCACCGGCAGACGAGTGCCCCCGAGGGTGAGCGCGGTGACAAACGCTGCGATGGTGAAGCGGATAAACTCTGTTGTTGCCTCGGCGGTCACCACCGCTGAAGCCCTGATGGTAGCTCGCCCCCACGAGCAGCCATCTTGACCGATGTCCAGCATGCATTGACGGGCGCCAGCTCCTCCGCTCGTCGATCAACTCGTCGAGATCGGTGCCGCATGGCGTCCTGCATGGGAGGAGGATAAGGGCCGTCTCCCAGCACGGGTCGCGGCAGCGCCGCGGCTACTCGCCAAGCCATGACAGCGCCGGGCAAGCCGCTCCTGTAGTTTCCACCGAGGGACAGTCTAGCAGGAGCCAGGCCAGTCGTATTTTATCCCGCTCGTCAGCGGCACGGAGATCCTAGTCACCAGCAGCGCCGCATTGCTGGGTCCAGGGCTCGGCGACGAGAACGCGCCTCCGTTAATCGAGCCCGTTAATCGAGCAGGTAATTAATTGCAACTCGAGTGCTCGAGCTGGGAAGCTTTACACGCAGATCTTCTCTAGCTAGCAAACACCGGGGGGGGGGGGGGGCTAGAACTCTGCGCCTAGAGCTAGGTGCAAGGTGCGGCCAGATCGAGGCGATGCAGCCGCGGCGCACGCGCAGGTGATTAATTGCAACTCCAGTGCTCGAGCTGCCCAGGGAGCTTTAGGCGCAGAGCTTCTCCAGCTAGCAAACGCCGGGGGGGGGGGGCTAGAACTCTGCGCCTAGAGCTAGGTGCAAGGTGCGGCCAGATCGAGGCGATCCAGGCCGCGGCGCACGCGCAGGTAATATTGCAACACCAGACAGCTGAGCTTTGCTACAACTCTGCGCCTGAAGCTAGGTGCAAGGTGCGGGCAGACCGAGGCGCTTCAGGCCGCGGCGCACGCGCAGGTTATATTGCCACACCAGACAGCTGAGCTTTGCGGGCTAGAACTCTGCGCCTAGAGCTAGGTGCAAGCTGCAGGCAGATAGAGGCGATGCAGGCCGCGGCGCACGCGCAGGTGATTAATTGCAACTCAAGTGCTCGAGCTGGGAAGCTTTAGGCGCAGAGCTTCTCCAGTTAGCAAACGCCGGGGTGGCTATAACTCTGCGCCTAGAGCTAGGTTCAGGCAGTGACAGATCGAGGCGATGCAGGCCGCTGCGCACTCACAGGTTATTAATTGCAACTCCAGTGCTCGGGCTGGGAAGCTTTAGGCGCAGAGCTTCTCCAGCTAGCAAACGCGGGGGGGGGCTATAACTCTGCGCCTAGAGCAAGGTGCAAGGTGCGGCCAGATCGTGGCATCGCAGGCCGCGGCGCACGCACAGGAAGTATTGCAACACCAGACAGCTAAGCTTTGACGGACTACAACTCTGCGCCTAGAGCTAGGTGCAGGCTGTAACAGATCAACGCAATGCAGGCCGCGGCGCACGCGCAGGTAATTGCTGTACAACTCCAGTGCTCCTTCTAGGCACAGATCTTCCCTAACTGGGAAACGCCGGGGGGCTGTAACTCTGCGCCTGGAGCTAGCTGCTGGCAGTGTCAGATCGAGGCGATGCAGGCCGCGGCGCAGTAACAGTAACACGGGGTTTCCAGCTAAGCAGGCTACTCTTCTACTAGAGACACCCGCCGATACTCCAGCACACTTAAGTACTAGAGAACCGCCGGCTCCCGGCCGATAGACTACCGCTCCCGCCGGCTAGACTACCCCAAACAGCGGTCTCTGAGAGACATGTCTGGCAAGGAGCATATAGGAGAGGACCTTCCTCAGGGTCACAGTAGTGGCCTTGTGGCCAGTCAAGCCGGCAGAGCCGACTGGCGCTGACTGGAACGGTCCCCGCCTGGCAGTGCATAGCTGTCCAGCTCTCGTTTGCATGGGGCTCAGCCGGCGCCCCATGCCTCATGCATGGCCAGGTCCCACCCTCCAGGGGTGCATGGACGACAGAGTTGTCATGGAGGCTGCCTGAAGACCTTCCAACGCCAGTCACCGGCAGACGAGCGCCCCGAGGATGAGCGCGGTGACGAACGCTGCGATTGGTGAAGCGGATTTACTCTGTGTTGCCTCGGCGGTCGCCACCGCTGAAGCCGTGATGGTAGCCCGCCTCCACGGGCAGCCATCTTGACCAATGTCCAGCATGCATTGACGGGCGCCAGCTCCTCCGCTCGTCGATCAACTCGTCGAGATCGGTGCCGCATGGCGTCCTGCATGGGGGGAGGATAAGGGCCGTCTCCCAGCACGGGCCGCGGCAGCGCCGCGGCTACTCGCCAAGCCATGGCAGCGCCGGGCAAGACGCTCCTGAAGTGTTCCACCGAGGGGCAGTCTAGCAGGAGCCGGGCCAGTCGTATTTTACCCCGCTCGTCAGCGGCACGGAGATCCTCGTCACCAGCAGCGCCTCATTGCTGGGTCCAGGGCTCGGCGACGAGAACGCGCCTCCGTTAATCGAGCCCCAGGCCGCGGCGCACGCGCAGGTAATTATTTGCAACTCCAGTGCTCGAGCTGCCCAGGAAGCTTCAAGGCACAGAGCTTCTCCAGCTAGCAAACGTCAGGGGGACTATACTAGAGCTAGGTGCAAGCTGCGGCCAGATCGAGGCGATGCAGGCCGCTGTGCACGCGCAGGTGATTGCCACACCCAACAGCTGAGCTTTGCCAGAACATGCCCTTCTAGAACTCTGCGCCTGGAGCTAGGTGCCGGCAGTATTAGAGCGAGGCATTGCAGGCCGCGGCGCATGCACAGGGAATAATGCAACACCCGACAGCTGAGCGTTGCCAGCTAGGACATGCCGGGCTAGAACTCTGCGCCTGAGGCTTGGTTCAGGCAGTAACAGATCGAGGCGATGCAGGCCGCTGCGCACGCGCAGGTGATTTATTGCAACACCTGCGCTCGAGCTGGGAAGCTTTAGGCGCATAGCTTCTCTAGCTAGCCAACGCCGGGCTATAACTCTGCACGTCGAGCTAGGTGCAGGCAGTGTCAGATCGAGGCGATGCAGGCCGCTGCGCACGCGCAGGTAATTAATTGCAGCTCCTGTGCTCGAGCTGCCCAGGAAGCTTTCGGCGCAGAGCTTCTCCAGCTAGCAAACGCCGGGGGGGCTGTAACTCTGCGCCTAGAGCTAGGTGCAAGCTGCGGCAGATCAACGCGATGCAGGCCGAGGCGCGTGCGCAGGTTATTACCGTACAACTCCAGTGCTCCTTCTAGGCACAGATCTTCCCTAACTGGGTAACGCCCGGGGGCTGTAACTCTGCGCCTGGAGCTAGGTAATTAATTGCGACTCCGGTGCTCGGGCTGGGAAACTTTTGACGCAGGGCTTCTCCACCTAGCAAACGCCAGGGGGCTACAACTCTGCGTCTAGAGCTAGGTGCAGTGTCAGATTGAGGCGATGCAGGCCGCTGCGCACGCGCAGGTGATATTGCTACACCAGACAGCTGGGAAGCCAACACAGAGCTCTAGAAACCGCTCTAGAAACCGGCATGGGGGGGGGCATCAAACAAGGCGCCAGTTACCCAAAGCCAGGCCTTGGCCCTGGAAAGCAAATTGGCTGGGGGGGGGGGGGGTTAGCGAAACCAGTTAAAGTACTCCATTGACAGAAACGAGCCGAAAGGCTAGTGCTTCTGCGACGCTCTATAGGCGCATTAGTTACCAATTAGTTCAATGGCGCTGGCTTCGTCTGCGCCCATGCAGGCCGAGGCACAGCCGAGAGGGGATGCTGACCGGGAGCGCACCAGAGATGCGGAGGCCTCGACTCCCTGAATCCCCCTGAACCATAAACCACTCACCCCTCAACGCAGGCCGACGCATGGGCCATGGCCGAGGAGATGCTGACCAGGCGCACATTGGAGATGCCAAGGCCAAGTGGCGGCCGGAGCATCGATCGACACGCCGCCTTCCACATCCCACACCCCGTCACCTCCGTTTCTCCCTTTCCCTCCCTCCCCCCGTACCATACAGGCCGACGCATGGGCCATGGCCGAGGAGATGCTGACCAGGCGCATCGGGGACGCCGAGGCCAAGGTGCGTGTGTGTGTGTGTGTGCGTGTGCGTTTTTTTTTTTTTTTTTTTTTTTTTTTTTGCAGTCTGTCGGACGCCTTTCATGGCGTATTGTACTTGGTTTGTGTGCGTGTGTGTGTGTGTGGGGGGGGGGCGCATGCGGTAGCACGCCTGCCCCCACCCCATGCACACACGCACGCGCACGACCTCATGCACACGTGCACACGCACGCCCTGACACACACGCGCACACGCACTCATGCACGCAAGGCGGCGGGCGCGGCAGAGAGGGAGCGGCTCGCGTCGGAGCGCTGCGCGTCGCTCGCGTCACGGGCGGCTGCGGCGGACGCGCAGCTGCAGGTGGGCGGTATGGCTTTCCCTTCTTCCCTTCCTTCTATTTCCCTCTCTCTCTCTATTTTCCCCCTTGCTCTCTCTCTTTCTCTCTCTCTCTCTCTCTGTCTCTCTCTCTCTCTCTATCGTCTCGATGGTTTGCGGGTGCGCAGCGAGCTTTGGCGTTTGCAGCCAGCCGTCGCTCGCGTCACGGGCGGACGCGGCGGACACGCAGCTTCAGGTGGGCTGTTGAGTGTCTCTCTTTCCCTCTCTCTCTCTCTCTCTCTCTTTCTCTCGGTATCGTCTCGATGGTTTGCGGGTTCCTTCTCGCTCTCTTTCTCTCTCTCTCTCTCTCTTTCCCCCTCTCTCTCTCTTCTTCCCCCCCTCTCTCTCTCTTTCTCTCTCTCCATTTCCTTCTCTCTATCGTCTCGATGGTTTGCGGGTGTGCAGCACCTCTGTCGCTCGCAGCCAGCCGTCGCTCGCGTCATGGGCGGCCGCGGCGGACGCGCAGCTGCAGGTGGGTGGTTGAATGTCTCTTTGTCCTTATCTTTCCGCCTCTCTCTCTCTTCTCTCTCTCTCTCTCTTTGCCTCCTTGCTCTCTCTCTTTCTCTCTTCTTTCCCCCCCTTCTCTCTCTCTTTCCCTCTCTCTCTCTCTCTCTCTCTTTCTCTCTCTAGCGTCTCAATGGTTTGCGGGCGGACGCGGCGGACGCGCAGCTGCAGGTGTGTCTTAGTTAGGGCCTCTGCTTTCACACATACACACACACACACACACACGCACACTCCCATGCATTGCAGGCCGTGCGGGCGGGGGTGGTCGACCTCCGTCGCCAGCTCGAGGCTGCCGACACACACACATACACACACGCGCACACGCACACACACACACACACGCACGTGCACGCACGCACACACGCACTCACACACACGCGCACACACATTCATTGCAAGCCGTGCGGGCGGAGGTGGTTGACCTCCGTCGCCAACTCGAGGCTGCCGACACACACACACACACACACATACACATACACATACACTCACAAACACATGCACACCCACACGCACACACACGCACACACACTCCCATGCATTGCAGGCTGTGCGAGCGGAGGTGGTCGACCTCCGTCGCCAGCTCGAGGCTGCCGACACACACACACACATACACATACACATACACACAAGCATGCACGCACACAGACGCACTCACACATGCACACACACACACACACACATACGCGCGCACACACACGAACACATTCATCGCAGGCCGTGCGGGCGGAGGTGGTCGACCTCCGTCGCCAGCTCGAGGCTGCCAACACACACGCACACACACACACACATACACACGCACACATGCATCGCAGGCCGTGCGGGCGGAGGTGGTCGACCTCCGTCGCCAGCTGGAGGAGGCCAGCGCTGCGCTCCAAGCGGTCGAATCTCGTGTACGGAGGTGTGTGTGTGTGTGTGTGTGTGGCCGATTGTAAAGTCCGTCAGACGCCTTTGGTGGCGTGTTAGACTCTAAGAAAGCGGCTGGCAGATGTCAAAATGTGGGCCCTGGCATGTGTGTGTGTGTGTGCGTGCATGAGAGTGTGTGTGCGTGTATGTATGAGAGAGAGTGCGCGTGTATGTACGAGAGACAGTGCGTGCGTGTGTGCTTGCAAGCGGCTGGCACACACACACGCACACACACACAGCGTGTGTGTGTGCATGCGAGCGAGATAGTGTGTACGTGTGCAAGCGCACACGGCTGACACACACACACACACAAACACACACACACACAATGTACGTGTGTGCCCGCGCAGCTTTCAGCAGCAGGATGAGCTTGCAGGTGAGTGGGTAGCACACACACACACACACACACTCACACACAACCGTATGTGTGCGTGCGCGCAGCTTTCAGCAGCAGACGAAGCTTGCGGGCGAGCGGGTAGCACACACACACACTCACACACAACCGTATGTGTGCGTGCGCGCAGTTTCAGCAGCAGACGAAGCTTGCGGGCGAGCGGGTAGCACACAGCGAGCGCGCAGCTTTCAGCAGCAGACGAAGCTTGCGGGCGAGCGGGTAGCACACACACACACATACAACCGTATGTGTGCGTGCGCCCAGCTTTCAGCAGCAGGCAAAGCTTGCGGGCGAGCGGCTGGCATACACACACACGCACACACACATACACACACACACTCACACACAGCCGTATGTGTGCGTGCGCGCAGCTTTCAGCAGCAGACGAAGCTTGCGGGCGAGCGGGTAGCACAGACACACACACATACAACCGTATGTGTGCGTGCGCCCAGCTTTCAGCAGCAGGCGAAGCTTGCGGGCGAGCGGCTGGCATACACACACACGCACACACACACACACACACTCACACACAACCGTATGTGTGCGTGCGCGCAGCTTTCAGTAGCAGGCAGAGCTTGCGGGCGAGTGGGTAGCACGCACACACACACACACACACACACACACGAACACACACTGTGACACGAACATACACACACACAACCTGCATGTATGCCCGTGCAGCTTTCAGCAGCAGGCCGAGCTTGCGGCGGAGCGGCTGGCGCTCGCGGGGCGGCACGCAGAGGACGCGTCGAGAGCTGCGCAGGTGTGTGGGTCAGCTTTTTACTGTGTGTGTGTGTGCTTGTGCTCGTGTGTGTGTGTGTGTGGACGCGTCCAGAGCTGCACAGGTGTGTGGATCAGCTTGCTTACTGTGTGTGTGTGCTTGTGTGTGTGTGCGTGTGTGTGTGGACGCGTTGAGAGCTGCGCAGGTGTGTGGATCAGTTTGTTTACTCTGTGTGTATGTGTGTCTGTGTGTGTGTGTGTGCACACACGGCTCTTACCCACGCTGCCAAGCACGCCACGTAGCAAGCCACGCAGCACCCACCCGTCCAGCTAGAGCACAGAGATTTTTTTTGTCTACAACACGCACACGCGCCACACACGTGCACAGGACGAGCTCGCGGCCGAGCGCCGAGCGCGGCAAGCGGCCGAGGTGGACGTGGCGACGCTCAAGCGAGACTATGAGCGGCGCGCGGCGGAGCTGGAGGGGCAGGTGGGTGTGGATGCGGGTGGGGTGCGGGTGTGGACGTGGGTCTGGATGTGTCAACTTTGGCCGTCCACGGAGGAGCATATCCCCCCCCCTCCCCCCCTCCCCATCACTTACCGCACGCACACTCTCTCTCTCCTGCGCACACACGCGACATGCAGGTCGCACAAGCCAAGGCGTCAGCGCGCAGCAGCGGCGCCCGCCGCCGCGCCCAAAGCGCAACTTTGACCGGCCACAGAAGGGCCTAGTTGTCCCCTCCCCCTCAACACCCCCCTACCAAAACACTTGCTCCATAAACACCTAAACACGCGGGAGAAAGGGCCTTCGGATGCAGCGTCGGCGCCGCCACCGGCCGCAGCGCTCAAAGAGCAACTTTGGCCGGCCACAGGAAGAGCATACCCCCCCCCCCATAACTTACGCTGCGCACTCTCCCTCCTACGCACACACACGACATGCAGGTTGCGCAAGCCAAGGCGTCAGCGCGCAGCAACGGCGCCCGCCGCAGCGGCGGTGGTGGCGCGCCGGACGCGCCCACGATGGCGGCCCCTGGCTACCGGTGGGTGCTGCTGCACAAGGGGGGCGGGGTCGTCACATTTTTAGGCTTTACCCTTAGGAGTCTTACCATGGGGCTGGGTAAGCCCATGCCCTAAACGCAAAAACTTGGACCCTTCTAGACTAGAAGGGTAGATGTAACCTTCTACCCAAGCCCTGAACCAAAACCCTGAATCCAAACCCTTAACCCAAACCCTAACAAACCCTCGCAAATCGTTAGAAGTTGATCAGAAATCCTAACAAACCCTCGCAAATCTACACCTTCGCAAATATGTAATATTTTAGGGTTTCGACGGCCCTTTATAAACCCTCGCAAACCTAAACCCTAAACCTCAAACCCTGAACCCTAAACCCTAGACCTACGCCCAAATCCTGAACCCGCAGATGGGTGCTGCTGAAGGACCTTCCAAAGTCCGCGCCCGTCGCGGCCGGCGCTGTTGTTTCCTTTCCTCTCACCCTTCTACATCCCCCTGCCCTTAAGAAGCCCTTATACCCCAAACCGCCTTACCCTCAACCCTCCCACCCTAAATCCAAACCCTGAGCCCTGAGCCCTAAATCCTGAACCTGAACCCGAAACCCGAAACCCTGAATCCTAAACCCTAGACCCACACCCCAACCCTGACCCCGCAGTTGGGTGCTGCTCAAGGAGGGGGAGGAGCTCCCGAAAGTCGCGCCGCCGCGGCCGGCGCTGTCGTCGCCTACCCTCCCACTCTTTCACATTTTCCTGCCCTTTAGAGGCCCTTCTACCCCAAACCGCCATACCCTCAACCCTCCCACCCTACACCCAAACCCTGAACCCTAAACCCTAAACCCCAAACCCTGAACCTGAACCCTAAACCCCAAACTCTGAACCCTAAACTCGAAACCCTGAACCCTAAACCCCAAACTCTGAACCCTAAACTCTGAACCCTGAACCTAAACCCTACACCAAAGCCCTAAACTCATACCCTGAACCCTATGCCCAAACCCTGAACCCGCAGGTGAGTGCTGCTCAAGGAGGGCGAGGAGCTGCCGAAGGTCGCGCCGTTGCGGCCGGCGCTGTCGTCGCGTACCCTCCCACTCTTACACTCACATTTTCCTGCCCTTTAGAGGCCCTTCTCCCCAAAACCTTCTTGACCCTCGGGGTTTAGGATTTAGGGGTTTTAAAACCTTTTATGGGGTTTAGGGTTAAGGGTCAAAACTGTTACCATACACCCAAACCCACAGGTGGGTGCTGCTCAAGGAGGGCGAGGAGCTGCCGAAGGTCGCGCCGCCGCGGCCGGCGCAGCCGCCATCAGAGCAGCAGCAGCAGCAGGGCGGGCACGCGGGGCAGCAGCAGCAGGGGGAGGGCGGCGCCGCTGGCGGCAGCGGCGGCGGCTCGAGCACCAGCGGAGGGGGCGTTGCCGCCGCGGGCGGCCAGCACGGAAATGCAGGTGTGGTTGGGGGGAAGGGGGTATGTTGGCGTCACTTGGTTAGGGCTCGCTGCAGCGGCGGCGGCGCGAGCACCAGCGGGGGGGGCGCCGCTGCCAGAGCCGGCGCGCGCGGCGGCGACGCCGGCACCGCGGCCACCGCGGGCGGCGACCATGGGAATGCAGGTGCGGCGGTTAGTCTTGGGGGGGGGGAGGGGGGGGTCAGGTCAGCCGGTCAATAGTTAGAGTTGGAGGGGGGGGGTTCAAGGGTCAAGGTCAGGCCAGCCTTTTCATCTTTCTTTGTGCGCAATGGCGGTCAACGACTCGCCGTTCGTCACGTGTACACCAGTGGTTCCGGCCACTCGTCTTGAAGCCGCCCGCGCACGGCGGGTTGGCTCGACGCAACACACCTTTGCGCGCGCCGCGCAGGGAGTTCTCTCGCGCCTGCGATGTTGTCAGCGTTTTGGTGGATCCTCACTTGAGCTGCACACGGCGGGTCGCCCAGTGATTTCCTTTTCGGCTCTCCACAGCCATTTGGCTGTATTCCGGCTGAACTTTGACAGTAAGACACAGCTAAGCCCATTCAGTGGATCGGTAGTCTGACGAGCGTGCCAGATAAAGCTAGGCAAGAGCTTTCAAACGACCTGCATATGAGGGCAAACTTTCAACAGGAGGTCAACGGTCAACGCGGTCAAAGCACCATCCGGCTGTGGAGTAATTCATAGAAACCAGGGGGGGGGCAGGAAAGTTAGGAACAGACCCCATGTCGAAATACTTCGAATTTTCACACCGGACCGGCTCCATGCCCTTCCGCTCCCTAGATGAGGGAGAATTCAACTCTAAAAAAAACGGGCAGCGGGGGGGGGAGAGGGGGGGGTCTCAACCGTTTCTCATAAAATTTATGGAACTTTTTATTCTGATATCCGTTCGACACGAGAGTTGGTGTGCTGGATATCTCTCGTCAAGAGTACAAATCCACCTTCAGATCCCCCACACACCCAATAGAGAGTGCAGTGGTGTGGGGGTGTGAGAGGGTCCACACCGGGCAATTGGTGTGGACCACTGGTTCACACCCCCTCGGAGCCAGAATGCTCTGCAGACCTCCGATTGGGATGAGGAAGGACGCAATGGATTTGTCTCACGACAGGGATGCCAAATCCATTGTCATTCATGTGGTTCAAGAGTTGGGAGGGTGTGCCAGGGGCCTCGGTGTGTGGGGCTGCACCGGGGCGTGTGGCCGTCTTCCAGGGCCAGTTTCAGGAGTAGGGCTGGGCTCTGCAGCCTCCCAAATAGTGCGATGGAATGGGAACGATGTCACGAAGCTGCCCACCAAGTTTCAGCCACAGCAGAAAAGGTCTGGGTGTACTTGGGGGGGGGGGGGTCCAGGCCCGTTTTGAAAATAAGTCAACATAGGGTCTGAAAAAAACGATTCTGCCCCCCCCCTGATAGAAACTCATAACAACAGAAATCACTGGGGTCGCCTGTTGGCGGGACACCTGTCGCACGCGTCGTACGACCGGCTGGCACGCCACAACTCCTCGTTCACCTCCACACCCGCCACCATTCTATAACCGAAGCCCTGAAATACACAAACATGAATCACAGGCTCCATGGCCGGCTGGCATGCCACACCTCCTCGTACCTCCACACCTGCCACTGTTATTTGCCCGAACCGAAACCCTAAAACACACAAACATGAACCACAGGCTCCATGAACCACAGGCTCGAACAGAGGCACACCGGTGCTGAAACCGAAACCCTAAAATACACCAACACGAACCAATCCAATCGTGTTACACAACGTAGGGAGTTAGCTCGCGTCCGCGATGTTCTCGGCGCTTGGGCGCGGCGGCTCAAGTTGTTTACTCAAGTTGTATAGGACGACAGGTTCACTTGACGCAACGCCTGTTGGTACGCGCGCCGCAGGGAGTTCGCTCGCGTCCGCGATGTTTTCGGCGTTTGGGCGCAGCGAGGACGGGCCGAGCGACCGGACGATGGAGCGCGCGGGCAGCGCCAGCAGCGCGGGGCCGCTGCTTGCTGCAGACGCGGGTATGCCTGTGTGTGTGTGTGTGTGACATAGTGTGGGTGTGGGTTGCAGGGCAGGGGGCCAAGGCGGCCGGACGGATAGGGCAGCGCGGGGGTCGCTGCTCGCTGCAGGTGTGGAGGTATGGAGGAGGCGTGCACGTGTGCCGTTGCTGCCCGCTCGCAAACACTAAGCTGCACGTGCGCGCGCGCGCGTGCCGGCATACATCTGCGACGCCCCACACAAAAAGTTACACACGCACGCATGCACGCCCACATCCACACACCCACGAACGCATTCACTTTCACACCACACCGTGCCATTGCCGCGCGCGTAACCAGCAAGCTGCACGCACACGCATGCTGCATGCACGCTCACTTGCTGCGACACACATACATTCACAGAGGTTCTCCGCATGGAGCTGCGGAGCAGACGCACCGAGCTGTCTGCGATGGAGGGGCACTCATGCATGCACACAAGCACACACACACACACACACTCTCACACACACACACACTCATGCATGCATGCATGACGATGTGCGCTGCCGCTTGCAGTAAGAGGTTCTCCGCATGGAGCTGCGACGCAGGCACGCAAGTGCTGGCGCTCACGCTGTGCTCACACACGCACACACGCACACACACACACACCGACACGCACGCAGACACACACACACACACACACACCTGCATTCGCAGAGGTTCTCCGCATGGAGCTGCGACGCAGGCACACCGAGCTGTCTGCGATGGAGGGGCGGCTGCGGGAGCTGGAGCTAACGCGCGACCAGTGGGTGTACTAGTGTGTGTGTGTGTGTGTGTGTTAGGAGGATCCTGTGTGTGTGTACGTGTGTGTGTTTGTGTGGAGGGGCGGCTGCGGGAGCTGGAGCTGACGCGCGACCAGTGAGTGTGCAGGACTAGTGTGTGTGTGTGTGTGTGTGTGTGTGTGTCTCTTAGGAGGCTCCTGTGTATGTATGTGTGTGCTTGTGTGTGTTTGTGTGTGTGTGTGTGTGTGGTGGAGGGGCGCCTCCCGGAGCTGGCGCTGACGCGCGACCAGTGAGTGTATTATTTGTACGACTTGCGTGTTATGCTGTGCGTGTTCCTCTCACACACTGTGTCCGCGCGTCTGTGCTTTGCGGGCACAACACGGGCAGGTCCCTGCGAGAGAGCTGCGTCGCTGAGCGCGGCATTTGCCCTAACACATGCACACACAGACACACACACACACACACGCGCGCGCGCGCGCGCGTGCGTGCGCGTGCACGCACGTGCACACACACGCACACGCAGGCTCGCCGAGGAGCTTTTCGCCTCGACACAGCGCTCCGACGCATCTAATCTGATCCAAACCAATCCAATCTGTACGCAGCTTGCTCGAGGAGCTCGTCGCCTCGACGCAGCGCTCCGATACCCAACGGGATCCAATCCAATCCAGTGCACAATGTGTAAGCAGCGCTCCAACATCCAATCTCAACTAACCTGGTCCACAACGCACTGATAGGCTGGCGCACTGAGTGGCCTTGCGGGCTCTCTTAGAAGGGCTCCCCTAGACGTGAAGTCTAGGCCTTAACTCACGCCCCGGCGTACGTGTCAAACCTGTACAACCCACAACGCACCCGCAGGCTTGCCGAGGAGCTCGTCGCCTCGACGCAGCGCTCGGAGATGGCCAACGACGCTCTGGCAGACGCGGCGGCGCTGCGGCGGGCGGCGGACGAGGCGCAGCAGCGGTGAGCTGGCACTTGACACCCTGAACCCTATAGTCACAACTTGTGGTAGGGGGAACGGAGGGAGGGAGGGGCGGACAAAGGGAGGGTGTGTGTGTGCGCGTGCGTGCATTTGGTGTGTGCGTGTGTGTGTGTGTGTGTGTGTGTGTGTGTGTTGTATTTGTGTGTGTCGCATAGTGGGAGAGAAGCGGCGACGGGCAGCAGACGAGAGAGGCGCAGCGACGGTCTGCATGTGCACGAGCTCAGGGCGCGTGAGCGTGTGGCACCGACACACACGCACACACACACACACACACACACACTCCTCGTGTCCCCCCCATGCACACACCCTCCACGCGCACACACACACGCACGCAGGTACCGCGCCGCAGTCGAGATGGTCGGCGAGCGCGACGAGGCGCTCGAGGAGATCCGGTCCGACCTGGCGGACGTCAAGCTGTTGTACAGGTGCGCAGTCGTGCCGCAGCCCCACAGCCCCCTTTCACCCAAAACAACCTGCCAACCAAGCGTCACGCGGGGCCATGCGCATGCACCGGCAATGCCTGAACGACCAACAGCAAGCCACCCGTGCACTGGGATGTCGTTCGAATAGCGGGTGACCTGAATCGAGTGGATACACACACACACACGCTTGCTCTGCACACACACACGCTTGCTCTGCAGGGACCAGATCGAGTGGCTGGTGCAGCAGCTGGCGGACAGGATCAACACAGCGCAGGCGTCGACTCCTGCAGCCGAGGCGACAGGCGTGGCGGGCGCAGCTGGCGTGGCGGGCTCCAGCTGAGGGAGGGCCCAGCGTGATGTCGGGCTTGGCGGTGTAGCAGTAGCGGGAGGAACCGCAGTAGGCGCGTCGTGTGTGATTGTCAAAACCAGCCGTCACAGATCTCTCTGCACCCTCTCAGTGCAACATGTGTCTCAACTAGCATCTGGCCCAAAGCCGCGGCGTGAGGCAGCCCCCCTGTCGTTGCTGTGTCAAGGCACTGTGTTGCCGCCTCCCCGCGCCTCCCGGAACCGCACCCTGGCACCGGGCTTCCCTACGAGGCCCCTCGCAGGCGCACCAAGACCCTGGCCCTGTATCTCTCCAAACACCTGGCGGGCCTGTGACATACCGTGCGCCATTAGTAGCCGGCTTCACGACTGCTCCCTCAGACCCAGCTCCCTCAATCCCACGCTCGAGGGCGCGTTCTGCAGACTGTCAACACGTGTACTGCACCACTGTCAACCTGCGCGGGCCTGGCCTAGACTCTCCACTGATGCCAGAAGCCCCCCTCAACGCGCGCCGCGCCGCCGAGCCCTGGTGCCGGGAGACTCTGCTGACGACGGTGACGCACCCGCGCTACCACCCCCGCCCCCTCCTCCCCCGCCCCCCACCATCACGCCGGACGTTAGGTCGGGCTCCCACCCGTTGTCGAGCATGCGCATGTACGTGTCGCCGCCGATCTTGATCGTGCGCCCAGTCAGCGGGTTGCCGATGCAGCCTGTGCGTGTGTGTGTGTGTGTGCAGCCTGTGTGTGTGTGTGTGTGTGTGTGCAAGTGCAGCGTGTGTGTGTATGTGTGAGTGTGTGTCGATGCAGCCTGTGCGTGTGTGCGTGTCGTGCGTGAGCAGCGAGTCGCGTTCCATCTCGCCGAGCCGGATGCCGCCAAACGAGTGTGCGTGCGTGTGTTTGTGCATGTGCGTGTGTGATTGGGCCGGTGCGCTGCTGTGAACAAGGGGTTTGTGACGCAGGCGGGGGCAGCTGTAAACAAGGGCGTGTGACTAGAAACCACCCCCCGTTCACGACGCCTTCGCCGTTTTCCGTGCCGCCCCAGCGAAACGCGCGCTTCACTCACCGCGCGCGAGGCGGTCGTTCGCAGGCGTCGCGGCGCCCGCGCCCGCCCCGACCCGACCGCCCGCGGCGGCGGCGCCACCGCTTTGGGGGGAGATGTCCATCGGCGACGCCGCGGCGGACGACAACGCGCCGCCCTTGCCGCCCGAGCCGAGCCGAGCCGAGGACCGCCCGCCGCTGGCCGCCGCTTTTGACGGCGACGCCGCCCCCGCCGCCCCGGCCCCGCTCCCCCGTTTCGCCCCCTTCCGCATCACCGCCTCTGTGTACTTGTCCTCGAACGCGACGACGCGCGGGGGCGGCGGCGGCGGCGCGCGCACGCGCGCGCCGTCGTCCCCCCCTGCCGACGTGTACATGCTCCAGGGGTCGGGCGGCGGCGTCCTCAGGTGCAGCGCGCGCGGGTGGTCGACGGGGAGCCCGAGCTGCGCGCGCGCCTCGTCCGTCGCCGAGCGCGCGCGCCGCCCCGCACCGCTGCCGCCGCCGCCGCCCCCGGGGCCGCCCGCCATGCTGCCCCAGAACGAGAAGCCGGGCGGGCTGCCAGCTGCGGCTGCGCAGCCCACCGCCGCCGCCGCGCCGTGCGAGCCCCGCGGCGGGCCCCCCTCCTTGAGGCCCGACGTGGGCGTGGAGAACGGGGACAGGCGGCGCGCGGCCGCGGCGGTCGCGGTCGCGACGCGCCCGATGTGCGCGCCCGTCTGCGTCACGTTGCGGTGAACCTCCCTGCGCGCGCGTGAGTGGGTGTGTGCGTTTGTGTGTTGAGGTTATTCACCCTCTTGCTGGTGCACGGTTGGCCACCTGCCTTCAAACGGAGCCCCCCTCGATGATGACCAGGAACAGCCTGTCTAGCAGTCTGCCATTCTGAGTTATCAGCAACGATATCTCTTTCAGTGCGTGTGTGTGTGCGCGTGTGTGCACGGTCGGCATACCCTTGAAAGCAGCCCGGGGGGCCCCCGCCCCACCCCCCCTGCCTGCACCATCCCTACCCTGCCCCGAGGTTTACCTCCCCCTCCCCCCCCTCCACACACACCACCATAGGCCGCCACCCAAACACACACACATATACACACGCACACACACACACACACGCACACACATACTCACTGTTGCACGCTCTGTGACACGAGGGACGTGAGCAGCACTCCGACAACGCCCGCGAACGCCACCGGCAGCATCCACGTGCCGAAGAAAACGAGGGCAAGGCCGCCGAGGCGAAGGGCGACCTATGAGATGCGTGCGTGCGTGCGTGCGTGCCAGAGAGTGTGTGTGTGCGTGTGTGTTGAGGGTGCGTGCACACGCACATGCTAATGGGTCTGTTAACACGAGAGAGTGAGTGCATGCGCGCGTGCGTGTGTGTGTGTGCGTGTGTGTAGATGTGCGTGCGTGGGTGTGTGCACGCGCTCGCACGCGTGAAGAGTCGACCCACCAGGATGAGCATGTTGAGCTTGGTGCTGCGGCGATCGTCAAACCAGTACGTGAGCCCGGCTCCCACCACCGCCGAAACAGCCACGTACGCCTGCGCGTGCAAAGACAGCCACAGGAGGGTGGTTGTCGGGTTCAGGGTTTTGGTTCCAGGTTTTAGGGTTTCAGGCTTTAGGGTGTAGGAGTAGAACGGTAGTATAACGCCTACGCGTGCAAAGACAGCCATAGGAGGGTGGTTACTTAACCCTAAAACCTAAACCCGGCGACCACCCTTAGGGGTTTCAGGTTTAAGGGTGTCTACTGTGCAGTATAACGGTTTCAACCGTTATACTAATCGTACTTACCACAGAAGGGGGGGCAGAAAAGTGACTTTTGACACACATGGTAAAAGTTTTTAATTGGGGGGGGCCCACCCACCCACCCACCCTAACTCATTAAGTACGCCATGCATGGAGATGGGACCGATGCGCATGGCTTCTTTACAGTGAGGGCTGTCCATCACCATGTCTAAGTTGCCAGAAGATGGTCAAAATCACTCCCAAACAACTCGCCATATCTTGGTACTAACCGTACTAAATAGTAGAACGGTTTAGTAAACGGGACAGGTGGGACTATGGCTAGAAAATGCCCTTGCTGGAAAGCCTGCGCGTGCAAAGACAGCCACAGGAGGGTGGTTGTCGGGTTCAGGGTTTAGGGTTTAGTACAACGGTTTAGTATAACAGGTGAGTAGAACGGTGTAGTAGAAGGTGCCTTTGCTGGAAAGCTGACTGTGAATGTTCTTGTTACTGGCAACCGGGCAAAGCAGCTGAGAAGTTGCGCGTGTGTGTGTGTGTGTGTGGTGGTGGTGGTGGGGGGGGCTAAGTGTGTGTTCCCGCACGGAGCAGCGGACTCTTCTACCAGGTAGAGTCATCCAGCTTTCAGTCGGGTGTCGGGCCCAGCGCCGACACGCGTCTCATACGCCAGCAGAGGTGCCTGTAAAATCCGTCGTCATCACACGTGTGTGCGTGGATGTGGGTGGGTGGATGATTTTGAGTTGTGCGCATCCACTGCTGGCGGTCGCACGTCCGGTTCCAAAGCTCAAGCGGGACGCGAGAAAAGGCAGGCACAAGGCTCACCAAAAAGGTGAAAAGCTACAAACGTAGCCCACGGTACCGCCACCCTCGCTAGGTGGCGGGCACCAAGCAAGCAGCACGGCAAGCCAGGCACTAACGCTCAGCCCTGACGCAGCCAGAGGCAGACCCCAGGTATAAACGCGTGTCGGCCACACCCTCACCTGGAAGACTGGGTTCTGTGACAGCGCCGTCCAGCTGGGCAGCCAGTGGCCGGTGAACCAGCGCAGCGCGGCCATGCCGCTCGAGCCCATCACGGTGAGCGCGGTGGCCACGCTGCGCTTGTGGGGCACGACGCTGCGGGGAGGCGGGGCGGGGCGGGCAGGGTGTGGTGCATGTGCGGGTGTGGGTGTGATGATGATGGATTGTTTAGTCGTGTGTGACGCACCTACCGGCAGCGCTTGTGGGGCACGACGCTGCGGGGGGTGGGGCGGGGTGGGGCCAGCGTCGGGCCCGTAACTGTAACATCCCATAACTGTAACCTGCCCGTAACGTTACGGGGCTTGCGGGCCATCCCTTGGCAAGTGCCCCGTAACACCCCGTAGCTCGAGAAAGGTGTGAAATTGTGTGAATGTGCGCCCCACACCGTTGAGTGGCCCCGAAGGACGTTGACTCGGGGTAACGGGAGGGGTCACGGGACGGGTTACGGGACGGGTTCCGAGGGTAACATGTTACGGGCCACGCGGTGTGGGGTTACGGGCCACGCGTGGGTGGGGCGGGCAGGGTGTGATGCATGTGCGGGTGTGATGATGATGGAGTTTACAGTCGTGTGTGACGCATCTACCGGCAGCGTATTCGAACTTGCTCGGCGCATAATGCCCGAGCGCTACAGACGGGTGGCTGACTACTGGTGGGGGGGGGCTAGTGGGTCGGGGCTGGACCTAGACGGGGCACTCGGCCCCCAGATCTGACTTCCCGTGGGGGCACGGCCGGGGTTCAAAGGCCCGTGGGATCGTGTCCCCTAGACCTCCACCGAAGCGGCAGCAGAGGCTACTGAACAGGGTAAAGGCACGGCCGCATGCTGGCAACAGCACGCACACGGCACGTGTGCCAGCAGGCAGCGGGACGCGTTGCAGTGGCACTCACCGCATGAGCATGAAGCACAGGATGGCGAGGGAGCCAGTCGCGAACATCACAGAGCCGCACGACACGCGGAAGAACGGCGAGCTGGTCAGCAGCGGGGCCGCGTAGAACATGGAGATGCCGAGCAGGGCGCTCACCAGCATGGGCGTGTTGAAGCGCACGCTCGAGTCGACGGTGCAGCCTGCGGGGGCGGACAGAGGCAGGTGGCCGTCGCATGCGCCGGTCAAACGCATGGCACGCACGGCATGCGCAGCACGGCTGCATGGGGCACACGCGCGCGCGCCCGCCTTCCGCTGCGCATGTGCCACCCACCCACCCACCCACCTTTGCCGTCCTTGATGGCCACGTACGTGCTCCAGAAGGGCGATATCTGGAAGCGGCAGCGCCGGCTGTCCAGCAGGAACCAGGAGCTCCCACAGAATGTGGTCGCCCGCTCGTTAATGTTCTTTCGCAACAGATCGTCGCTGTATCCAAGGTACACGGCATACTGCGTGCGGACGAGGCGTGCGGTAGGTAAACCCTGCGACCTACCTCCATGCAAACCCCATGCAAGGGTACATGCATGATGACTCTTGTGCTGCAGGCCCCACCCTCGACGTCGGACACGTGATGTCCACCTCCACAGGCGACCAGAGGTAGGAGATGAGGAAGGGGGGGACTGAGCCGCAGCGGTACACGTCGCCGGAGAAGCCGCTGAGTCCATCGCGCGACTTGACGCACCACTGTTGGGCGGACACTACAGACGCACTACAGGCGCACACGAGTAGCGCCAAGGGCAGAACCCTCCCCTTGGGCGCCACCATCGCGCGGAACACCGGCAAAGGCAAGGAGTGCAGTGCTTTTCAGTCCTGACCTGTGGGTGTGGACGGTCAAGGTTCATATGCAGCCTTGGAATCACTTCTGCAGCCCAGGGATAGCTGCAATTTGCTGATGGTAGTGAGGGGCTTGGATGACGGGGCCCCGTCAGGATCACATGGCCTCGACCCCAGCTCCCCCACTTCCACGTGCCCCCAGCAGGCCCACAAAAATGGCCCGATTGAAGTGGCCTTCGATTGGAAGTGTATGAAACAGGAGAACAGGGAGATGGGTGCTGGCGAGAGGCTCTCTGGGGTTCGATGAGGCACCAGCCGGGAGGACGCACAGATCTATAACGGCCCCCAACTTTTTGATCGAGCGCGGTGGTTACAGTGTATGGGCTCAAGGTTGTGCCGCGGCGGGGCGCTGAGATGGATGCCAGCTGCAATGGATGTGAAGCCATTGTGTGCGCCCTTTCCTGCTCCTGTGTGCCGGCCCTGCTGCATGTGCAGCCTGTGGACAGGAGAGCGAAGAGGACTGCAGATGTCACACGCGCGGGCAGACGGGGGGTGGGGGCGCTGTGCGCGTGTTACAAATGTAACTTCAAGTTACAGGGGGCCAGCCAACAGGCCATGCCTACGGCATTCATGCAGCGCGGGTGAGTGGCTCTAAAATTGGTCCGGCCATGACAGGGTGTGTGGAAGAAGAATGACAGAGAATAAAGTGGAGCACCACCTGAGCCATACTAAGTGAACACTCGCTCCATGCACGTTGAATCGTCCCCGTTTTTGTTGCGATTGCAAAATAACCTACGACTTTCATACGACCTTCCCGCCGTGCCAATCGTGGACGTGGACACGCATATCAACACGCCTCGCCTATGTGAAATCTCAGACCACAGACGGCGTGGGTAAGGTTCAACAGGTTTTACACGTACCGGGGTATGCGCCCGGAGGACCCCGCGGCGTGATTTAAGGCATAGACTACACGTCTAGGGGGGCTCTACTAGGAGAGCCCGCAAGGCCACGCAGCGCGCCAGCCTACCAGTAGAGGCGAGGTAAGATCTGTGTGTGTGTGTGTGTGTGATGTTTGGCGGCGATCTAGACACAAGTGATGCGGGGCTGGCGGACGGGTGGGTAAGGCGTGGCGCGTGCACCAGCACGTACGTGCCCAATCAACAGATTAAACGTGAATGCTGAAGCACAGCATTCCAGTGTTAACATCAGCACCGTCCTCCCCACTGCCATCGTCGCCGTCAGCGCCCTCGCCGTCTTAGTACGTATCGCATCTATCTATGGATTGTAAAACTCTCATCTATCGCATTTCTCAAACTGTTTGGCGCACTTCACTTTTTTCAAAACGGACAACGGAAAACGGTGAAAACGGGAAAGGCCATTCCGCCGCGTGATTGGCCGCGTGGCGATGTTGCCACCGACTAGGCGCTTCTTAGAGCTGCCGTGGTCGGGCGTGCAGTGGCCGTAGACGACCACACTAGGACGACTAGTGCGGATGCATGGCTGGAATGTGACCCCAGAAGGCCCTCCACGCCACCCTTGCCCAGTCTGCAGGTACCAGAGGTCACCACGACTGTCGTGGCTGGCTTGGGGCGTGTCGCTACTGCGGCGCTCGGGGGTGCACGCGTCGAGAATTCGTGTTTTTTGCGTTTTGCGATTTTCGTTTTCTCGTGGGGTGCGCCAAACAGTTTGCGAATTGCGATAAGAATGTAGGCGCTTCAGGTTCGTCATGCCTTTGAGGAGCGCCAGATCACATGCAGGGTCTCCAGGCTCACCAAGGCTGTGAGGTGATGATGAGAGTTTTACAATCCACTTCTGGCGGTCACACGTTCGGTTCCAAAGCTCCAGTGGGACTTAGAGAAACAAGGCTCAAGGCCCACAAAAGGTCAAGCTACAAGTAGCCCACGGTAACGCCATCCACACTTGGTGGCGGGCGCCAAGCAAGCAGCACCACCGTGCAGGCTGCACACCCAGCCTGTGAGGGGTGTCAGATCAGACACAGTACGGCAGCAACTGATGTTGAGGGTCTTCAGGTTCACCAAGGTCGTGAGGGTTGTCAGATCAGACACAGCGTCGCAGCTGTGCATGTGGAGGCTCCCCAAGCTCACCAAGGCTATGAGGGGTGTCAGATCAGACACAGCGTAGCAGGCACTTATGGAGAGGGTCAGCAGGTTCACCAAGGCTGTGAGTGGTGCCAGCTCAGACACGGCTCTGCAGCAGCGCATGTCGAGGCTCGTTAGGTTCACCATGGCGCCGAGGGGCGCCAGATCAGACACAGCGCCGCAGCTGCCAATGTTGAGGCTCTCCAGGTTCACCATGGCCCCGAGGGGCGCCAGATCAAACACAGTGTCGCAGCTGCGCATGACGAGGCTATTCAGCTTCACCAAGGCTGTGAGGGGCGCGAGATCAGACAACGCATCGCAGGAGCTGATGTCGATGCTTTCCAAGTTCACCATGGCTGCGAGGGGTGTCAGGTCAGACACGGCGCGAAAGCCGCTCATGTTGAGGCTCTGCAGGTTCACCATGCCGCCGAGGGGTGCCAGGTTGGTCACGCGGGGGCACCATGGTAGCTTCAGGATCACAAGCTGGGTGCCTGTTGCCAACGCGTCCAATATTAAGGGCTCATGCGCATCCATTGCCAGGTCCTCAAGCTTGCTGCATGCAGACAGCACCCCAGCCATACATGGAAACGTGGTGGCGATGTCTGGAAGCTCCAGGTTGAGGTGGGTGAGCCAGGGAGAGGCGCTGGCGTTGGTCTCGTAGTCACGCTCCTGTATCGCGTTCTGCGCTCGGTGGCAGCATATGTATATATTGGGCTTCAGCGGCGACGGTGGTAACAGGCCACGCACGCATTCACGCCAAGCCATAGCAGCCGCCCATGTATATGGGTTGCATGTTGGCACATGTCGGGCCCGTGTAACACTACTCTATGATCACATGTCGGGCCCGCCCTGAATAAGCGCGCATGGAGCGTGCACGCATGGCCCGCATGGCGTGCATGCAGCGTTTGCCTTTGAACCCACCAGGTCCAGGCGCAGCGACTGGAGGCGCGGGAAGACGGCGCCTGCTGGCTGGGCCAGAAGCATGTCGTTCAGGCACGCCAGCGACCGTGTGCATGCCGTGCAGGCGAGCGCATGAGGCGAGGGACAGCACTGCCGACTCCGCCTCCCCCTCCACGACGGGGCCTGCCTGCGCGTCCACCGCATCGCGTATATTCGTGCAGCATTGGCGCAGCGCGCGCCTGTCGTCGGTGTCCAGGCAGGACCACAGCTCGGACAGCACCGCCGAGTGGTCGAGCGGGAATGGAGAGAGCTCGTGCTGCATGGCGCCGCTTGTGCGGTGAACTTGCGTGCGTTGTGGTTCACAGGTGGGACTGTGGATGTTACACGAGGCTGTGGTGATGTGGATGTGTGGGGGAAGCTGAATGGGTGCCCCTCGGGGGCCCCCCCTGAGAAGGAGTGGTGCCCCTCTCAAGAGATTGTGCGACACGCACTCATCCGCATCCTGTCTTGCTACAGTCAGAGACTACGATGTCCTCCCCTTCTACTGACAAGGCTGCAGCGTGGTCCTCCTCCTTTGTGGAGCCTAGTTGCTGTGTGCTGCTGTCAAGCTCTGCGGACGCACGTAAGAGGGGCTACGTCCGGCAGCGCAACAGGGTCGAGAGCCCATTGGCGCCAGGCAGGAGCAGCTGGCAATGACGCAGCTCGGCGTCTAGGTTCAGCGCCAAGGTTAAGCGCCGGGAACAGCAAGAGCCATTGTGAAAGAGGTGTGTTATGTTGTTGATGGAGTGCTGTGGCCTTGGACCCGGCCGCACTCACATGTGTGCAATCAACAGCACCAGAAGCAGCCCGCAAGGGTCACCTGACTACGAAATACTACCAGTACGTACAACAAAGGGGCATCCCCGTTCAGACCTTCATCAGAAGGTCTATAAGGGTTCCGTTGGAGCGAGAGAAGCTGACGGAAGCTGGTGTGGACCCCCCCTGTCAGCATCGCGTCAGCATGCGAGCAGCGCCGTCCGTCCCGCGCGCGCCAACAGATCAAATATATGCATAGCGTAGCCTGTGTCTTACAGGTGACCGCGCGGTGCGTGTTTGGGGGAGATTAGCGAGCGAGGGGATGTGTGAATCCATCTCTGGCGCCGCCGTCCCGCGCCGGCGCCCCAGCCTCGGCATTGCCTCATCGCATGTCATTTGCGATGCACCAGGGGGTCGGGGTACCAAGGGGTACCGGAGACGGGGCAGGTGGGCCACGCGTGTTGGGCGCCGGAGTGGGAGAGCGCCCCGGAGCAACGCCGCAGAGAAGAGGCCAACACCCACGCAAACATGCTGTTGGGAGCTTCTGCCCATAAGGGCAGCGGGGAGCAGCGGGGCTCCCCCAGCACTGTCCATGCGTGCATGCATGGACGCGTGGGCGTGGGTGCCCGTGGGAGATGAGGGAGGGGGGGCTCTCCCCTGGGGAGCATGGGGGGCGTGGTGGGAGCTGTAGGGGGTGCGGGGGCTGTAGGGGGGAGGCGGGGTGTGATGTGTGTGTGTGTGTGTGTGTGTGTGTCGGGGGGGACCTATGTGTGTGTCAGTGTGTGTGTGATGTGTGTTGTGTGTCAGGGTGTGTGCGTGTGCGTTTGTGTGTGCGTTTGTATGTGTGTGGACGTTTGTGGACGTGTGCTGCAGGGTCCCCTGGTGTGCTGTGCTGTGCTGTGTTTGTGTGTGCGTGTGTGTGCGTGCGTGTGTGTGGGTGATGTGTGTGTGTGTGTGTTGGGGGGGGGGCATCGACACACCACTGAACGGGCCGCGACGCAGGAGCCTTACAATGCATACAGACACAGGAACACAGACACAGGAATCTCACGCAGCATCACGCCACAGTTGAGAGGTCACACACCCGACACCATACAATGCTTTCAGGCAACGATTCGTTGTCGCACGAGCTCCTGAATGCCGAGTAAAACTAGTTGGCGTTCAGGACTCCTTGAAGACCAACCAGCAGCCCACCCGACACACAGCAACTTCCACCAATCCTCCAGGAAGACGAACAGCTGCAAAAACCCAGTGCAAACCCGATTCCAATACGCCTCCAACCAAACCAGACAACCTCTCGCCATGACCACAAAACGCAACCGAGCGCCACAACCGCAACCCCGCGCTCCTCCAGTCACCGCACCAGCTCGGTTGCAACCGCGCGCCGCCACCGCAGCTGCACAAACACACCCTCACGCCGGGTTGGTTTCCGCGGTGCCCACGCCCCGCCGCCCGCGCTCCTCCTGACCACCGCACCCGCTCGGATGCAACCAAGCGCCGCAGCCGCAACCGCAACTGCACCGACACGCCCTCAGGCCGGGATGGTTTCAGCGGTGCCCACGCCCCGTCGCCCGCGCTCCTCCGACCGCCGCACCCGCTCGGATGCAGCCGAGCGCCGCAGCCGCAACCGCAGCCTCACGCCGGGTTGGTTTCCGCGGTGCCCACGCCCCGCCGCCCGCGCTCCTGACCGCCGCGCCAGCTCGGATGCAGCCGAGCGCCGCAGCCGCAACCGCAACCTCACGCCGGGTTGGTTTCCGCGGTGCCCACGCCCCGCCGCCCGCGCTCCTGATCGCCGCGCCAGCTCGGATGCAACCGAGCGGCGCAACCGCAACCGCAGCCGCACCGACACGCCCTCACGCCGAATTGTTCCCTGGTCGGCTGGCGCGCTGTGTGGCTTCATGGGCTCTCCTTGTAGAGCTCCCCTAGACGTGTAGTCTAAGCCTGAATGCACGGCCCGGGGTCCTCCGGGCGCGTTTGTGTAGATTTGGTAAGTTCACGCCGGGTTGGTCTCGGCGGTGCCCACGCCCCGCCGCCCGCGCTCCTCCGACAGCCGCACCAGGTCGGAGAGCGCGCCGTGGTCACCGCCCATGAGCTGCATCACCTCGTGCCTGCGGACGTCACCGGTGAGGTGGGTGTTTTGTGTGTGTGCGGTGGGGAGTGGGTGGGGGGTACGGCGTAGAAGTAGTAGAAGTAGTAGGGTCCCCAACTGCCTTGTGGCACTGCCTGTGACACCAGTGAGGCGTGTGTTGTGTGTGGGGAGGGGGAACGTAGTACTGGTGGGATCAACCATCACCAGCAAACAGTTAGGTGTGAAGCAATATTGGGTGTAGACACCGCTATCCCCTTAAAAGCCAGGATAGTGGGGGGACGCACCCGCTGGGGGCTTTCCATGTTGGGCCCGCAATCCCCTGCGTGGCACCATCCTCTTCGGACGGTCTGTCCGCGCGCGTTGGCGTCTCGCGGTGTGTGTGTGGGGGGGGGCGATGCATCGTAGGCAGTTTACCTCAGGCCT
>VFSX01000060.1:100000-187500 GCA_016618255.1 Chlamydomonas sp. UWO 241 | reverse complement strand
GTCTGTCTGTCTGTCTGTCTGTCTGTCTGTCTGTCTGTCTGTCTGTCTGTCTGTCTGTCTGTCTGTCTGTCTGTCTCTGTCTGTCTGTCTGTCTGTCTGTCTGTCTGTCTGTCTGTCTGTCTGTCTGTCTGTCTGTCTGTCTGTCTGTCTGTCTGTCTGTCTCTGTCTGTCTGTCTGTCTGTCTGTCTGTCTGTCTGTCTGTCTGTCTGTCTGTCTGTCTGTCTGTCTGTCTGTCTGTATAACGGTTGGAGGAGGAGAATTTGGCGACAGGTCTGGGCTGACCAAAGTGTGAACCCCCCTCCCCCTCCCGCGCCGTGGGAGATCTGAAGGCGGTTTGGGGCTTTGAGGTGGGGTCGAGTTGGGGAGTAACTCTACAGAGCCCGATGATCCCCCCTCGATGACAACAGATCTCGACAATCCCCTCCTCGATGATCGCTCCCTCCCCTCCCCTCCTCGGTTGCGTCCTGAGTGAGTCTGAGACCTGGCCAGAAACGGGGTGATTACAACGAGGTCATGCGTGCGATGGTCGACAGTGGAGACATGTATGGGGGATGGCGGCACACCGGTGCGGTTCGTGCGGCACATCCATATATTCATCATCAGTCACGGCGGTGTGAGGGTGGCGGCGCAATGATTGCGTGTGCGTGTGGAGCGGAGTGAAGAAAAGCGCTTAAGTAAATGTGACTGCATGCGTGTAGTTCAACCAGCAGGTCAGTGTGACCTCGCTAGGAATGTGGGGTGCAAATTTTGGCGTAATGTTGACGTTTAGGAAATGTCATGTTAGACCCATTGCTCATGATCGCAGGCGGCACACTGAGCCAGGGCCGGTTGCGTGCACGTCGGGTAGCGTGTGAGCGTGATAAAGCGTAAGTGAGCAGTGTGTTGAGTATAAATTGATGGCAATGTGTTGGGTTAAATTAAATAAATTGTTCCTTGATTGAGTAGATCCGCGCCCAAGAAACGCTGCCCGAGGCAGCCTGCAGTCATCATGCGTCTGCACGCGCGCGGGCGAGGGAGGGGGCCTCGCTGCCCTCATTTCTCAAATGCGACCACGTCCTCGTGCTGGGCACCCTTGGACGCCCGCGCGCCCGTGCCTGCGCCCGCTGCGTCGCCTCCCCACTTGCTCTGGTGCACGTAGAGCCCACTCTTCCCGGAGCGTGTCCCCGCGCTGAGCTGCACCTCGTCGACCTCGTCGATCATCGCATCACCAACCTGCGGGCCGTGCGCAGCAGACAGCAGCGCGCGGCAGAGCTCAGCGGCCGCGGCCGTCGCGGGGCTGAGCGGCGGGCTGCTCGGCGCGCGGGCGAAGAAGTCCTTGTTTGCGTCGGCGTGCGACGTCGAGCCGCGGCAGAACTCGCGCCGCGCCATCGACTTCATCGGCGCGAGCGCGGCGGCGGCACCGGCACCGGCCGGCTGGCGCAGCCCCGGCTCGGCATCTACAACGAGCTCCCGAGCCCGCCTGTGCGCTTGAGCGCGTGCGGCGCAGCCTTCAAACTCTCGGACGCCCCGGGCTGCCCGGCCGCGGCCGCGACGGATTCCGGCTGCTCGTCAACCGCAAAAGCAACGCCGCCGCGCTTGAACAGGCGCGCCTTCGCACGCGCGACGGAGGGGTCTGTGACGTCGACGCCGGCCGTCGCGAGGCGTGCGGCCTCGTCCTTGGAAAGATCACCAATAACACCTGTACGTGGTGAGGGGTGCGAGAGTGAGGGTGAGGGTGCAGAGAAGGTGGGGGGAGGGAGGTGTGCGGGCGGTCGAGGCGCCACGCGAGGCGCGCGATGTGGTTTAGGTAGAGTGGGCGCACAATCACTGGACTGCCTGGTCGTCGGCAGTCCTCCCCGCTCCCACCTGGGCAGCGGAGAACTCGCTGCGCCTGCGCGGCCGTCTTCTCGGCGCTGCCAGCATCGATGCCAGGCACAGCCAGGCCGCGCTCATCGTCGCCTGCCATGCCACTGAACCCGCCGGCGCGCTTGAAAGCGCGCGCGAGCGCCGACACCACGCTCAGGTCAGTCACGCCCATGGCCTTGAGCTGGGATGCCTCCTCACCAGAGAGTTTCGAGCTCTCTGATGAGCCGAGGCCCCGCCTGAACATGCGCGTCAGCGCGCGCGTGATGGCGGGGTCGGTCACGTCGACGCCGGCCATCGTGAGGCGTGCGGCGTCGTCCTCTGAAAGATCTCCAAAGACACCTGTATGTGGTGAGGGGTGCGAGAGTGAGGGCAAGGAGGTAGGTGGGGAGAGGGAGACGAGCGGGCGGGCGAGGCGCGTTACGTGGTTTGGGTAGGGTGGGCGCGCAATCAAGGCAGCAGTAGGCAGTCTTCTTCAGCGCAAGCTCAGCAGGTGCTCACCCTCCCACCTGGGTGGCAGAGCACTCGCTGCATCATGGCCGTCTTCTCGGCGTTGCCTGCATCGATGCCAGGCACGGCCAGGCCGCGCCCGTCGTCGCCGGCCATGTCGGTGAACTCGCCGGCGCGCTTGAAATCGCGCGCGAGCGCCAACGCCGCGCTCGGGTCAGCCACGCCCATGACCCTCAGCTGGGATGCCTCGTCATCAGAGAGCTTCGAGCTCTCTGCAGAGCCGAGGCCCCGCCTGAACATGCGCGTCAGCGCGTGCGTGACGGCGGGGTCGGTCACGTCGACGCCGGCCATCGCAAGGCGTGCGGCCTCATCGTCGCTGAGGTCGCCAAGGGCACCTGCACGTGGTGAGGGGGCGCAAGGAGAGGGTGAGGGTGAGGGCGGAGATAGGTGGAGGGAGATAAGCGAGCGGGCGAGGCGCGCGCAACGTGGCTTGGGTGGGTTGGGCGTGCTATCAAGTAGTCCAGCGCACGCACCTGAACGGCGGAGCACTCGCTGCGTGCGGCCATCTTCTCGGCGTTGCCAGCATCGATGCCAGGCACGGCCAGGCCGCGCTCGCCGTCGCCGGCCATGCCGCTGAACCCGCCAGCGCGCTTGAAAGCGCGCGCGAGCGCCGACGCGACGCTCGGGTCAGTCATGCACATGGCCCTCAGCTGGGATGCCTCGTCATCAGAGAGCTTCGAGCTGTCTGATGAGCCGAGGCCCCGCTTGAACATGCACGCCATCACGCGCGCGGCGGCGGGGTCGGTCACGTCGACGCCGGCCATCGCGAGGCGTGCGGCCTCGTCGTCGCTGAGGATGCCAAAGCCACCTGCGGTGAGGGGAGAAGGAAGGGTGGTGAGGGTGGTGAGGGAGGGGGGGAGGGAGGTGGGTGGGGAGCAGGCAGGGCAGAGGTGCGTGTGTGGCACAGTGCTCACTGGCTCAACTCTAACTGGTGACTGTGCAGTTTTTTTAACCAACATGGGCGGCGGAACACTCGCTGCAGCACAGCAATCTTGTCGCCATCACCAGCGTCAATGCCGGCCGCAGCCAGGTCACGCGCGTCGTCGCCCGAGCCTCGGAAGCCCCCCGGGCGCTTAAACACGCGCGCGAGCGTCGCGGCCGACTGCGCGCCATCCACGCCCATCGCCTCGAGCTTTGACGCCTCATCTTCGGACAGCGTGCCCGCGCCGGCGCCGCGCTGGAAGAAACGTGCCACCGCGAGCACCGCGTCGGGGTTGTTGGTGTCGAACCCTGCGGCGCGCAGACACGCGTTGTCGTCGTTGGATAGCTCGCCGCCGCCGGCTCTGCGCTTGATGAAGCGGTCGAGGGCGGAGACCGCGGGCTTGGAGAGCCCCGCCTTGGCGCAGACCTCCCTGTCGGCGTCGCCCAGGTCACCTGTGGGGGGGTGAGTGTGGGTGCGCATGTGAGTGTGAGTCGATGTGTGTGTGTGTACTTGGGGTTGTGCCTTTCATGCGATCCACGCATGGTAGGGGTTGTTGAGGGCTTGTTGAGGATGGTTGTTGGGGATCACTCCCACTCACCGTAGTTGCCGGGGCGCTTGACCGTCGCGGCCTCGCGCTCGCGCCTGTTCTGCGAGTCCGACTTGAAGAGGCCGCGGAAGCGGTCGAAGAACGACACGGGCGCGCGGCTGCTGGCCGCGGCGGCGGACGCGCAGTCGCAGGCATTGTCGAGACTGCGCGACTTGCTCGAGTCGAGCATCACGATCTTGCGCGGCGAGGGCTGCACGGCCGTGGAGCTGAAGCGCACAGAGGGCGTGAGGCGCGTGGCCGAGAGCGGCCTGCGGCACTCGGGGGGCCCGGCTCGGGGTTGTCAACGAGCACCGGCGGGCGCTGCTCCGAGTCCACATCGAAGACGACGCGCGCGGTCGTGTCGGACGTCTTGCCCTCCTGCGTGTGCATGTTTGCGTTGCGTGTGTAAGTGTGCATGCTTCTGAGCGGGGAAATGCGTGATCGTGTGTGCGCTCTCTGAGCATCACGTCGGCTGGCTTCACTACTTGAGTGCCCGACGGAGGCTACGACTTCAACGGCGGGTGAGGAGGGACGTGATGTGCAGAGCAGAGGTTAAGCACCCACCTTGTCGCGATCGGATTCGTCCCACGTGCCGAGAATCGCGCCGAGCACCGCCCGCGGGTTGAGCGCCACCGTGCGTGCGCCCGAGGACGCGGCGCCGCCATCGAGGTCCTCAAAATCGTTGCTGGAGAACAGCGCACCGGGCGGCAGCCTGGGCAGCATTGGCACGCCGACGCGTGGCACGCCGCCACGCCGGGCTGGACGGCGAGCTCGTCGGCATGGCCTCGAGCGGGGGGAGGCTCCTCCTCCACGATGCACGGAGGTCGCGAGATGGCATGGGGAGCGACGCCGACGCACGGGCGGTCTCCTCGGCTTCGTTTGACGGCCCGCCGGTGGGTGTTCTGCGGCGCCAGTCAAGGCCCACCTGGCGGTCGGTCGACGCGTCGATGACCGACGCGGGCGAGCCCTGCGCAGGGGCGCCCGGTGCAGAGCGGGACAGCGGCGAGCCGGACGAGGATCTTCTCTTCGGCGATGGAATCGGACTGTTGCCCTCCTCCATGAGCTCTTCGGTGTCCTCCTTGTGCGAGGAGGAATCCGTCGCGGCGGCGGACTGGAGATCGGGCGCGTCGTCGGAGGCAAAGGGCTCGACCTTGCTGTCGAGCCGCGCCCGCTCCACCTCTGCCTGCGCCTGCGCGCGCTTCTTGCGGCGGTAGAGCACGAAGAGCACGCAGTAACAGACCAGCGGGAGGAAGATCGCGGCGACGATGATCACAACGATGAGCCAGAGCTCGATGCCGCCGGCGCCCCCCTCGGCGGGCGGCGCCGCCACGGGCTCGGCCGCCACTGGCGCGCAGTCGGACGCGGTCGTGCCCGCGGGCATCGCTGCGGTGAGGCGCTGCGTCCATGCATCGCACCCGTTGACCCCCTTGGACTCCGCCAAGACGCGCGTAGACACCCCGACGGCCCCGAGCGGGCACGCTCCCTGTGGGGGGTAGTGGGCGCTATTTAAGAAGTGTTGACACGTAACAGCCGTGCGACGCGCAATTTTATTCTCAATCCTGCTCAACCCACTTGATTGTTTTTATGTAGAAATACACAGAAACTGTAAACCTCAGAGTTACTGTAAAGTTTTTCTATATTATTTGTATTTCTACACTATTTCTACGTCTATCACCCACCTCGATCTCATTGTCCACGAGTGACGCAAACGCGGCCATGTACTCCGGCGCACTCGCAAAGCTGCCGACCTCCAGCGTGGTCCTCATCACGATTTCCGGGTTGCACTCCTGCGCGAGCGCGCGGCCGCCGGGCGACGCGACGCCGTTGATGCCCGCGCCACCATCCTCGAGCAGCGCCCTTGCGCGGCGCAGCTGCCAGCACACAATCGTGACGTTCGCATCTCCCAGGCGGAGTCTCGACATGATGCTGGACTTGAGGGCGGCGGCCGCAGAGCAGTCACGGGCCACTCCGCCAGACGCCTGCAGCCCCACGTTAGCAACCATGGCGTAGCCCGCGATCTGCGAGAGGTTGGATGGGGTGTTTGCGTGCGTGTGTGCATGTGTGTGTGTGTGTGTTTGTGTGCGTGTGCGGGCGGGCGGGCGGGAGGCGGGCGGGTGGGGTCAACCGCCCACCCAGCGGGGAATTGCTGGCGGGAGGTTGGGGCACGCAGGTGTGTGTGTGTGTGTGGCGCAGGACCTGGGCGTCATATTCATTTAGCAGAAAGCGGGGAGCGCACACCAGCTTGCCAACATGGGCGCCCGACAGGCTTCTGAAATCAATTTGGGTATAGACTGCGCTTTCCCTTGTAAAAAGGATAGCAAAAACCAGCTGGGGGCTATCCTTTGTGGGCCTGCTATCCCCTGCGGGGCGCCTATCCTTTTGTGACGGTATGTCCGCGCGCGTAGGCAAGCTGCGGTGGGAGGGCGATGCGCCGTTTGCGGAGAACAAGTTTTGGGCACACAGGGCACATGCATGGCACTCCAATGACACTCACCGCAATGAAAGTGTCATTAACGGGGAGCAGGTCCTCGGGAGTGACGAGGCCGCTCACAGTGAGCGTCGTGGTGAGGCCGGTGGCGTTGCTGGCGGGCGTGGGCGTGCCGGCAGCGGGCACCTGTGTGCCTGACGGCGTGGGCATCTCTGTGGACGTGGCAGAGCGTGCGTGTGTGAGCGTTTGAGTGTTTGCGTGTGTTTGAGCGTTTGTTTTTACAGGTTTTACACGTATGCGCCCAGAGGACCCTGGGGCGTGGTTTAAGGCCTAGACTACACGTCTAGGGGAGCTCTACTAAGAGACCCCGCAAGGCCACGCAGCGCGCCAGCCTACCAGGTGAGTGTTTGAGTGTTTGAGTGTTTGAGTGTTTTTGAGTGTTTGAGTGCGTGTACACGTGTGCATCCGTGTGTGCGTGCGCGATCCGCACGCACACAAATCAGGACGTTCAATCGGTGTCCATGGTGCGGGCTCTCGTACCTGAGGGAGTTGTCGTTCCGGCGGGCGTGGGCGCAGCAGCGGGCGTCGGTGTGCCGGTGGGCGTGGGTGCAGATGAAGTGGCGGGAGCAGCTGTGGGAATCTGTGCGCCTGAAAAAATATTAGGCGTCAAAACAGATGTTGGTGCAGCTGCGGGCATCTGAGTGCAAGACGGAGTCTGCGTGCCGGCAAGCAAGGGAGCAGCTGTGGGGTGGGTGCAGCTGCGGGCGCCTGTGTGCCAGACAGCGTCTGTGTGCCAGCGGGCGTGGGTGCAGCTGTGGTTGTCTGTGTGTTGGCGGGGGTGGGTGCAGCAGTGATCATCTGTGTGCCTGGAGGAGTCACAGCCGGCGCGGGTGAAGCTGAGGGCGTGGGTGTACCAGACGGGGTAGTCTCAACGGGCACAGAAGCAGCTGTGGGGGCCTGGGTGCCAGACGGAGTCTGTGTGTAAGTGGGGGCGGGTGCAGTTGCGGGGGCCACTGTGCCAGACGGAGTCTGTGTGTTGGTAGGGGTGGGTGCAGATGCGGGGGCCACCGAGCCAGACGGAGTCTGTGTGTTGGTAGGGGTGAGTGCAGTTGCAGGGGCCTCTGTGCCAGACGGTGTCCGTGTGTTGGTGGGGGCGGGTGCAGCTGCAGGGGCCTGGGTGACACACGGAGTCTGTGTGTTGGTGGGGGCGGGTGCAAATGCGGGGGCCTGAGTGCCAGACGGAGTCTGTGTGTTGGTAGGGGTGGGTGCAGCTGCAGGGGCCACTGTGCCAGACGGGGTCTGTGTGTTGGTAGGGGTGAGTGCAGCTGCGGGGGCCTCTGTGCCAGACGGAGTCTGTGTGTTGCTGGGGGTGGATGCAGCTGCGGGGGCCTGGGTGCCAGGCGGAGTCTGTGTGTTGGTGGGGGCAGGTGCAAATGCGGGGGCCGGAGTGCCAGACGGAGTCTGTGTGTTGGTAGGGGTGGGTGCAGCTGCAGGGTCCACTGTGCCAGACAGAGTCTGTGTGTTGGTAGGGGTGAGTGCAGCTGCAGGGGCCTCTTTGCCAGACGGTGTCCGTGAGTTGGTGGGGGCGGGTGCAGCTGCGGGGGCCTGGGTGACACAAGAAGTCTGTGTGTTTGTGAGGGCGGGTGCAACTGCGGGGGCCACTGTGCCAGACGGAGTCTGTGTGTTGGTGGGGGCGGGTGCAGCTGCGGGGGCCACTGTGACAGACGGTGTCTGTGTGTTGGGTGCAGCTGCGGGGCCACTGTGCCAGACAGAGTCTGTGTGTTGGTAGGGGTGAGTGCAGTTGCGGGGGCCACTGTGCCAGACGGAGTCTGTGTGTTGGTGGGGGTGGGTGCAGATGCAGGGGCCACTGTGACAGACGGTGTCTGTGTGTTGGGTGCAGCTGCGGGGGCCTCTGTGCCAGACGGAGTCTGTGTGTTGGTGGGGGCGGATGCAGCTGCAGGGGCCTGGGTGCCAGACGGTGTCTGTGTGTTTGTGGGGGCGGGTGCAACTGCGGGGGCCACTGTGCCAGACGGAGTCTGTGTGTTGGTGGGGGCGGGTGCAGTTGCGGGGGCCACTGTGCCAGACGGAGTCTGTGTGTTGGTGGGGGTGGGTGCAGCTGCGGGGGCCACTGCGCCAGACGGAGTCTGTGTGTTGGTGAAGGCAGGTGCAACTGCGGGGGCCTGAGTGCCAGACGGAGTCTGTGTGTTGGTAGGGGTGGGTGCAGCTGCAGGGGCCACTGTGCCAGACGGGGTCTGTGTGTTGGTAGGGGTGAGTGCAGCTGCGGGGGCCTCTGTGCCAGACGGAGTCTGTGTGTTGCTGGGGGTGGATGCAGCTGCGGGGGCCTGGGTGCCAGGCGGAGTCTGTGTGTTGGTGGGGGCAGGTGCAAATGCGGGGGCCGGAGTGCCAGACGGAGTCTGTGTGTTGGTAGGGGTGGGTGCAGCTGCAGGGTCCACTGTGCCAGACAGAGTCTGTGTGTTGGTAGGGGTGAGTGCAGCTGCAGGGGCCTCTTTGCCAGACGGTGTCCGTGAGTTGGTGGGGGCGGGTGCAGCTGCGGGGGCCTGGGTGACACAAGAAGTCTGTGTGTTTGTGAGGGCGGGTGCAACTGCGGGGGCCACTGTGCCAGACGGAGTCTGTGTGTTGGTGGGGGCGGGTGCAACTGCGGGGGCCTGAGTGCCAGACGGAGTCTGTGTGTTGGGTGCAGCTGCGGGGCCACTGTGCCAGACAGAGTCTGTGTGTTGGTAGGGGTGAGTGCAGTTGCGGGGGCCACTGTGCCAGACGGAGTCTGTGTGTTGGTGGGGGCAGGTGCAACTGCGGGGGCCTGAGTGCCAGACGGAGTCTGTGTGTTGGGTGCAGCTGCGGGGGCCTTAGCGCCAGACGGAGTCTGTGTGTTGGTGGGGGCGGATGCAGCTGCGGGGGCCGGGGCGCCAGACGGAGTCTGTGTGTTTGTGGGGACGGGCGCAGCTGCGGGGGCCTCTGTGCTGGACGGAGTCTATATGTTTGTGGGGGCGGGTGCAACTGCGGGGGCCACTGTGCCAGACGGAGTCTGTGTGTTGGTGGGGGCGGGTGCAGTTGCGGGGGCCACTGTGCCAGACGGAGTCTGTGTGTTGGTGGGGGTGGGTGCAGCTGCGACGGCCACTGCGCCAGACGGAGTCTGTGTGTTGATGAAGGCAGGTGCAACTGCAGGGGCCTGAGTGCCAGACGGAGTCTGTGTGTTGGGGATGGGTGTCAGCTGCGGGGGCCACGTGCCAGACGAGTCTGTGTGTTGGTGGGGCGGGTGCAGTTGCGGGGGCCACTGTGCCAGACGGAGTCTGTGTGTTGGTGGGGGTGGGTGCAGCTGCGGGGGCCACTGCGCCAGACGGAGTCTGTGTGTTGGTGAAGGCAGGTGCAACTGCGGGGGCCTGAGTGCCAGACGGAGTCTGTGTGTTGGTAGGGGTGGGTGCAGCTGCAGGGGCCACTGTGCCAGACGGGGTCTGTGTGTTGGTAGGGGTGAGTGCAGCTGCGGGGGCCTCTGTGCCAGACGGAGTCTGTGTGTTGCTGGGGGTGGATGCAGCTGCGGGGGCCTGGGTGCCAGGCGGAGTCTGTGTGTTGGTGGGGGCAGGTGCAACTGCGGGGGCCTGAGTGCCAGACGGAGTCTGTGTGTTGGTAGGGGTGGGTGCAGCTGCAGGGGCCTCTGTGCCAGACGGAGTCTGTGTGTTGGTGGGGGCAGGTGCAACTGCGGGGGCCTGAGTGCCAGACGGATTCTGTGTGTTGGTAGGGGTGGGTGCAGCTGCAGGGGCCACTGTGCCAGACGGGGTCTGTGTGTTGGTAGGGGTGAGTGCAGCTGCGGGGGCCTCTGTGCCAGACGGAGTCTGTGTGTTGCTGGGGGTGGATGCAGCTGCGGGGGCCTGGGTGCCAGGCGGAGTCTGTGTGTTGGTGGGGGCAGGTGCAAATGCGGGGGCCGGAGTGCCAGACGGAGTCTGTGTGTTGGTAGGGGTGGGTGCAGCTGCAGGGTCCACTGTGCCAGACGGAGTCTGTGTGTTGGTAGGGGTGAGTGCAGCTGCAGGGGCCTCTTTGCCAGACGGTGTCCGTGAGTTGGTGGGGGCGGGTGCAGCTGCGGGGGCCTGGGTGACACAAGAAGTCTGTGTGTTTGTGAGGGCGGGTGCAACTGCGGGGGCCACTGTGCCAGACGGAGTCTGTGTGTTGGTGGGGGCGGGTGCAGCTGCGGGGGCCACTGTGACAGACGGTGTCTGTGTGTTGGGTGCAGCTGCGGGGCCACTGTGCCAGACAGAGTCTGTGTGTTGGTAGGGGTGAGTGCAGTTGCGGGGGCCACTGTGCCAGACGGAGTCTGTGTGTTGGTGGGGGTGGGTGCAGATGCAGGGACCACTGTGACAGACGGTGTCTGTGTGTTGGGTGCAGCTGCAGGGGCCTCTGTGCCAGACGGAGTCTGTGTGTTGGTGGGGGCGGATGCAGCTGCAGGGGCCTGGGTGCCAGACGGTGTCTGTGTGTTTGTGTGGGCGGGTGCAACTGCGGGGGCCACTGTGCCAGACGGAGTCTGTGTGTTGGTGGGGGCGGGTGCAGCTGCGACGGCCACTGCGCCAGACGGAGTCTGTGTGTTGGTGAAGGCAGGTGCAACTGCGGTGGCCTGAGTGCCAGACGGAGTCTGTGTGTTGGTAGGGGTGGGTGCAGCTGCGGGGGCCACTGCGCCAGACGGAGTCTGTGTGTTGGTGGGGGCAGGTGCAACTGCGGGGGCCTGAGTGCCAGACGGATTCTGTGTGTTGGTAGGGGTGGGTGCAGCTGCAGGGGCCACTGTGCCAGACGGAGTCTGTTTGTTGGTAGGGGTGGGTGCAGCTGCAGGGGCCACTGTGCCAGACGGAGTCTGTGTGTTGGTAGGGGTGGGTGCAACTGCGGGGGCCACTGTTCCAGACGGTGTCCGTGTGTTGGTGGGGGCGGGTGCAGCTGCGGGCGCCTGGGTGACACACGGAGTCTGTGTGTTTGTGTGGGCGGGTGCAACTGCGGGGGCCACTCCGCCAGACGGAGTCTGTGTGTTGGTGGGGGCGGGTGCAGCTGCGGGGGTCACTGTGACAGACGGTGTCTGTGTGTTGGGTGTAGCTGCGGAGCCACTGTGCCAGACAGAGTCTGTGTGTTGGTAGGGGTGAGGGCAGTTGCGGGGGCCACTGTGCCAGACGGAGTCTGTGTGTTGGTGGGGGTGGGTGCAGCTGCAGGGGCCACTGTGACAGACGGTGTCTGTGTGTTGGGTGCAGCTGCAGGGGCCTCTGTGCCAGACGGAGTCTGTGTGTTGGTAGGGGTGAGTGCAGCTGCAGGGTCCTCTGTGCCAGACGGTGTCCGTGTGTTGGTGGGGGCGGGTGCAGCTGCGGGGGCCTGGGTGACACACGGAGTCTGTGTGTTTATGGGGACGGGTGCAAATGCGGGGGCCTGAGTGCCAGACGGAATCTGTGTGTTGGTAGGGGTGGGTGCAGCTGCGGGGGCCACTGCGCCAGACGGAGTCTGTGTGTTGGTGGGGGCAGGTGCAACTGCGGGGGCCTGAGTGCCAGACGGAGTCTGTGTGTTGGTAGGGGTGGGTGCAGCTGCGGGGGCCACTGGGCCAGACGGAGTCTAAGTGTTGGCAGGGGTGGGTGCAGCTGCAGGGGCCACTGTGCCAGACGGAGTCTGTGTGTTGGTAGGGGTGAGTGCAGCTGCAGGGGCCTCTGTGCCAGACGGTGTCCGTGTGTTGGTGGGGGCGGATGCAGCTGCGGGCGCCTGGGTGACACTCGGAGTCTGTGTGTTTGTGTGGGCGGGTGCAACTGCGGGGGCCACTGTGCCAGACGGAGTCTGTGTGTTGGTTGGGGCGGGTGCCGCTGCGGGGGCCACTGTGACAGACGGTGTCTGTGTGTTGGGTGTAGCTGCGGGGCCACTGTGCCAGACAGAGTCTGTGTGTTGGTAGGGGTGAGGGCAGTTGCGGGAGCCACTGTGCCAGACGGAGTCTGTGTGTTGGTGGGGGTGGGTGCAGCTGCAGGGGCCACTGTGACAGACGGTGTCTGTGTGTTGGGTGCAGCTGCAGGGGCCTCTGTGCCAGACGGAGTCTGTGTGTTGGTGGGGGCGGATGCAGCTGCGGGTGCCTGGGTGACACTCGGAGGCTGTGTGTTTGTGTGGGCGGGTGCAACTGCGGGGGCCACTGTGCCAGACGGAGTCTGTGTGTTGGTTGGGGCGGGTGCCGCTGCGGGGGCCACTGTGACAGACGGTGTCTGTGTGTTGGGTGTAGCTGCGGGGCCACTGTGCCAGACAGAGTCTGTGTGTTGGTAGGGGTGAGGGCAGTTGCGGGAGCCACTGTGCCAGACGGAGTCTGTGTGTTGGTGGGGGTGGGTGCAGCTGCAGGGGCCACTGTGACAGACGGTGTCTGTGTGTTGGGTGCAGCTGCAGGGGCCTCTGTGCCAGACGGAGTCTGTGTGTTGGTGGGGGCGGATGCAGCTGCGGGGGCCTGGGTGCCAGACGGTGTCTGTGTGTTTGTGGGGGCGGGTGCAACTGCGGGGGCCACTGTTCCAGACGGAGTCTGTGTGTTGGTGGGGGCGGGTGCAGTTGCGGGGGCCACTGTGACAGACGGTGTCTTCGTGTTGGGTGCAGCTGCGGGGGCCTCTGTGCCAGACGGAGTCTGTGTGTTTGTGGGGGCGGATGCAGCTGCAGGGGCCTGGGTGCCAGACGGTGTCTGTGTGTTTGTGGGGGCGGGTGCAACTGCGGGGGCCACTGTGCCAGACGGAGTCTGTGTGTTGGTGGGGGCGGGTGCAGGTGCGGGGGCCACTGTGCCAGACGGGGTCTGTGTGTTGGTGGGGGTGGGTGCAGCTGCGGGGGCCACTGCGCCAGACGGAGTCTGTGTGTTGGTGAAGGCAGGTGCAACTGCGGGGGCCTGAGTGCCAGACGGAGTCTGTGTGTTGGTAGGGGTGGGTGCAGCTGCGGGGGCCACTGCGCCAGACGGAGTCTGTGTGTTGGTGGGGGCAGGTGCAACTGCGGGGGCCTGAGTGCCAGACGGATTCTGTGTGTTGGTAGGGGTGGGTGCAGCTGCAGGGGCCACTGTGCCAGACGGAGTCTGTGTGGTGGTGGGGGTGGGTGCAGCTGCGGGGGCCACTGCGCCAGACGGAGTCTGTGTGTTGGTGGGGGCAGGTGCAACTGCGGGGGCCTGAGTGCCAGACGGAGTCTGTTTGTTGGTAGGGGTGGGTGCAGCTGCAGGGGCCACTGTGCCAGACGGAGTCTGTGTGTTGGTAGGGGTGAGTGCAGCTGCAGGGGCCTCTGTGCCAGACGGTGTCCGTGTGTTGGTGGGGGCGGGTGCAGTTGCGGGGGCCACTGTGCCAGACAGAGTCTGTGTGTTGGTAGGGGTGAGTGCAGTTGCGGGGGCCACTGTGCCAGACGGAGTCTGTGTGTTGTTGGGGGTGGGTGCAGCTGCAGGGGCCACTGTGACAGACGGTGTCTGTGTGTTGGGTGCAGCTGCAGGGGCCTCTGTGCCAGACGGAGTCTGTGTGTTGGTGGGGGCGGATGCGGCTGCGGGGGCCTGGGTGCCAGACGGTGTCTGTGTTCTTGTGGGGGCGGGTGCAACTGCGGGGGCCACTGTTCCAGATGGAGTCTGTGTGTTGGAGGGGGCGGGTGCAGTTGCGGGGGCCACTGTGCCAGACGGAGTCTGTGTGGTGGTGGGGGTGGGTGCAGCTGCGGGGGCCTCTGCGCCAGACGGAGTCTGTGTGATGGTGGGGGCAGGTGCAACTGCGGGGGCCTGAGTGCCAGACGGAGTCTGTTTGTTGGTAGGGGTGGGTGCAGTTGCGGGGGCCACTGTGCCAGACGGAGTCTGTGTGTTGGTAGGGGTGAGTGCAGTTGCGGGGGCCACTGTGCCAGACGGAGTCTGTGTGGTGGTGGGGGTGGGTGCAGCTGCGGGGGCCACTGCGCTAGACGGAGTCTGCGTGTTGGTGGGGGCAGGTGCAATTGCGGGGGCCTGAGTGCCAGACGGAGTCTGTTTGTTGGTAGGGGTGGGTGCAGTTGCGGGGGCCACTGTGCCAGACGGAGTCTGTGTGTTGGTAGGGGTGAGTGCAGTTGCGGGGGCCACTGTGCCAGACGGAGTCTGTGTGGTGGTGGGGGTGGGTGCAGCTGCGGGGGCCACTGCGCTAGACGGAGTCTGCGTGTTGGTGGGGGCAGGTGCAAATGCGGGGGCCTGAGTGCCAGACGGAGTCTGTGTGTTGGTAGGGGTGGGTGCAGCTGCAGGGGCCACTGTGCCAGACGGGGTCTGTGTGTTGGTAGGGGTGAGTGCAGCTGCGGGGGCCTCTGTGCCAGACGGAGTCTGTGTGTTGGTGGGGGCGGGTGCAGTTGCGGGGGCCACTGTGCCAGACGGAGTCTGTGTGTTGGTGGGGGTGGGTGCAGCTGCGACGGCCACTGCGCCAGACGGAGTCTGGGTGTTGGTGAAGGCAGGTGCAACTGCAGGGGCCTGAGTGCCAGACGGAGTCTGTTTGTTGGTAGGGGTGGGTGCAGCTGCGGGGGCCACTGTGCCAGACGGAGTCTGTGTGTTGGTTGGGGCGGGTGCCGCTGCGGGGGCCACTGTGACAGACGGTGTCTTTGTGTTGGGTGTAGCTGCGGGGCCACTGTGCCAGACAGAGTCTGTGTGTTGGTAGGGGTGAGTGCAGCTGCAGGGGCCTCTGTGCCAGACGGTGTCCGTGTGTTGGTGGGGACGGGTGCAGCTGCGGGGGCCTGGGTGACACACGGAGTCTGTGTGTTTGTGTGGGCGGGTGCAACTGCGGGGGCCACTGTGCCAGACGGAGTCTGTGTGTTGGTTGGGGCGGGTGCCGCTGCGGGGGCCACTGTGACAGACGGTGTCTTTGTGTTGGGTGTAGCTGCGGGGCCACTGTGCCAGACAGAGTCTGTGTGTTGGTAGGGGTGAGTGCAGCTGCAGGGGCCTCTGTGCCAGACGGTGTCCGTGTGTTGGTGGGGACGGGTGCAGCTGCGGGGGCCTGGGTGACACACGGAGTCTGTGTGTTTGTGTGTGCGGGTGCAACTGCGGGGGCCACTGTGCCAGACGGAGTCTGTGTGTTGGTGGGGGCGGGTGCAGCTGCGGGGGCCACTGTGACAGACGGTGTCTGTGTGTTGGGTGCAGCTGCGGGGCCACTGTGCCAGACAGAGTTTGTGTGTTGGTAGGGGTGAGTGCAGTTACGGGGGCCACAGTGCCAGATTGAGTCTGTGTGTTGGTGGGGGTGGGTGCAGATGCAGGGGCCACCGTGACAGACGGTGTCTGTTTGTTGGGTGCAGCTGCGGGGGCCTCTGTGCCAGACGGAGCCTGTGTGTTGGTGGGGGCGGATGCGGCTGCGGGGGCCTGGGTGCCAGACGGTGTCTGTGTGTTTGTGGGGGCGGGTGCAACTGCGGGGGCCACTGTTCCAGACGGAGTCTGTGTGTTGGTGGGGGCGGGTGCAGTTGCGGGGGCCACTGTGTTAGACGGTGTCTGTGTGTTTGTGGGGGCGGGTGCAATTGCGGGGGCCACTGTGCCAGACGGAGTCTGTGTGTTGGTGGGAGCGGATGCAGCTGCAGGGGCCTGAGTTTCAGCCGGAGTCTGTGTGTTGGTGGGAGCGGGTGCAGCTGCGGGGGCCTGGGTGCCAGACGGAGTCTGTGTGCTGGTGGGGACGGGTGCAACTGCGGGGGCCACTGTGCCAGACGGAGTTTGCGTGTTGGTGGGGGTGGGTGCAGTTGTGAGAGCCACTGCGCCAGACGGAGTCTGTGTGCTGGTGGGGGCGGGTGCAGCTGCGGGGGCCTGGGTGCCAGACGGAGTCTGTGCGTTGGTGGGGGCGGGTGCAACTGCGGGGACCACTGTGCCAGACGGAGTCTGTGTGTTGGGTGCAGCTGCGGGGGCCTTAGTGCCAGACGAAGTCTGTGTGTTGGTGGGGGCGGATGCAGCTGCGGGGGCCGGGGCGCCAGACGGAGTCTGTGTGTTTGTGGGGACGGGCGCAGCTGCGGGGGCCTCTGTGCTGGACGGAGTCTATATGTTGGTGGGGGCGCGTGCAACTGCGGGGGCCACTGTGCCAGACGGAGTCTGTGTGTTGGTGGGGGCGGGTGCAACTGCGGGGGCCTGAGTACCAAACGGAGTCTGTGTGTTGGTAGGGGCGGGCGCAGCTGCGGGGGCCACTGTGGCAGACGGAGTCTGTTTGTTGGCAGGGGTGGGTGCAGCTGCAGGGGCCACTGTGCCAGACGGAGTCTGTGTGTTGGTAGGGGTGAGTGCAGCTGCAGGGGCCTCTGTGCCAGACGGTGTCCGTGTGTTGGTAGGGGCGGGCGCAGCTGCGGGGGCCTGCGTGCCAGACGGAGTCTGTGTGTTGGTGGGGGCGGGTGCTGCTTCGGGGGCCTGGGTGACATACGGAGTCTGTTTGTTGGTGGGGGTGGGTGCAACTGTGGGGGCCACTGTGCCAGACGGAGTCTGTGTGTTGCGTGCAACTGCGGGGGCCTGGGTGCCAAACGGTGTCTGTGTGTTGGTAGGGGTGGGTGCAGCTGCGGGGGCCTCTGTGCCGGACGGAGTCTGTGTATTGGGGGGGGGGGGCAGCTGCGGGGGCCACTGCGCCAGACGGAGTCTGTGTGTTGGTGGGGGCGGTTGCAACTGCGGGGGCCACTGTGCCATACGGAGTCTATGTGTTGGTGGGGGCGGATGCAGCTGTGGGGGCCTGGGTGCCAGACAGAGTCTGTGTTTTGGTGGGGGCGGGTGCAACTGCGGGGGCCACTGTGCCAGACGGAGTCTGTGTGTTGGTGGGGGCGGGTGCAACTGCGAGGGCCAAAGTGCCAGGCGGTGTCTGTGTGTTGGGTGCAACTGCGGGGGCCTGAGTGCCAGACGGAGTCTGTGTGTTGGTAGGGGTGGGTGCAGCTGCGGGGGCCACTGTGGCAGACGGAGTCTGTTTGTTGGCAGGGGTGGGTGCAGCTGCAGGGGCCACTGTGCCAGACGGAGTCTGTGTGTTGGTAGGGGTGAGTGCAGCTGCAGGGGCCTCTGTGCCAGACGGTGTCCGTGTGTTGGTAGGGGCGGGCGCAGCTGCGGGGGCCTGCGTGCCAGACGGAGTCTGTGTGTTGGTGGGGGCGGGTGCTGCTTCGGGGGCCTGGGTGACATACGGAGTCTGTTTGTTGGTGGGGGTGGGTGCAACTGTGGGGGCCACTGTGCCAGACGGAGTCTGTGTGTTGCGTGCAACTGCGGGGGCCTGGGTGCCAAACGGTGTCTGTGTGTTGGTAGGGGTGGGTGCAGCTGCGGGGGCCTCTGTGCCGGACGGAGTCTGTGTATTGGGGGGGGGGGGCAGCTGCGGGGGCCACTGCGCCAGACGGAGTCTGTGTGTTGGTGGGGGCGGTTGCAACTGCGGGGGCCACTGTGCCATACGGAGTCTATGTGTTGGTGGGGGCGGATGCAGCTGTGGGGGCCTGGGTGCCAGACAGAGTCTGTGTTGGTGGGGGCGGGTGCAACTGCGGGGGCCACTGTGCCAGACGGAGTCTGTGTGTTGGTGGGGGCGGGTGCAACTGCGGGGACCACTGTGCCAGACGGAGTCTGTGTGTTGGGTGCAGCTGCGGGGGCCTTAGCGCCAGACGGAGTCTGTGTGTTGGTGGGGGCGGATGCAGCTGCGGGGGCCGGGGCGCCAGACGGAGTCTGTGTGTTTGTGGGGACGGGCGCAGCTGCGGGGGCCTCTGTGCTGGACGGAGTCTATATGTTGGTGGGGGCGCGTGCAACTGCGGGGGCCACTGTGCCAGACGGAGTCTGTGTGTTGGTGGGGGCGGGTGCAACTGCAGGGGCCTGGGTGCCAAACGGAGTCTGTGTGTTGGTAGGGGCGGGCGCAGCTGCGGGGGCCTGCGTGCCAGACGGAGTCTGTGTGTTGGTGGGGGCGGGTGCTGCTTCGGGGGCCTGGGTGACATACGGAGTCTGTTTGTTGGTGGGGGTGGGTGCAACTGTGGGGGCCACTGTGCCAGACGGAGTCTGTGTGTTGCGTGCAACTGCGGGGGCCTCGGTGCCAAACGGTGTCTGTGTGTTGGTAGGGGTGGGTGCAGCTGCGGGGGCCTCTGTGCCGGACGGAGTCTGTGTATTGGGGGGGGGGGCAGCTGCGGGGGCCTCTGCGCCAGACGGAGTCTGTGTGTTGGTGGGGGCGGTTGCAACTGCGGGGGCCACTGTGCCATACGGAGTCTATGTGTTGGTGGGGGCGGATGCATCTGTGGGGGCCTGGGTGCCAGACAGAGTCTGTGTGTTGGTGGGGGCGGGTGCAACTGCGGGGGCCACTGTGCCAGACGGAGTCTGTGTGTTGGTGGGGGCGGGTGCAACTGCGAGGGCCAAAGTGCCAGGCGGTGTCTGTGTGTTGGGTGCAACTGCGGGGGCCTCTGTGCCAGACAGAGTCTGTGTGTTGGTGGGGGCGGGTGCAGCTGCGGGCGCCTGTGTGCCAGACGGCGTCGTCGTGATGGCAGGAGTGGGGGCGGTTGTGCCAGACGGAGTTTGTTTGTTGGCGGGGGTGGGTGTAGCTATGGGGGTCTGTGTGTCAGTGGGTGCAGCCGTGGGCATCGGTGTGCCAGACGGAGTAGAAGTGACAGCTGGCGTGGGTGTGGCTGTAGGCGCAGTTGGTGCACGCAGCCGAGAAGTCCTGCGCCATGCTGCCGCACGAGGTCGTCGCCTTGGCGTGCTTGTTGCAGCCGTAGTCCACCTACCCGATCTCTGCGTACATGTGGTAGAAGTCATCAGTGCCAGCGGCGGCGCACGCGGCGTTGGTGGTCTCCACGGAGCCAGCGCCAGTCGCTCTCACGCAGATCATCTCCGGGGTGGCGCTGACCAGGAGGCACGAGAACACCAAGTTGCCCAGGGACTCGGCATACGCCTTGAGATCAGCGCAGGTCTCAGAGGTTGGGGAGTATGGCACCCAGTGGTTGTCGACGCCCATGGCGTCCATGACGCAGAACTCAAGCACGATGTCACAAGTTGGGCGAGGGGGAGGGGGGGACGGTGGGGCGCGCTGGGGGTACGGGGGAGGAGGGGACAAGAGGGTGGGTGGTGGCTGGGGGTGATGGGGAGGAGAGGGGACGAGGAGAGGGCAGGGGCGGTGGCGGGGGGATGGGAGGCAGGAAGACGAGGAGAGGCGAGGGTGGTGGGCTGGGGGTGATGGGGAGGCGGAGACGAGGAGAGGGCGGGGGTTGGTCTGGGGAACAAGGGAGGGAGGGGGTGGTGGGCTGGGGCTGATGGGAGAGAGGACGATGGAGGGCGGGGGTGGTGGGCTGGGGGAGGTGATGGGAAGGGAGGGGACGAGGGGGGGGGGGGCAGGGGGATGGAGGGGGGGAGAGAGGACGAGGCGGGGGGGTGGGCTGGGGGGTGGGGGGAGGGAGCGGGACGAGGGGGCGGGGTGGTGGGCTGGGGTGATGGGAGGGAGGGGATGAGGAGAGGGCGGGGGTGGTGCTGGGGGTGATGGGAGGAGGAAATGAGGAGAGGCGGGGGTGGGGGTGATGGGGAGGCAAGGGAAGATGAGGAGGGGCGGGGTGGTGGGCTGGGACAAGGGGGGGAGGGGACGAGGAGAGGCGGGTGGTGGGCTGGGGGGTGATGGGGAGGGAGCGGGACGAGGAGAGGGCGGGGTGTGTGGGCTGGGGGGTGATGGGGAGGCAGGGGGACGAGGAGAGGGCGGGGGTGGTGGGCTGCGAGGTGAGGGGGAGGGAGCGGGCACGAGCTCCACGGGTGTAATGGTTCGCTCCACTCTGCCGCCGCCTGACGGCGGCGGGCTCGGCCTGGGGTGAGTTGTCGGCTGTGCCCCCAGACTTGACGGTTTCGTCGGACGCATCGGACGTAGTGCTCGAGGTCGACTTTGCGTCCGACTTCTCGCTATTTGTGTCCGACTTCTCGCTCTTTGTGTCCGACTTCTCGCTCTTCGTGTCCGACTTCTCGCTCTTCGTGTCCAACTTCTCGTTCATTGTGTCGGACTTCTCGCTCTTCGTGTCCGACTTCTCGCTCTTTGTGTCCGACTTTGCGCTTTTCGTGCTCTTGTCGTCGGCCGTGTCCTTAGGCTTGCTCGTGTCATCGCTCGAGCGTAGTGGTGGCGGGCTGGGGGATGGAGGAGAGGGGCGGGGAGGAGGAGCGGGCAAAAGGGGTGGGGGGCTGGATGCCTCCTTGCGCTGGCTGCCGGCCAGGTTGCCCTTGCAGCCGCAAATTTTGAAGTTCGCGGAGTTGCCGTCCTATGGAAAGGGGGTGGGGTGGGGGTACTTGATTGTTAGCAGCCACCCCTTTCTGGGGCGCAGGGCACCGCCCCCCCCCCCTCCTCCAGCCGTTGCTGCCCCGGTGTGACTCAGTGGTCTGGTTCCTGAGCAGTCTAATATTAGACTGCTCATTAATGAGCAGCCTAGCGAGCAGTCTACCGAGCAGTTTGGTGATGGATTTTTCACACGTGTGTGGGGCTCGATTAACGGAGGCGCGTTCTCGTCGCCAAGCCCTGGACCCAGCAATGCGGCGCTGCTGGTGACGAGGATCTCCGTGCCGCTGACGAGCGGGGTAAAATACGACTGGCCCGGCTCCTGCTAGACTGCCCCTCGGTGGAACACTTCAGGAGCGGCTTGCCCGGCGCTGCCATGGCTTGGCGAGTAGCCGCGGCGCTGCCGCGGCCCGTGCTGGGAGACGGCCCTTATCCTCCCCCCATGCAGGACGCCATGCGGCACCGATCTCGACGAGTTGATCGACGAGCGGAGGAGCTGGCGCCCGTCAATGCATGCTGGACATTGGTCAAGATGGCTGCCCGTGGAGGCGGGCTACCATCACGGCTTCAGCGGTGGCGACCGCCGAGGCAACACAGAGTAAATCCGCTTCACCAATCGCAGCGTTCGTCACCGCGCTCATCCTCGGGGTCGCTCGTCTGCCGGTGACTGGCGTTGGAAGGTCTTCAGGCAGCCTCCATGACAACTCTGTCGTCCATGCACCCCTGGAGGGTGGGACCTGGCCATGCATGAGGCATGGGGCGCCGGCTGAGCCCCATGCAAACGAGAGCTGGACAGCCATGCACTGCCAGGCGGGGACCGTTCCAGTCAGCGCCAGTCGGCTCTGCCGGCTTGACTGGCCACAAGGCCACTACTGTGACCCTGAGGAAGGTCCTCTCCTATATGCTCCTTGCCAGACATGTCTCTCAGAGACCGCTGTTTGGGGTAGTCTAGCCGGCGGGAGCGGTAGTCTATCGGCCGGGAGCCGGCGGTACTCTAGTACTGAAGTGTGCTGGAGTATCGGCGGGTGTCTCTAGTAGAAGAGTAGCCTGCTTAGCTGGAAACCCCGTGTTACTGTTACTGTGTGTCGCACCTGCAGGCAGCACATTCGACCTTGCTTGGCATATAGCGCCCGAGCGCTACAGACGGGTGGTTGGCTACTGTTGGCGGGGGAGCTAGTGGGCCGGGGCTCGACCTGGAAAGGGCACTCGGCCCCCAGATCTGACTTCCTCCGCGTGGGGGCACGGCCGGGGTTCACAGGCCCGCGGGATCGTGCCCCCTAGACCTTCATTGTCGCGGCGGCAGAGGCTCATACTGATCAGTGTGTATCGGACGGGACATGGGCTGGCCAAGACGTGGCCTGAAAGGTTTCAGCAAATCATGACGTTCCCTGTTCACAGCCACCCAACCCCCCCGCACCTGGAAGCAGTCAACTCCCTCCCACTCCGCGATGTCGGAGTGACACGCGACGCGCGTGCGAGTTATGGTGACGCACGTGACGCGGCCGAGGCACTTTCCGGAGCAGCCGCGCTTGTACGCGTCGATGTCACAGATGGCCCCGTATCGCTTGGTGGAGGTATCAGCCACGGGGCAGCCGCGGGATCGGGGGGAGGGGTGGCAGGTGTAAGATGTAAACCCAGTTAAACCTGAAGCCCAGCTAAACCCTGGACCCTTAAACCTAAACCCTAAACCCTAAACTCCAAACCCTATGCTGTGGCTTAAACCCTAGGAAACAGCTCAACCATAAGCCAAAGTACTGCAAGTCGCGTGGGCTGTGTGGCTGCCAGAGAGTGGTGGTCTGAGGAGTGTGTGAAGCAGTTAATGTGATCACGCAACAGTGCGCCTGTTCCTGACAGTCGCGGGTGGTCTGGTGGGGGCGGCGTCGTTGCAGTGACAAGCCCCCAGCGGCTGCTCCGCTCCGTGCAACGGGCGCCCTCCCTGCGCCCGTTGCATCCTGCTGAAGCTCGCGAGCACCAGAGCATCTCTTCCTCTCCCCCGCTGCACCATTGCACCCCTCGCCCGCACCCCACCCCACCCCCGCTGCGCGACGTACTCTGCCGAGGACGACGAGAGCGTTGTCCGAGCGAGCGCGCCCTTCCCATCGGCCTTGTAGTTCCGGTTGTCGCTGCCCAGGTCGTTTGCCACGCACGAGGAGGAGGGGCAAATGCCGTCGGTGACGCAGCAGCTGCCGTGGCACTGCACGAGTGAGCGTGGGGGGAGGTGGGGAGGCGGTCAGGCGGCGGCCCTAGCGATGGAGGTTGGCCGCCACGATCGCCCGTGCTGCTGGCGTGCAGGCGGGCCCTCCCCCCCGCCCCTCCCCTTCACAGTGGTGCTTCACCTCCGCAACCACATGCATGTGGTTCCGCCCATGCGCATCATCAGCCGTGGGTGTGTGTCGCTGGCATGCGGAGCATGCACCCCCGAACTTCCCCCACTGGCAGCTCCCCCCTCCCCCCTCTCTCACATTGTGGCAGTTAGCTCCGCACTTCGCGGGCGTGTTGCCCATGGTGACAAACGCCTTGAGTTCGAATGAGTATTGAAAGGGCGTATCACAGCTGCTGGTTGCGAGTGTTTGCGACAAAAGCGACGCAAACAACAACAACACGGCCAGGCGCTTGCTCAGCACCATGGTGGCTGCGGTCCTTGCGGCCTGTTGCAAGTCGAACTTTGCCTTTAACTCCTCCGCTCCTCTCCTCACAGCTCCGCTGTCCGCTCCTGGACTGCCTTGACGTGCTCTGTAGCTTGGTTCGGGATTGGGCTACTGCGCTGCGACGCGTTGAGACTGCCGCGGGTCTGCGCCTCCTGACGTGACCGCGGCCGGTGTTTCAGAAATTCACTTCTCAGTGTTCTTGCGTGTGCTTAAGTGTGTATCACGGGAGGTGGTGTTTTGAGGTAGATGCCGTGAATTGGTTTGCAGCCAACTGACGAACTAACCAATCTCACACCTCCCACACCTGACATGACCCCGCACCGCGTTTTCTGCGTTTCGCCCCTGACGCTGCGTTATCTGTGAACCGCATTAACTTTGGACTCACGCAGAGGTGGCAGACTTTAAGGGAGGCTTTCAGGATCTGAGGGGAGTTGGGGAGTTACTTAACACGGCACAAAAACCATTAGCCGCGGCCATATGTTGTGAGCTTGCGTATTGTGGGTCACACATATGTTAAACTACAGGCTTGCGCATCGTACCGCGTATCTCCTCCATGCGCCACACCCTCACCCGTACACCTTAAACTGGTGCACAAACGCGCGCGAAGCGAGCATGGCGTGCGCAGCCTCCTGCGGCGCGTGATGGGCTCGGGTGGCTAGAAAAGTTGAGGGGTTACAAGGAACAGGGCTGAAGCTTACGTGATGGTTCGTGATGGTGCACCGCGGCCGGACCGCGGTGGTAGGCCACTCAGGACTCAGGGAGGTGGGGGGTGCGGGGTTGGGGGGGTCGCGGTGAGTGGCCCAGGGACACGCACACGCACGCCACACACACGCACACACGCACATGCACAACGCACACACGCGCACACACAAACACACATACACATACACATGCATATGCATGCGCGAGGTCGGCCCGAGGTCGGTGCCTGGTCGTTGGACAGGCTCGCAGCGGCCATCGGGCACTTGTTGAAGCGCTGCTCTCTCCCTCTCACCTGGTGTTCACACTTAACCTTGAGCGTGCCGAGCACCCACTCGGGGCACCTGCCCCCCCACACACACCACACACACACACACCACCGAGCTCCGCCCCGCCCCTCATGGTGTCGCAATCTGCAGGCGAGCGATACGACCCAAGCAGTCAATCCAACAAATCAGCACACCAGTGCAGTCAGCCAGCTCCGCTCCTTGATAAGAGCGAAAGCTGGTACACAAATCGTGACGGCACAGTCATGATGCTAATGCACCCAGCTGAGGTGCATACGTTACCTTGAGCGGGTCGAGCGCCCACTCAGGGTGCCTCGCCAAACTCGGACGTGTCAACCTGCATGGCCGTCGACGAAGCACGCGCTGGTGGTGAGCGTAGAGCGATTGCGGTGACAGTGTGTGTGTGTGTGTGTGTATTGCAGTGTGTGTGTCGCAGTGTGTGTTGCAGTGTTTGTGTGTGCGTGTGTGTGTGTGTGTATATGTGTGTGGCCAATTTAATAGTCTCTTGGGTGTCTCTGATGGCGTACTAGGCTTGGACTTGCGCACCCTGAAACTGAAGCATGCAGATACCACCCACACTTGTGTGCGAGTGCGTGTGAGTGAGTGTGTGAGAGAGAGACAGTTGGCAGGTGAAACTCCGGAGGCCACAAGAAGCACACACCCACACCCGCACAACACACATCACACATCCACAGAACACCCGACGTCGCAAGTACTTGAGGCGCAGCCCCACACCCTCCGCACCCCACACACGCCCTCAAACACAGGCGGCGCACATCACAATGCGCGTTGAGCGTGCGGGGCCTGCTGGCGGCGCAGGCCCCACACCCTCTACACACTGCACTTACCTTACATACGTCCACTCCCCGCGCCCCTCCCACGCTCCAGCCACCCCCGCGAATTCCATGTAAACCCCCGCCTTGCAAAACAATGTAACACCTATATAGCAGCCTATGCCTTACACCCTTCACAGTACATCATAAACCCTACACAATACATCATAAACCATAACCTAACACCCTAGATCCCACGCCCCAAAAACCTAGGCGGCAAACATCACGGTGCGCGTCAAGCGCGTGGGCATGCTGGAGGCAAAAGCCCCACACCCTTCCCACACTGTACACCCTGCACTGAACACCCTAAACCCCAAACCCTTGAAACTTGACCTAAACCCTAGATCCCATGCCACAACACTGGTCACGGTCCTCGTCGAGCGCGTGGGCGAGCTGCAGGCGCCACACCCTCCCCACACTGCACAACGTATAACACCCTCCCCACACTGCACACCGCATGACCTAAACCCTAGATCCCACGCCCCAAAAGACAGGCAGCACACATCACGGTGCGCGTCGAGCGCGTGGGCGTGCTGCAGGCGCAGGCCCCACACCCTCCCCACACTCCACACTCCACACCCTGCACTGTACACACGACATCCTGAACCGTCGAACCTTGACCGAAGCCCTAGATCCCGCGCCCCAAAACACAGGCAGCGCACATCACGATGCGTCGAGCGCGTGGGCATGCTGCAGGCGCAGGCCCCACACCCTCTCCTCAAGCCCCACACCCTGCACTGTACACACGACATCCTAAACCCTTGCACCACAACCTACAACCCTAGATCCCACGCCCCAAAGCACAGGCGTCGCACACATCAGTGCTCGTCGAGCGCATGGGCGTGCTGGTAGTAGGGCAGCTCGAGGGCGCGACGCAGGCCGTTGACGCTGCCACCCTTAACCCCAACCTTTGACGCTGCCACCCTAACCCCTAGATCCTCAACCCTAAACCCTTTGGCAGGCAGCCGGCTGGTGGCTACCGCCCCTCACAAGTAATTGTTAGGGCCAGAACTGGACTTGGGTCTAGGCGGTGGTACTAGGACTAGAGGTAGTCTTTGCTGGAAAGCCGATGTAACTGTAACTGTAAACCCTAAACCCTAAACCCTAAACCCTAAACCCTAAACCCTAAACCCTAAACCCCAAACCCCGTGGCCCGCAACACAGGCGGCGCTTATCACGTCATCTTCGAGGGTTGGGACTCCCACAAGGAAACGGTGGCGCGACACAGGCAGCAGTCGACCTGGCTACTCCCCCCCTTTCGCGCAGTGGCTTGGTATTGAGGACATAAGAGCTTAGGGTTGAAATTCACACGAAAGAAACTGGAGCGCGGCGCAGTCCGCGGTCGACGACGCCACTCCCCCCCACCCATGCGGTGGCTTGGGGTTCGTTTTTTAGAGTTTAGGCAGGGGGGGGGGCAGAAAAAAAAGAAATGGAACACAGGATGGAATCCCATCTCCTTGTTGTGAATTTTCCCAAACCGCCGGAATTTTGAAGTTGAGGGGGGGGGAGGGGGGAGGGGGGTCCAGAGCTTTCTACGGCGGGCTCAGAGCTTTCTTTCCGGTGGGCTGAGATGGGACCGATGCCATCTGAATTTCCTTGGAGAGCACAGCAAAACACCTCAGGAGAGTCAACCCTGAATCTGCCTGGAAAGTGTGAACTGGAGTGTTCACAATCCAGTTGGTGGCGGCCGTCGAAGCCATGCTATGGCTCATTTGGGGGGTTGTTTCGGCTACCTTTTGGCGACTTAGACATTGCAATGGACAGCCCTCACTGTAAGGAAGCCATGCGCGTTGGTCCCGGCTCCATGCATGGCGTATTTTGTGAGATGGGGGGGGGGGGGGGGGGGGTCCAATTTTTTTTATCGTGTGTTCCAGAATTTTCTTTTCTGCCCCCCCCCGTGAGTTGAGGGTTGAGATTCCCACCAAATAAACAGGGGCGCGACGCAGGCAGCAGTCGACCTGGCCACTCCCCCCCCCCTCATTTTTTCCCTGCAGTTTTTACATGCACGCACCCGGAGGACCCCGAGGCGTAAGTGAAGGCCTACACTAGGCTAAGGCTGAGCTAAGGCCTACACTCCTACACGTCTAGGGGAGCTCTACTAGTAGAGCCCGTAAGGCCAAGTAGCCCCCCCCCCCCGCCCTTCGCGCAGCAGCTTCGTGTTGAGGACATAAGAGCTAAGGGTCGAAATTCAAACCACAGAAACGGGAGCGCGACGCAGGCCGGTGTCGACGCGCGGTGGCTTGGGGTTTAGGGATTTGGGTTCAAGGGTTAAAATTCCCACCAAGCAAGGGTGCGACGCACGACGCGTCGACGCCCCCCCCCCCCCTGCTGTCACATCCTGCCGCACAACAATGTTGCAGTACCATGAAGGGTCCGTGGTAGGCTGGCGCGCTGCGTGGCCTTGCGGGCTCTACTTGTAGAGCTCCCCTAGACGTGTAGTCTAGGCCTTTACTCACGCCCCGGGGTCCTCCGGGCGCGTACATGTAAACACTGTAAAAAAAACATGAAGGGTCGGCCTCACGGCGTCACGGCGCCACAAGAACTAGTCAGCTATCTGTAACACACTGTACCTCCGTCTCACGATTCTCCCTACCACATTGGTTTCGGCGCCGTGAGGCCCCCCCCTCCACGGTACTACACTTGTGCGTGGCGGGCACACCCGCGCAGTGGGTGACTTGGCGTTTGTTGGGGTCCTGGGTTTTAGTTGACATGTTTGTTTAAATAGGTGTTGTCAGTTTTAAAAGGGGTTTACAGTGTAGGCGGGAGGCGGACAGAAGGGGGAGAGTCTCACGGCGGGGGGGGGCGGGGGGGTCGGCGGCCTGCCACACGGCGCTCGAATTGAGGTTGAGTGTGTGCGCTGTTATCGAGGACTCTCTTACCAAGCCAGCTTCTTCAGATCAGGATACCTCCACCTACCAAGCCAGCTACTTCAGGTCCACCTACCACGTGCGTGCCCCTCCGTCTTCAGCTCCCCCCACACCCACAAGCCCCCCGAAGAGGCCTGCGCCTCCCCCCCAACATCGTCGCAAGCAAACCGCCGTACGCTCCACCCGTGTTTCAACAGGCCCCTCACTTCAGTTCCACGCGCCATGCAGCACCTTTCGTGCCCCCTCGACAACTCGGCGGTGCTGTCCGGGCTGTGGCCCTGCCTGGACACCGACGACAGGCGCGCGCTGCGCCAATGCTGCATGACCATACGCGATGCGGTGGACGCGCATGTAGGCGGCGTAGATGAGGGGAAGGCCGATTCGGCAGTGCTTTCCTCGGCCACATGCGCTCGCCTGAGCGGAGTGCACACGCTCACGCTGCGGTCGCTGGCGTGCCTCAACGACATGCTGCTGGCCCAGCCAGCAGGCGCCGTCTTCCCGCGCCTCCAGTCGCTGCGCCTGGACCTGGTGAGTCCTCCAAAGGCAAACGCAAACCCATACGCAAACGCAAACGCATACGCAAACGCAAACGCAAAAAACAAACGCAAACGCAAACGCCCCATGCGCATGCGCGCCTACCGTACTGACACGCTGCATTGGGAACACCGTTTGGGGTAGTGTTGCAAGTAAAAGGCGTATATGCTGTAATTCCCTCCCCCTCCCCCATGGATTTCCACGATTCGAATTACACTGGGAAGCTTATAATAAGAGCTATCCAGAACATAGCATGCGGTGGGGCAGTGTGGGGGTTTCAGACCCCCACACTGCCCCACTGTGTGTGCCGAGAGAGTCAATGCAGGACCCTGCAGGTGCGACGTGCGAATGGCACCACGCGCATGGGCATGTGTGAATGCGTGCCTGGCCTGCTCTCACCGCCGCCGCTGAAGCAATGCCCGAATGCATGTGCTGCCACCGAGTGCAGGGCGCGATCCAGAGGCGTGCAGACTATGCGACCATCGCCAACGCCTCTCCCTGGCTCACCCACCTGAGCCTGGAGCTTCGAGCCAGCGTCAACGCTCTGCCACAGCACATGACGGGTGTGCTTTCTGCATGCAGCAAGCTGGCAGACCTGGTAATTTGTGTGCCTGTTGATGCATCACATCCACATGGACGTCGAAAGTCGAGCACTGCAAACATTGAAGCACTGGCAGCAGGCACCCAGCTTCTGAGCCTGAAGCTGCCGTGGTGCCCCTGTGTGATCAGCGTGGCGCCCCTCGGCGGCATGGTGAACCTGCAGAGCCTCAACATGAACTTCTTTAAAGCTGTGACTGATCTGGGACCCCTCGGCGGCATGGTGAACCTGCAGAGCCTCGACATACGTGGCTGTAGCGCTGTATCTGACCTGGCGCCCCTTGGAGCCCTGGTGAACCTGAGCAGCCTCAACATTGGAGATTGCAGCAATCTGTCTGATCTGGAACCCCTCTCAACCTTGGTAAATCTGCAGAACATCGACATCAGTTCCTGCTCAGAAATCACCCATCTGGCGCCCCTCAGAGCCATGGTGAACGTGCAGCGCCTTAGCATGGATAAGTGCAGTGCAGTCTCTGATCTGGCTCCCCTCGCAGCTATGGTGCACATGCAGAGCCTCAGCATCTCCAGTTGTGATGCTGTGTCTGATCTGTCGCCCCTCGCAGGCATGGTTAAGTTGGAGGTCTTCTACATGCAGGACTGCATGTCACTGTCTGACCTGGCGCCCCTCGCAGCCATGGTGAACCTGCAGACCCTAAGCATCAGCAGGTGCTACACTGTGTCAGATCTGTCGCCCCTCGCAAGCGTGGTGAATCTGCGGACCCTATACATGATGGGCTGCATTGCTGTGTCTGACCTGGCGCCCCTCGCAGCCATGGTGAAGCTGCAGAACCTCCACATGCTTGACTGCAGCGCTATGTCTGACCTGGCGCCCCTCGCAGCCATGGTGGACATGCAGCGCCTCGACATCGGCGGCTGCAGCGCTGTATCTGACATGGCGCCCCTATCAGCCATGGTGAAACTGCACACCCTCGACATCAGCCTCTGCGGTGCGTTGTCTAATCTCGCACCCCTCACAGGCTTGGTGAACTTGGAGTACCTTGACATGCACAGCTGCGGCGTGTCCGTGCTTGATCTGGCGCCCGTCCAAGGCATGACAAACCTGAAGTGCCTTACCATTCACGGGCGCAAAGATGATTTCAGCAGCGAGGACGATGGCAGCGGCAGCGAGGACGAGGGCAGCAGCAGCGAGGACGAGGGCGGCAGCAGCGAGGACAGTGGCAGCAGTGACGGCGACGCTGTTGTTTCGCCTGGAATGCCGTACTCCAGTGTACATGTTTTGATGATGTGGCGAGATGGTTTTACCTAAACTGTTATGACTAACTACCTAACTACCTATATGCACGCTTGATTAGGCACATGTGCGCATGCGTACGCATAGGCACATCGTCTCATGCAGCCCGCGCGTGCACGACAACAATGACTCAGCCGATGCCTGTCCTGTAAGTTTCTCTCTATCTCAACAGCTCAGCAGAGGTGCAGCAGTCTATCAGCTCCTCTGATGCGCGGTCCGTCTGGCGCTGCTGCTGGTGGCACCGGCTGTCAGTGTTGCAGGAGGTTCCTTCGCCCTCAGTCGCTCGCGCCGTGTGGCAGTCCTGCGCCCTGTTACGCACCACCTTTCTTTCTATCTTTCACAGCAGTTGCCCGCTCCTCAGTCGCATGAGCCGTCTGGCGGGCCGTCTCACCAGCACTACAGCGCGCGCGCGCAGTCAAACGCAGGCTTGCCCACCAGCTCATTCACCTTGTTGTAGATGCGGCACAGGCACAGCGACCGCCCGCTGGTAGGCTGGCGCGCTGCATGGCCTTGCGGGCTCTCCTAGTAGAGCCCCCCTAGACGTGTAGTCTAGGCCTTAAATCAAGCCCCAGGGTCCTCCGGGCGCATACGTGTAAAACCTGCCCGGCGGAATGCCATGCCCTGAGTCGCCTCCTGTGGCGAAGCTGAATCAGCATCGCTGATGATGGATCGTTAAGTCAGGGTCGCCTCCAACGTGCTCGGTGCATGGGTGAGCACCCAACTGGGAAGGCTGGCGATTGGTGGCAGAGGGCACCATCTGGAGGCACCTCAAAGCACCGGGGCACTGTCGCCCCCCCCCCCTTCCCTGCACAGCTTGGAGTTGCCTCCACAGATTGTATCTGCGCGCCCAAGAGTACGTGGTGCCCCTCAAGCGGCCCGTACACATAGATTTTGCGACACACACGCTCTCAACCTCGATCCTGCGCTTACGCTAGAGACTACAATGTCCCCCTCCCCCCCCCCACACACACACACTTCCACTGCCTGGCCCAATCTGGCTGTGGTGTGGCCATCCTCCTGTGTGGAGTGTAGTTGCATCGCGCCCCTGACAAAAGTCTGCGGGACGCACTGTGTGTGTGGGGGGGGGGGTCTGTCCGGCAGCGTTCCAGGGCCGAGAGCTCATTGGCACTAGCTAGGAAGCACCGCCGCCGCAGCGAGTGTGTTTTAGTGTGTTGGGGTAGGCGGGCAGCATGCATGGGCTGCCGATGGGCAGCATGCACCCACTCACACACATACCTGCCTTTCCCACCAACGTGAACTGCGACGGGTCGTTGTGGTCCAGCAGGAGGACAACGCCTCTGTGTATAGAGGGGAGAAAGGGAAGGGTAGCTGGTGTTACAGGCAAGCAGGAAGTCCTGTGGTCAGTCTTCCAGGGGCTGCTGGGTCATGGCCCGCCATTTTCAGGCAGTGGGTCGCGGCGGATGGCTGTGACACATGTGGTGGCAATACATTTGAAAAAGTTGCTGCAGAAGCTGCATGCACTTCAAAGGGTTTGCCACGAGCAGGCAGCCTGCCTCCCGCCTGGCATGGGAACGCCACGGGCGTGACTCGTCCCTGTGCTCATGCAGCACCCAGCGTGCACAGCACAGCACAACACGCACAGCACAACACATGTAATGATTGGCAGCTTGGTGAAGGACGTGGCCACTTGGCGCGTGCACGTGCGAGCCCTCAGGCCAGCGCAGCGTGTGACTGACATAGCGCGGCCAGTTACACAGCGGATGGCTGAGTGGCAGAAGCCCCCTGGTAGCTGGGCACGCGCTCCTCAGCGCGGGCGATGCTTGGGCGATACTGCCAGCTGGTGGGGGGGGGCTCGCCCGCGTGCGCGGCGCGCTACGTGCCATCGAGCTCGTGGCATGCGCACGGTCACAGACCTGTGCACGTTGTGGGCATGGCTCGCTGCTGCTGTCGACATGGTGCGCTGCACACGCACGGTCGACCACGCCTGCCTGCTGGCGCAGGTTGCCGCGTCTTTGCTGCAAAGCTGCCTAACCGGCTCCCCAGACTGCAGGGGGGAGGCGTCACTGGTGGGCCTCATTGAGTAAGTTCCGCGCACGGCCCGGGCGTGGTGGAAGTTAGAGAGCCACTACCTGGGGTGCGCCCACGTTCTTTGCAGTGTGGCGGGTCCCGACCACCAGTAGCCAGCCATCTCATGAAGCTGCTGGGGCTCTGCGCGCCGAGCACGGTCGTATACACCTCCAGAGATGTGTCCCTGACTGTAACATCCATCATCACTACACACAACGGTAGTGGCGGGGGTGGGGGGAGGGAGGAGGGGCAACCTTCTTCTTTTGACTCCCTGGTAGGCTGGCGCGCTGCGTGGCCTTGCGGGCTCTCCTTGTAGAGCCCCCCTAGACGTGTAGTCTAGGCCTTAAATCACGCCCCGGGGTCCTCCGGGCGCGTACGTGTAAAACCTGTAAAACCTACACACAGCGATGGGCCTGCGGCCGCCTGTTGGTCACCCTACGTGCTGCTACAGGCTCGCGTATCGCGCCGCGATCTCCTCCACGTGCGCGAAGCAGCCCTGGAAGTCGGCCACGCCGAGGCCGTACGCCTCGTACTGGTGCACAAACGCGCGCGACGCGAGCATGGCGTACGCAGCCTCCTGCGGCGCGTGATGGGTTCAGGTTTGAGGGTGGTTGGCTGAGGGTTCATTTATAACTGCAAGTTTGAGGGTGGAATGCACCCGTGAGCCATGAGGGGGTGGGTTCTGGGTTGCGGGGGCAGAAGGTGGGTTGTGGGGGCAGGGCGTGGGTTGTGGGGGTAGGTGGGCTGTGGGGGGCATGTGCGCGCGCGCCACACACACGCATACACACACACACACATATACACACTCACACACACACGCACACACACCTGCATGCGCGTGATTGGCCCGAGCGGCGCCTGGTCGTTGGACAGGCTCGCCGCGGCCATCAGGTAGTTGTTGAAGCGCTGTGTGTGTGTGTGTGTGTGTGTGCGCGCGTGGAGACGTGCTCGCCGCGGCCATCAGGTACTTGTTGAAGCGCTGTGTGTGTGTGTGTGTGTGTGTGCGCGTGGAGACGTGCTCGCCGCGGCCATCAGGTACTTGTTGAAGCGCTGCGGTGCATACGTGTCCTTGAGCGGGTCAAGCGCCCAGTCAAGGGTCCATGCCCCAGCCCCCTCTTCCCCCTTGTGTGTAGCAGCCCCCCTGCCAAACACAAACGCACAGACACTCTCTCTCTATCCCTCTCTCCGTATCTCCCCCTCCCTCTCTCCCTTCCTTCTCTCTCACTCCCTCTCTCCCTCTCGCTCCCTCTCCCCCCCTCACCTGAGATGCATACGTGACCTTGAGCGGGTCGAGCGTCCACTCGGGGTACATCCCCGGGTCCCCAAACTCGGACGCGTCAACCTGCACGGCCGTCGACGAAGCATGAGTTGTTGAGCGGTTGCGGTGACCGTATGCGTGCATGTGTCGCAGTGTGTGTTTGTGTCGCAAGGTGTGTGTGTGTGTGTGTGTGTCAACCTGCACGGCCGTCGATGAAGCGCGCATTGGTGTCGTTGTTGATGAGCCGTTGCGGTGACCGTGTTCGTATATGCGTCGCAGTGTGTGTTTGTGACGCAAGGTGTGGGTGTGCGTGTGGGTGTGGGTGTGTCAACCTGCACGGCCGCGGCCGTCGATGCCGCACACGTTGGTGGTGAGCGATGGCGGTGATGGTGAGAGTGAGTGAGAGTGAGAGAGTTGGGGAGTGAGAGACAGAGGCGGGGGGCAGATATTCGGTGACACTCGGAAGGCCCGAAGAGGCATGCACACACACACACACACACACACACGCATGCACACACACACACACATGCACACACGCATGCACACACACACACACATGCACACACGCACACACACACTCACACACACACACACACGCATGCACACACACACGCATACACACACACACACACCACAAACACGGGACACTCACTCACACACTCCGCAACACCAAACACACTGGTTACCCACCTCCCCAGACGCCTGGCCACGCAGCACCAGCCATGACGCGAGCGCCCTGTAAGTACGTACATGTCGAGTTAGAGGTCGACCCCTGAACCCTGGACCCGCACACAGGCGGCACGCCCGTGTCGCCCGGCACGCCTGGCATGGGCTCAATCCCTTTCAGAGTTTGCACCCTAGAACCCAAGGGGGGGCCACCCGGGTAAAGTCACACAAAATGCCCTGAACCATGCACCCCCAGTTTGGGTCTGCCCACAGCAGAGGTATAACTAGAGGTATTTATACGCCTTTGGAGGTGTCCCTGACTGTTACATCCATCATCAGAGGTGTCGAGTTAGAGGCCCTGTCGAGATACAGGTGCTGAGTCACAGGTATGCCTAGGTATGCCTAGGTATACCTAGGTATGTATAGAGGGTCCTGTTTGAGTAAGAGGTGCTGATTTAGAGGTCCAGTTGAGTGAGAGGTGTCGAGTTGGAGACTCATGCACACGGGTTCTGTTGAGCTAGGGTTGTCGCGTTTGAGCTCCTGTTGAATCCGAGGTGTTGAGTTGGTTGCTCGTGCATGCACGTCTGTTGAGCTAGGGTTGTCGAGTTAGGGCCCTACCACAGCCCCCTATAGTGTCACCCCGGGGTTACACTCCACACCCACAGTGTAATGGCTTTGTTACAAACCTCTACAAATTTGCGCAAATTGTATTGCCTTGTAACAAAGCCATTACACTGTGGGTGTAGAGTGTAAACCCCCGGGGTAACACTAGGGGGGGGGCTTTGGTAGGGGGGGGGGGGTTCAGGCATCCAAATCCTACAGGTCTTGTTGAGTTCGAGGTGCCCGGACACAGCGCGCCGACACCGGTCGTCAGACGCCACACCGACAGGCGGCGGCCAACGCGATGGAGCACCTTGCCCTAGTTGTACGGCTATTCACGCGTGCACACAGTGTGCACTGCACACACACAAACACGCACGCACCCACACACCTGTTCATGCCCGCACACACACGCACACACGCACACACGCACACACAACCACACACACACACACACACGCACACACGCACACGCACCTGTTTATGCCCCCCCCCCCCCCCCCCCCACACACAGGTACCAACACACACACACACACACGCACCCAAGCACCTGTTCATGCCCCCCCCCAACACACTCACACTCACGCACCTGTTCATGCCCGGGTGGCGCCACTGCCTGTGGCCGCCGCCTCCCTGTGGCTGTGGGTGGGGAGGGGATGTGGTGGATGAGAGGAGGGCAGCAGGCATCGCAGGCAGGCAGGGGTTTAGGGTTCAGGGTTTAAGGGTAAGGTACCCTTAACCCTAAACCCGAACCCTCATTGAGGCAGGCAGAGGTACGCAGAGGTAGGGGGAGACAGGCAGGCAGGCGGGGGGGCAAGCAGGCAGGCAGGCGGGCAGACAGAGGCAGGCGGGCAGGCATCGCAGGCAGGCAGGCAAGAGGCACGCAGAGGTTGGGAGAGGTAGGCGGGCGGGCGGGCGAGAAGGCAGGCGGGCGGGCGGACAGGCAAGCAGGCAGGCAGGCAGGCAGCAAAGCAGGCAGACAGGCAGGCAGAGGCACGCAGAGGTAGGGAGAGGTAGGCATGCGGGCGGACGGCGTGCGGGCGCGGGGGCGCGGGCAGGCAGGCAGGCAGCACAGGCAGGCAGGCAGGCGGCCAAAGGCAGGCAGACAGGCAGGCAGAGGTACGCAGAGGAAGGAAGGCAGGCATGCGGGCGGCGGGCGGGGCGGCGGGCGGACGGGCGGGCGGCGGGCGGCGGGCGGGCGGGGCGGGGCAGGCAGCGACAGACAGGCAGGCAGGTGGCCAAAGGCAGGCAGAAAGGCAGGCAAGAGGCACGCAGAGGTTGGGAGAGGTAGGCGGGCGGGCGGGCGAGAAGGCAGGCGGGCGGGCGGACAGGCAAGCAGGCAGGCAGGCAGGCAGGCAGGCAGGCAGCTGGGCAGGCAGGCAGGCAGGCAGGCAGGCTGGCAGCACAGGGAGGCAGACGCAGGCGCGGTGGTCGGCGTGGCTTGGTCTGGGAGGCCTGGCCGTGTGGGGGCTGGCCTCCCCCGCCCAAGCATGAGCCACAAACCGGCCACACGAAAATTCCGCAAAACGCCTCGTTCGCTTCCCCCGCGTGCGGTATCACTCTTCATACACATGATCTACGCATGCATGTCGATGGCGGCCCTGTGCGAGTGTGAATTCCCACAGTATTCCTACTCACTGACTTGGCAGGCAGGCGAGCAGGCTAGCAGGCAGGCAGACAGAACAGGCAGCACAGACAGGCAGACAGGCAGGCAGAGCCAGGCAGACATAGGCAGGCAGACACAGGCATAGCTTGGCCAAGGAGGCCTGTCCGTGTGGGGGCTGTGCGAGTGTGAATTCCCACAGTATTCCCAGGCCCACACTCACTGATGAGTCAGCGGTTGTCACGCCCCAGTCCATCCCCTCCTCCTGCACAGACCCCGTGATGTGCATCTGGCGAAGCCGCTTGAGCATCGCGCCCCACGAGAACGTGGTGAACTCTGTGCTCGCTGCGGGCACCTGCAAAGCAGTTGGGAGGGCAGTTTGAAGGGAAGTTGCGAGGGCAGTTGGGAGGGCAGTTGGGAGGTGCGTTCGCGTGTGCACGTGCATGTGCGTGTCGGGGTTGGTGGCTTGGCTGGTGGGGGGCAACGTTCGCGCATGCGCAGGAGCGGGCTGTCCGCGCACCCTGTGGGGTCACGCGTTGGGAGTTCAGTAGAGGGTTTGAAACCTGAAACCCGAGACGCACCTGTGGTATCGAGCGCAGCGGCAGCAGCCGGTGGTGCGGGTGGCAGCGCAGCTGCACACACACACACACACACACACACACACACATACACGCGCGCACACACACACACCTGGGGTATCGAGCGCAGTGACAGCAGCCGGTAGTGCGGGTGGCAGCACAGCTGCGACACCATGTCGCTCAGTAACCGGTGCGGCGTCCCTCCCCCTGGTTGGTTGGTTGGTTGGATTGACGGGTTTGTTGATTAGTTTGTTAGTCTGCTAGTTTGTTTGTGTGTTTGTGTGTATGGGGTGCGGCGTCCCTGCCCCTCCCCCTAGTTGGTCGTCACAATCGTAATGAATGCTTAAGGCTAAGCTTCCTTAGTACGAATCAACAGGAAGAGGTACCGAGGAAGCAGACCAGGATATACCTGGCCCTCAGTTCCACCTAGTGTGAACTGACTGTCATGCAGAAACTCTAGTTTTCTGCTCATCTCCGATCTCCGTAAACTACGATCTACGATTTAACAAAAAACTGTACAGTTGGGTGGGCGGGTGGATTGGATGGGTTAGTTTGATTGGGCGGGTTGGGTGGTTTGTTTGTTGGGTACATTGGGTGCGCCGCCCCCCCCTCCCCCCCCGGCCGCCCTTGCGGGTGGGCCGCCAAACCACCTCTGCTTCACCCTCACGCCCAGGCTGTTCCCCTTCCTCGCGCCCACATCCCGCCCACCCACCCACCACCTCCACTGCCCTCCAGCCGCTCCCACCCACCCACACACCCACCTCCCTCCAGCCCCGGCCACCCCCCTCGGGTCGCACCACCACCCACGGGCGTCGCGGGCGAGGGCGGGGCACCGGCACCTGTGTGTGTGGTGGTGTGTGTGTGTGTGTGTGTATGTGTGTGCCAGAGCTGACAGCTTAAAGTGGTGTGAGTGTGTGTGTGTGTGTATGTGAGTGTGTGTGTGTGTGTGTGCATGTGCGTACGCACGCATGTGTGTGTGTGTAAGCATGCCCCCCCACCCCACCCACCCACACTCACTGTGTGCAGAGCCCGGCCGAGACGCAGACCCCGCCCCTGCGCATGTGTGAGTGTGTGTGTGTGTGTGTGTGTGTGTGATATAGTAAGACAGGCATTGCCGGTGCAGCCTCATGTAACGCTTGGTTGGTTGGTTGTGTGTGAGTGAGTGTGTTCCATGGTTGGGGGTGGGATGAGTGGGGCGGCTCGGGGGGCACACGGGGTAAGGGCCGGGAGGCGGGCGCTTAGGATGATGACGGTTTTGGGTTCAGGGTGGTCACAAAACCGTAACCCGAAACCGCTCTCTGCCCACACAAAAGTCGGGGTCCCCTACCACCAGTAGCCAGCCATCCCATTGCGGTGCTCGCACTCTACGAGCCGAGCCGAGCACGGCTCTATGCGCCTGTGGAGGTGTCCCTGCCTGCAGCTGGTGACCACCCTGAACGGCCTTCCAGTAGCTATTAAGGAAGCCTGTGCCTTCTAGATAGGCACTGGGGTATGAGGCCACCACATGTGTGGGACACAGTGTGAGCCCTCTCGGGACGAACCACGTCCCTTGGACCGGATGGGTTCGACAGTCGAGGCGGGAGGCAGGGGCGCCCTGACACCCCAATTCGTGTAACACATCGCCCTGTGACAACTGGTTTCGGTGCTTGAGGTTCAAAAAAGGAAAATGGACCCTGGTGATGGATGTTACAGCCAGGGGCACCTCTAGCTAGAGGTTTTTAAGACCGTGCTCGGGGCGTAATGTCCGAGCACCTTACCGGGATGGCTGGGTACTCGTGGCAGGGTACCCCCACCCTGGAAAGAGCGTGTGCGCACCCCCAGGTCCCCTGCCGCAGCGGTACACAGTGCTCAATATAGTAGGTGTGCGCACCGACGTGTCAAATTGTCTGAAGAGAACAAGCCAGGCTTGCTCCCCACTAAACGCCGACCTGGCCCCGCTGACATTGGCGGCGACGCGCGCCCGCCCAGGGTGCCCGCGCGCGCGTCCGCGTGGCCACCGCCGCCGGCCGGGGAGCTGCCAGACTCTGGCCTAATCCTTACCCCCCCCCCCCAAAAACAACCTGCACCCCAACCACTGACCTGGCCCTGCTGACGTAGACGGCAACGCGCGCCCGCGCGGGGTGCCAGCGCGCGCGTCCGCGTGGCCACCGCCGCCGGCCGGGGAGCTGCCAGATGCTGGCCCAATCCTTACCCCCCCCCAAACAACCTGCACCCTAACCGCTGACCTGGTCCTGCTGACGTAGACGGCGACGCGCGCCCGCCCGGGGTGCCCGCGCGTGCGTCCGCGTGGCCACCGCCACCGGCCGGGGAGCTGCCAGAAGCTGGGCGGGAGGTTGACGGGAGCAGGAGGTTTGCCATGGCGCGCGCGGCGATCGCGTTCATGTCCTGGTTTAGGGTTCAGGGTGTAGAGTTTAGGGTCCAGGGTTTAGGGTGGTCGTGCGTGTGCGCGCGTGTGTGTGAGTATGCACGCATGCACGCACGTGTGTGTGCGTGCTTATATATGTGTGTGTGTGTGTGTGTGTGTGGAGAAGCAGGCGGTTGGGCATGGCGCGTGCGGCAATCGATTATTTTCTTATGGTTTGTCTTGACCTGTCTCGTTTTGATTTTGATCTGTGATGCCTTGTGTCATCTGGTCTGTCCCCCCAGCCCACCCACCCCAAACGACGGACGCGGGATGTTGTAGATCTTGTGCGCAGTCCTGTGCGGCGCCTCGTTTGACATGAGCACACACACACACACACACACACACACACACACGAACACACACACGCATGCATGCACGCACGGAAACACACACGCAAACGCTATCACAAACATGCACCCACTCCGAACGACGGACGCGGGATGTTGTAGATCTTGTGCGCAGTCCTGTGCGGCGCCTCGTTTGACATGAGCACACACACACACATACACACACACACACGCACGCACGGAAACACACACGCAAACGCTATCACACACATGCACCCACCCCGAACGACGGACGCGGGATGTTGTAGATCTTGTGCGCAGTCCTGTGCAGCGCCTCGTTTGACATGAGGACGATCCCGTCGGACAGCTCGTGCAGGTGCGTGAGCGTGAGCAGCGTGTTATAGGACTGCACGATGACCTGTGACGATGAGAGAGTATGTATGAGTTAGAGAGAAAGCGAGATAGGGAGAGAGAGAGAGGGAGAGTGAAACAAACAAAGAGAGAGAGAGCTCGTGTAGATGTAGGACGGCACGATGACCTGTGTGCATGTGTGCGTGCGTGTGTGTGTGTGTGTGTGCGTGTGTGTGTATGTGTGTGTGTGTGTGTGAGAGAGAGTGCGTGCGCGTGAGACGTGTGGTGTACGATAACCTGTGTGCGTGGGTGTGAATGTGAGCGAGAGTAAGAGAGGAAATGAGAGAGAGAGAAGAGAGGGAGAGAGAGAGAAGAGAGGGAGAGAGAGAAGAGAGGGGAGGGAGAGAGTAGACGCGTGAGCGTGAGCAGCGTGTCATAGGACTGCACGATGACCTGTGACGACGAGTGAGTGTGCGGGAGTTAGAGAGCCAGAGAGAGAGAGAGAGAGAGAGACAGAGTGAGCGTGTGCATGCGTGCGGGTCTGTCAAGGTAACCGATGGGGGCACAGCGATGAGCTTCGCGTTGAGAGTTGAAACCCAAGGCTTCAGGGTTGAGGACAAAACCCTGAACCCTCCTACAATCCTCGCCCGACTCGTAAGGCCACATGCACGCTCGCTGTCGCACAACACACACACGCACACACACGCTCTTTCTCACCCACACCCACACACGCACACACATGCACACACACAAACACACGCACCTCGCCCGACTCGTACGGCCACACACAGCAGTTGACAATGTGCGACGACTGGTACTCGTCGCGCAAGGCCTGTGTGTGCGTGTGTCAGCAAGTGCGTGTGCATGCTGTTGTGTGTGTGTGTGTGTGCTCGTGTGCGCGTGCATGCGCTTGTTGTGTGTGCATGCGTATTTGTGTGTGTGTGTGCGTGTGTGTGTGTGTGTCCCAGTGGACAGCCCGCAGACTCCCCCACACACCCACACCCACACCCATACCCACCCACCCTGCCCGCCCAACCACCACTCATCCACCCACACCCCACACGCCCCACCCTCTGATCCACACTCCCCACACTCCACAAACTACCCACACTTCCCACACCTGCGCAACGTGCATGCCCCGCGCCCGTGCCCGTGCCGCCCGCCATAGACTGCACCCAGGGAGGCGCCACGCAAACACACCACGCTCACCACCCTCTGATAAACACTCCCCACACTCTTCACACACTCCACTCTCCCCCCACACTCCCCACACACACCTGCGCAACGTAGTTGCCCAGACCCGCGCCCATGCCGCATGCCACCCACTGCACCAGAAAGAGGCCCCCCCCCTCACACACACCACGCGCGCCACCCTCTGATCCCCACTCCCCACACTCTTCACACATTCCACAAGTTCCACACCATTCACACACCCCACACCTGCGCGACGTACGTGCCCAGCCCTGCGCCTGTGCCGCCCGCCATCGACTGCACCAGGGAGAAGCCGCCCAGCAGGTCACAGGCCTCGACCTCGCGTCGCACCAGATCGAGCGTGTCCTGCGTGTGTGCGTGCGTATACGCGTGGTCGATTTGTGCAGTCCGTCGGACGCCTGTGATGGCGTATTCAACCCTAGGAAAGAGGCCGGCAGCTGTCAAACTCAGACCCCTAGCTGCCATTTGCCATCACGATTGTTGTGCAAGCGGTGCGTGTCTCAAAGCAGGCGACAAGTGAGTCAGCCATCTCGTGCCACGTGGCATGTGTGTGTGCCGTTCCGTTGCACCCGTTGTTACACCACTTGCAACAACCTGGATTGGAGTGTGGTACACCTAGGAGACCTCCTAGTGACTACCTCCTAGTGATTCCTAGTCGTGCATGCATGCCCATGGACTCCTTAAGGAGAGGCAGCACCTACCTTATGCACTGTGGGCCCGTAACCCTATCTCTCTATATCTCTGTTGACATGATGATGATGATGATGATAATGGTTTTTACAGTCGTGGGTGATGCACCTACCGGCCGCATATTCGACTACAGACAGGTGCCTGGCTACTGAATGCATGCCCATGGACTCCCAAGAGGGGAAGCGTCACCCACCTCGTGCAGCGTGGGCTTTTACCTCTCTCTCTCTCTGTTGGCGTGCATGCCCATGGACTCTCTTTCTCTGTTGGCGTGCATGCCATTGACTCCCAACAGGGAAGCTGCACCCACCTCGTGCGCTGTGTGCCCGTCACCCCCCCTCTCAATCTCCCTCTCTCTCTCTCTGTTGGGGACGCCCGAGAGAGGAAGCTGTACCCACCTCGTGCACCGTGGGCCCATATCCGTGGAACCCGTGCGCCCAGTTGTTGCCGCTCCCACTCGACATTGTGAGGAAGCCCCTGGGCAGAGCGGGGTGTTGTCACGACGCTTGTCATGACACAATCGGCGGGACAATCGTCAAGACTATTATAAACAGGACAGTATCATCAAGACAGTTGGCAGGACACCGCCACGGGGCTTTGGGGAGTAGGGCACTGAAAGGGGCTCCGCTGAGGCACCCGCACCGATAGCGCGATCGCTCGATGCTGATCTGGACAAAAGCCACCCATGTTTTTTAGGAGTGGAGCCACCACTGGAAGGTACAGAGTATTCAACTGGGCGGGTAAAGATATATATATATATATATATATAGAGAGAGAGAGAGAGAAAGAGAGAGGATCGTTTACAGGGCCATCCACCGAACTGCCGCTAAGGGTTGAGGGTTTAGAAGAGGGACACGCCACTTTGGGGTGAGCCCTGATCCCTGAACCCTCTCTCCTAGAGAGAGAGACATCGTTTTCAGGGCCGTCGACCGAACGGCCGCGAAGGGTTGAGGGTTTAGTAGAGGGACACGCCACTTTGGGGTGAGCCCTGATGCCTGAAACCTCTCTCCTAGAGAGAGAGACATCGTTTACAGGGTCCTGATCCTGAACCCTCTCTCCTAGAGAGAGAGACATCGTTTTCAGAGCCGTCGACCGAATGGCCGCCAAGGGTTGAGGGTTTTGTAGAGGGACACCCGCTTTGGGGTGAGCCCTGATCCCTGAACCCTAAACATCCTGCAATCGGGGAGGTGCGAGGAAGGTGCAGGGTTCCCACCTGGGAGGGTAGCGCCACCACGTGCTGCCGCTGGCGGCCGCAGCCCGGCACGCGTTGACGACCTTGGGCTCCATGTCGATCATGACCGCGCGCGCGACGTATCTGTGGTGTGCGGCATACGCACAGACTCTGACAGGGGCGTCTGGTTGCGTGTATTTGGGTGAACGGGGGTGCGTTGCCCGGCACGCGTTGACGACCTTTGGCTCCATGTCAATCATGACCGTGCGCGCGACGTATCTGTGGTGTGTGGCACATGCACAGACTCTGACAGGGGCATTTGCTTGCGTGTAGTTGGGTGAAGGGGGGCGCGTTGCCCGGCACGGGTGGTCGACCTTGGGCTCCATGTCAATATGACCGCGCGCGCAACATACCTGTGTGCACACCGAGGGTCCTTTGCATGTGTCTGTGCTTGTGCTTGTGTTTGGAGGTGGATAGGGGCGCATTGATGAACTTGGCTGGGCTCCATGCCTCGATTAACGGAGGCGTGTTCTCGTCGCCGAGCCCTGGACCCAGCAATGCGGCGCTGCTGGTGACGAGGATCTCCGTGCCGCTGACGAGCGGGGTAAAATACGACTGGCCCGGCTCCTGCTAGACTGTCCCTCGGTGGAACACTTCAGGAGCGGCTTGCCCGGCGCTGCCATGGCTTGGCGAGTAGCCGCGGCGCTGCCGCGGCCCGTGCTGGGAGACGGCCCTTATCCTCCCCCCATGCAGGACGCCATGCGGCACCGATCTCGACGAGTTGATCGACGAGCGGAGGAGCTGGCGCCCGTCAATGCATGCTGGACATTGGTCAAGATGGCTGCCCGTGGAGGCGGGCTACCATCACGGCTTCAGCGGTGGCGACCGCCGAGGCAACACAGAGTAAATCCGCTTCACCAATCGCAGCGTTCGTCACCGCGCTCATCCTCGGGGGCGCTCGTCTGCCGGTGACTGGCGTTGGAAGGTCTTCAGGCAGCCTCCATGACAACTCTGTCGTCATGCACCCCTGGAGGGTGGGACCTGGCCATGCATGAGGCATGGGGCGCCGGCTGAGCCCCATGCAAACGAGAGCTGGACAGCCATGCACTGCCAGGCGGGGACCGTTCCAGTCAGCGCCAGTCGGCTCTGCCGGCTTGACTGGCCACAAGGCCACTACTGTGACCCTGAGGAAGGTCCTCTCCTATATGCTCCTTGCCAGACATGTCTCTCAGAGACCGCTGTTTGGGGTAGTCTAGCCGGCGGGAGCGGTAGTCTATCGGCCGGGAGCCGGCGGTACTCTAGTACTGAAGTGTGCTGGAGTATCGGCGGGTGTCTCTAGTAGAAGAGTAGCCTGCTTAGCTGGAAACCCCGTGTTACTGTTACTGGGCTCCATGCCAGTCATGGCTGCACCTGCCCACGGGTGCGCACGCAGGGGAGGGGCCAGGTAGAAGCCAGGCACACGCTCAGTCAGGCAGGCAGGGCCTAGAGCCGGCACACGTCTCATGCACACAATCAGAGGTGTCCAACAGAATGTGTCAAACATCCAAAAGCACACCTGTCGGTGTCGCCGCGCGTGTGCACACCCTGCCCTCCCCCCTGGAGCGGCCGGAACCACTCCTCCACCGCCTGGCGCCCGTAGTCGACAGACGCAAACTCCTGGCCGAGCGCCTGGAAGAAGGCACAGCCGAGCTGTACGGGGGGAGGTATGTGTGTGTGTGTGTGTGTGTGTGTGCGTGCGTGTGTGTGTGTGTGTCCGCATGCCATGCGGCAGCATGCATGGCGCTGTTTTGTGCATGTGCTCGCAGCGGACGTTGTGGTGGTGGCACCACCCCTTAATCAAAACACAGCTGCAGACCTCACTTACCTGGTTGCCGCACTGGCCCAGCTGCACCGTGACCACTGGCATGGTGCAGCTGAACCTGAGTCACTCGCGTGCTTCCTCCTCCTTCAAGGTGCCCTCCTGTACCCGGGGCTCCCCTCCAGGGGCGCCTGGTCACTCGCCACGCAGCATTTGAAACAGCAAGATGAGATCTGACCGCGACAGGCAGATCCGCGCTTTCAAGAGGCGGAATGTGTGGACTGATTGTTGCAAGCTGCTGCTCAGCTCAGCACATGCACATGCACGCATGCGGCAGTCCTCCACAATAGCGCCGTGACTAGTAGCCTGATAGAGACTCGATCTGCTGAGAGGCCTCACGATGGGCGGATCGGCGGCGTTCGCACGCGCTGCTGCACTCCTTCTGGAGCGCAGCCGCACGCCAGCGGATGCTGCGCAAGCGGTGCAGGCTGTAGTCAGCGTGGTGTGCGACGGCGTAGTGCCTGCCAGGGAGGCTGTGGCAGCGCCGCATGGGGCCATGCATGCAGACGCGGCGCAGCCCATGCGGCCCCATGCGCAGCCAATGCGTGCGAGCAGCAGCGGTGCCGGGGGGCGCGCTGCCGAGGAGGAGGAGGAGGTGCAGGCGGCGTGGGCGCGCGTGACGCTACAAGCGCAGATCTTGCTGCAGGCCGCAACGCCTGGCGGCGGCGACACCCCGCAACACCCAAGCACGAGTGGCGGCGGTGATGGCGATGAATCCACCAACGACGGCAACAACAGGTCATACCTGGCCGCTTCGTTCTTCTGGCACGAGTTCCCCGCGTGGTCGGACGTCGCGCTGTCGGTGGCGGGCGACTGGCTTGACGGCGCCAGCACGCGGAGCAGCAGCAGCAGCAGCGGCGGCCTGGCGTGCGCGCTCCGCACGCTCTACGCGGCCGCGCCCGCACCGGTTGCGCTGTCAGCGCTGCTCGGCCACCTGTCGAGCGTCACACCAGCGGATAAGCAGGTTGGCGACTGCTGTTGCTGTCGCTGTCGCTGCTGCTGCTGCTGCCGCTGCTGCTGCTGCTGCTGGCAAAACTACCGACCCACACGCACACACTCTTTTTGTCTTACCTACTCTCTCTCTCTCTCTTTCTTCCTGTCGCTATGCATCTTTCACTCACTACATCTCCTTCTCACACGCAGGTCCGGCGACTACTGGCACGACCACCGACCCACATGCGCACACCCCCTCACTCCCTCTCTCTCTCAGTCTCTCTCTCTCAGTCGCTCTCTCTGTCACTGTGTCTCTCTCTCACTCTCTCAGTCTTTCCTTTTTCTATTTCTCTGTTTCTCTCCTCCAACGCAGGTGGACATGGGCGGGCTGCGCGGTGGTGGTGGCGTGCACGTGTCGACGCCCGGCGCGGCGTTCGCTCTGGGCCTGCTGACGGAGCGCTTTGGGCCGCTGCCCGCCGTGGGGGCGGGCATGGAGGAGCTGGTGGCCTACCTGGCGGCGACCGCGACCGCATCTGATGAGCAGGCGCAGCAGCAGCCCACGCAGCAGCAGCAGCAGCAGCAGCAGCAGCGCCTGCGCGGCACGCTGCTGCTCCCTGCGCACGGCCGCGGTGGAGGCGCCGCCACCGTAGCAGCAGCATCAGCGGGCACGCCCGCACCCACAGTATTCGTGCCGCCGCTGCTGGCTGGCCCGGACGCACTCGCAGGCCTGCTCGTGACGCTGCCCGACCGCATCGCCGCCGCCGCCGCTCCCTCTAGGAGGGGGGTACCGGGCACAGAGGTGTGTGAACACAGCATCTAGCATGGATAGCGTGCTGCCCAAAGACAGCAGGGAGAGCATGCTGCCCAAAGCATCAAACGCAACACTCTGCCCCCACGAGCACTCTGCCCCATGTCCTCCTGCTGCTGCCACTGTCGCAGGCGTCTCCCTCCCAGTCCCAGCCGAGGCAGCAGCCGCGGATGACTGCTGCCGCGGATGACTGGCACGGCCACGTGGTGAGCTGCCTGCTGCGGGTGGTGGCTGACCCATCGCGTGCCGTCCGGGCCGCCCACGCCCACGGCCGAGCGCCCGCGCCCAGCCACGGCTCGAGCGGAAGCCCACAGACTGGCACCGCCGAGCAGCCTGACCACGCAACAGCGGCAGCAGACCGCGCAGCGGTGGCGTCTGCAGCGGAGCAGCTGCTCGGCTGCATGCTGGAGCGCGGCTGCACGCGAGGCGGCGCGCGCCCGCTCGCTGCCGCGCTCGTCTCCCACCTGCAGGAGGCCCAGGTACATGGTGGCCCTTCTGCCAGCGCCACCCTGTATGCATGCACACACACACACACACACACACACCAGCTGTCCCATGCACCACCTGGCTCCGCTTGTGCTCTGTCGCCTGTACCCTGCTCGCTGCTGTGCTCGTCTCCCGCCTGCAACCCACATGCGACACACAATGCGACCCACCACCCCAACTGTAATAGGCTCAGGCAATTCCAACCCTATCTGCTCTCGCCTCCCGACATTATACTCGCTCACACCCACCCAAGACCCACCCAAGCCCACAAAACACCCCACCCCACACACCCCTGACCAAACCATGCCACGTCCACGCGTCCTCAACAGGCGCACGTGCATGTGCAGCCAGGGCAGCAGCAAGGGCAGCGGTCATCAGAGCAGCAGCTCGCGCAGCGTGCCGACGTGGCCGCGCTGCGTCGCTGCGTCGGCCGGCTGCTGCACTACGGCCGCTGCGCCGAGCGCCTGGTCGTTGAGCTGCTCCGCTGCCTGGCTGCGTCCGGGTCAGTGGCTCCTCTACGGCACCCCGCCTACTCGACTAGAAAAAATGTTCCGTGAATCCGTGTCCGGTCCATAAGGACGTATGCCCGCATAAGAAGGCCTCATAATAGCGCCTGGTGTTTGAGCTGCTGCGCTGCCTGGCTGTGCCCGGGTGCGCGCATGAGAGCCCTCTTGTCATCGCTCGCGTGCCCTAATGCATGCTGCTGATTGATGTCAAAGGCTTCCGTGGCGCGCCCAACAGGCGAACGTGACCGCACCCAAACCACCCGGACTGTAACTCACAACACACAACCATACCACACAGGTGCGGCCTGCCGTCGGGGGGCGAGCCAGAGGAGCAGTATGCGTGGGCGCGGGCGCCGCGCGGGGCGGGGGCGCAGGCGCGTGGCGGGCAGGGAGCACAGGCGCAGCAGGTGAGGGCCTCTGCCTTGGCAGCCGATGCAAACAGGGTGCAGGCGCGCGGCGGACGGGGCCAGGGAGCGCAGGCGCAGTGGGTGAGGGCCTGTGCCTTGGCAGCCGATGCAAACAGGGTCGTTTCCGGCAGGCGCGGTCCTGATCTGCGGTAGTGGCAACGCGGCAGTGGCAACACGGCTCACGTTTTCAGCATTTGCTGCAAGAGTTGCATTTGCTTTGCTGTCCCGCTCCCCTCGGGGAAGGTGGTGAGGGTGGTGGTGCGAGAGAGGTTGGCAGGTGGCGGTCGGCAGGTGGCACGCTGAACCAGACTCTAGGGTTGGGTTGGGTCTCGGGTCTTGGGTCCCGGGTCTTGGGTCTTGGGTCTTGGGTCTTGGGTCTCGGGTCTCGGGTCTCGAGTCTCGGGTCTCGGGTCTCGAGTCTTGGGTCTTGGGTCTTGGGTCTTGGGTCTTGGGTGTTGGGTCTTGGGTGTTGGGTCTTGGGTGTTGGGTGTTGGGTCTTGGGTCTTAGATCTTGGGTCTTGGGTCTTGGGTCTTGGGTCTTGGGTCTTGGGCCTTGGGTCTTGGGTCTCGGGTCTCGGGTCTCGGGTCTTGGGTCTTGGGTCTTGGATTATGGGTCTCGGGTCTCGGGTCTCGGGTCTGGGTTGGGTTGGGTCGTGGCTACTACTTACACAGGGTTTTACCAAGGGCCGGAGGCCCTTGGGCACTGAACGAAAGCATATCAAACCCCAAACCCTGAACCCTGACCACCGAACCACCGCCGCCGCAGCAGCAGGCGCAGGCGCAGCAGCAGCTGAGCACCGCGCTCGAGGTCCTATCCGCGCTGCTGCACGGTCCGTCGTTCTGGGGCACGGACGAGGTGGGTTTTGGTGCACCAGAGGTTGAGTGCCTCGGAGGCGTAAACTCAAATTAGTTTCATGTTATTTTGGGTCCTCTCCTGACTTTATGCTTTCTACGCGTTGGCAGGAAGCCGGTCGGTCTCGTCTCTACCGCGATCCTCGCAAGTGACTGTAAATGGCTTGGCTAGGACCTGGGTCTGGGCAGTGGTGCTGGCTAGGACTAGACGCTGTCTCTGCTGGAAAGCCAATGTTTCTGTGACTTTTCCCGCTCTCAAAGACCCCATGTGCGCTCGTAGGCGCGCTACCTGCTGACCAAGCGCCTACTGCCGTCAGCGGTTCTCTGGGAAATCATCTAGCCGTATGGTTGACGGCAGGTTGATGGGTGGGAGTGTAAGGCCCGTGTAAGGCCTTGTGACTTGTGCCTCGCAAACGCCCATGCGCAGGCGCGCTACCTGCTGACCGAGCGCCTGCTGCTCTCGGTGGTTATCTAGGAAATTACCTAGTCGTATGGTTGACGGCAACACTTTCGTGCTGCCCCACTTTCTGTACGGCTGCGAAACATGGGCCCCTACTAAAACACAACTGACTCGATTGGAGGTTGCCCACTCTAACTGCCTTCGTCGCATTCTGGGCGTGCGCCTGGTCGACCGGCACAGATTAACTTATATTCGGCAGGCGTGCGACACTGAGCCAATTGAGAGCCTTGTGGCAAAGCGATCAATGCAGTGGCTAGGCCATGTGATGCGCATGCCGGCTTCTCGTCTTCCTCGTACGACTTTTGACTGCACAATGGATGTGGCTCGGCAGCAAGGCCGGCCTCCTCCCGACACTTTTTTCTTAAGCTACTGACTCAGCAGCTAGGCAAAACTAGTGGCACTCGTTCTGATTGGAAGAATTTTTCGGACACAGCGTTTGAGCGTGCTCAGGATAGGGTCGGGTGGAGAGCCGTGGTGTACGGTCCGGCTGCCCCTCAGGCGCCGGCCCCTCCACCACGGCGGTCAAGTAGATTAGCAAGCGCCACTTGACCCCCTATCCCCTAGAAGCAGTTAGGACCTATTTTGGAGGCGTCGCACAATAGCTCTCCTTTTTGCTCTGGGACTACACGTTGGCAGGCAGCCGGCTGGTGGCTACCGCCCCTCACAAGTAATTGTTAGGGCCAGAACTGGACTTGGGTCTAGGCGGTGGTACTAGGACTAGAGGTAGTCTTTGCTGGAAAGCCGATGTAACTGTAACTGTAACTGTATGGTTGACGGCAGATTGATGGTTGGGAGTGTAAGGCCCGTGTAAGGCCTTGTAACATGTATCTCACAAACGCCCATGCGTAGGCGCGCTTCCTGCTGACCGAGCGCCTGCTGCTCTCGGTGGTTATCTAGGAAATAACCTAGCCGTATGGTTGACGGCAGGTTGATGGGTGGGAGTGCAAGGCCTTGTAACTTGTGCCTCGCAACCGCCCATGCGTAGGCGCGCTACCTGCTGACCGAGCGCCTGCTGCTCTTGTTGGTTATCTAGGAAATAACCTAGCCCTACGGTTGACGGCAGGTTGATGGGTGGGAGCGCAACGCCTCATAACTTCTATCTTGAATCTCACAAACACCCATGCGTAGGCGCGCTACCTGCTGACCGAGCGCCTGCTGCTCTCTGCGCCGGCGCTCCCGGGCCCCTCGCTGCTGCTGCTCACCGAGTTTCTGGCCGAGTCGGACGCGGACACTCGCGCGCGGCGCCGACCTGCCGCCCCCGCCGCCGCCCCTCGCAGCAGCGGGCAGCCGAGGCGCCGCATGGCGACGGTGCAGGAGGTGGAGGGCGACAGCGATGGCGACGGGACCGTCGAGGTGGGTGTGCATGGTCGGCGGCCTGGTCGAGGGCAGCAAGGTCTCTCTCGTTCCCTCTCTGTCTGTCCCTCTCTCTCTCTCTCTCTCTCTCTTTTCTTCACACACACACACACACACACACACACACACACACAAGAGGGCAACAGCGATGGCGACAGCACCGTGGAGGTGATGATGGATTTTACACTCGTGTGTGACGCATCTAACAAGGCAGCGTGTTCGATTTTGCTGTGTAAAGAGCGCCCACGCACTGCAGGTTAGGGGCCCCTACTGGAGGTGATTTTTTTTAGGGTTGACGGTTTGGGGTTCTGTTGAATGTCTCGCCGCAACCTCCGGCGGCTGCATCTCTTCCCCTCTCTCTCTCTCTCTCTCTCTCTCTCTCTCTCTCCCTCTCCCTATTTTTCGCTCACCCTCTCTCTCTCCTCACACACACACACGCACACACACACACACATACACACGCACACGTGAACACACACACACACACACACACACTTTCTCTTGATGACCCTCCCGCAGGTGGTGATCCAGTGCCGCGCCAACCGCACGACCGACCCGGCCGACGCCGACACCGAGCCCTCTCCTTCGCCTTCGCCGCCGCCCGGCGCAGGTGGGCGGTGTGGTCAAAACCTATGTTTATCATTTAATTTAAACCGGAAAACGAATACCGTCCAGGGCCTGAGCCTCCGGGGGGGGGGTCGAAAGCATCATTGTTTATTCGCTCCGTGGGGGTCATTTTTCGTCGATATCAGTCGATTTGACGTCAAGAATCGCGATTTCTCGAGTTTTTTTCATCGTTGCAGCTTCGCGGGGGCGTCCAAAATACACTTGTTCGCGGACGCTCAGGCCCCTACGGTATTCGTTTGAAACCCGGATAAAAACCGCACAGGCTGTGCTCGGAGGCGCGGTCGCTCGCTCGCTGTACATGGGTGCGAGGGAGAAGTGTTTCAATGGGAAGGTTTGGGGAGGACCTGCGCCTCGCGCACGCGCGAGCGCTCTGCCGCCTGAGTTGTAGGTGGATGCAGCGCAGGTTTTGTTGATTCGAGGTGCGGCTCTCTGTCGTCCATGCCCCCCTGGAGGGTGGGACCTGGCCATGCATGAGGCATGGGGCGCCGGCTGAGCCCCATGCAAACGAGAGCTGGACAGCCATGCACTGCCAGGCGGGGACCGTTCCAGTCAGCGCCAGTCGGCTCTGCCGGCTTGACTGGCCACAAGGCCACTACTGTGACCCTGAGGAAGGTCCTCTCCTATATGCTCCTTGCCAGACATGTCTCTCAGAGACCGCTGTTTGGGGTAGTCTAGCCGGCGGGAGCGGTAGTCTATCGGCCGGGAGCCGGCGGTTCTCTAGTACACTCAAGTGGGCTGGAGTATCGGCGGGTGATCTCTAGTAGAAGAGTAGCCTGCTTAGCTGGAAACCCCGTGTTACTTGTTACTTGTTACTTGAGGTGCAGCTGATAAACCAGCAGTGGGCCTTCACAGCCATCTTAGCGCTAAGATGGCTGTGAAGGCCCACTGCTGGTTTATCAGCCGCACCTCGAATCAACAGGCTTCACAGTGCTGTGGCCAAGTTTACAGTCCGTCGGACGCCTGTGATGGTGCATAAGTAGGCCCTAGGAAAGAGGCCGGCATCCGTCAAAATGAGGCCCCTGGCATGCCACCATTTGCCACCATTATTGCTGCGCACGAAGTGACATATCTCAAAGCAGGCGACGAGGAAGTCAGCCACGCCGTGCCATCTCGTGCCACCTCGTGCCATCTCGTGCCAGTGCTGTGTGCCAGCTTACGCTCTTTTCTTAATGAGCAAAGCTGGCCAACTGCACTTGATGCTGATTTGTTGGACGGACTGCTTAGATCGTATTGCTCGTCCACATAAACACGTACGTGCCCGAAGGACATCGGGGCGCCAGGAGTCTAGGAGGGGCTCTGCTACCAGAATCCGCAAAGCACACATACACACACACGCACACACACACACACGCTTACACATGTCATGCACTCTCTGTGTGCCCCCCCCCTCTCCCCCCGCACACAGAACCTCGCCCTGGCACCTGGGGCCTTGCGGGCGCGACGGCTCGGCTCGCTCGTGCACACACACACACACAAACACACACACACACACACACCACACATGGCCCGCCACACGCTCGCACACGCTCATGCACTCTCTCTGTCACACACACACACACACACACACACACACACAATCACAATCACCGCAGACCCTCGCCCTGGCGCCTGGAGCCTCGCGGGCGCGACGACTCGTCTCGCGACCGTGTGGTCCGACGCGTTGACGCTCTCCAAGCTGTCGCTGAGACACCAGGTGCTGCCGATGCTGTGCGTGTGCTGCTACTGCTGTGTGTGTGCGTGTGTGTGCGCGTGTGTGTGTGTGTGTGTGTGTGTGTGTGTGGTCCGATGTGTCGACGCTATCCAAGCTGCCGCTGACGCACCAGGTGCTGCCGCTGCTGTGTGTGCTGCTACTGCTGTGTGTGTGCGTGTGCATGTGTGTTGTGTGTGCGTGCATGCATGCGTGTGTGAGTGTGTGTGTGTGTGGTCCGACGCATCGATGTTGTCGAAGCTGCCGCTGACACACCTGGTGCTGCCACTGCTGCTGTTGCTGCTGCTGTGTGTGCGTTTGTGCGTGTGTGTGTGGTCTGACGCGCCGACGCTCTCCAAGCTGCCGCTGACGCACCAGGTGCTGCCGCTGCTGTGTGTGTGCGCTGCTGCTGCTGCTGCTGCTGTGTGTGCGTGTGTGTTGTGTGTGTGCATGAATGCGTGTGTGTGTGTGTGTGTGTGGTCCGACGCGCCGACGCTCTCCAAGATGCCGCCGACGCACCAGGTGCTGCCGCTGCTGCTGCTGCTGCTCTGCCGTGTGTGCGTGTGTGTGTGTGTGCTATGTCTCACACGCCCTGGCAGTGGTGCTAGGCCATAAAAAAAAACATCCAACCGGCTGTAAAATCGATCACCACACACTCTCTCTCTCTCACACACACACCTCCCCTGCCCTTGCCCTTACCACCACCAGGGCTACGTCGCGCACGCGCTGGCCCTGCTGCTGTGCCATTCTAGGCGCCCAACCGGCTGTAAAATCCAACACACACACACACACACACACACACACACACACTGCCCGTGCTCCCACCACCAGGGCTACGTCTCGCACGCGCTGGTGTACAGGGCCAGCTATTTGTGCCATTCAAGGCGTCCAACCGGCTGTAAAATCGACCACCACGCACACACGCACGCACACAGACACTTCTCCTGCCCGTGCTCCCACCACCACCAGGGCTACGTCTCGCACGCGCTGGCCTTGCTGTTATGCCAGGCCGTACGTCCGGCCTCCTCTGCCAACGCTGCTGCTGGTGGCGGTGCTGCGCCTGGGACCTCAGCGCAGCCGCACGCTGCTGCCGCCGCGCTGCCGCCTGTGCTGCTTCAGGGCGTCGGGTCGCGGCTGGGAAGCTGCCTTGAGTCGCAGCGGCGGCAGGTGGGGGAGATGGAGGGACTGTGGGAGAGACAGAGGGAGAGACAGAGAGAGAGAGAGAGAAAGAGAGAGAGAGAGAGAGAGGCCGCCTGTGCTGCTTCAGGGCGTCGGGTCGCGGCTGGGAAGCTGCCTAGGTGGGGGAGAGGGAGAGGGCGGGAGAGGGAGGGGGCTAGGGAGAGAGAGGGGGAGAGGAGGGAGAGAGAGTGCTGCTTGAGGGTGTTGGGTCGGGGCTCGGGAGATGCCTGGAGTCGCAGCAGCAGCAGGTGGGTTGGGTTGCGTAGAGAGAGACGGAGAGAGCGGAGGGGGGAGAGGGGGAGAGGGAGAGAGAGAGTGGCCCTGCTGCTGTGCCAGGCGCTGCGCCCGGCCGCCCCTGCCAACGCTGCTGGTGGCGGTGCTGCGCCCGGGACCTCAGCGCAGCCGCACGTTGCTGCCGCCGCGCTACCGCCTGTGCTGCTGCAGGGCGTCGGGTCGCGGCTGGGAAGCTGCCTTGAGTCACAGCGGCGGCAGGGGGGGGAGAGGGAGGGAGAGAGGTGGGGGGGGGGCAGAGGATGAGAGGAAGATAAGGGGAGGGAGTGCTGCTTCAGGTCGCCGGGTCTCGGCTGGGCAGCTGCCTGGAGTCGCAGCGACGGCAGGTGGGGGAGAGGGAGGCTGAGGGGGAGAGGGGGAGAGGGGGAGAGGAAGAGAGGGAGAGAGGGAGAGAGGGAGAGAGGGAGAGAGGGAGAGAAGGGAGAGAGAGAGAGGGAGAGGGAGAGGGAGAGAGGGAGAGAGGACAGGGGGAGGGAGAGGAGAGGGAGAGGGAGAGGAGAGGGAGAGGAGAGGGAGGGAGAGGGAGAGGGAGGGAGGGGAGAGGGAGAGGGAGAGGGAGAGGGAGAGGAGAGGGAGAGGGAGAGGGAGAGAGGAGAGGGAGATGCCTTGAGTAGCGGCAGCGGCGGCACACACACACGCACACACACACACACACACGCACGCACACACGCAGGGCATGCGGCTGGGGCGGCTCTTTGCGCGCGCGGTCGACCCGTCGTCAGACCTCTTCTCTGACCAGGGCGACCTCGCCTGGGTGGACGAGGAGCTGTGGCCAGGAGCGCTCACGCTACCACTCCCCGCGCAAGCGTCAACACACGCGCCAACGTTAGCAGCGGCACCTGCCGGCACGAGGGCGTCTTCGTCGCGTGCTCAGCCGGTCACAGCCATTGCGGCGGTGGGTGCATAATAGGCCCGAGTTAGGCCTGAATCCTGAACCCCCAAACCACTCAACCTAAACCCGAACCGCTCCCCGCGCCAACATCAGCAGCGGCACCTGCCGGCACGGGGGGCGTCTTTGTGGCGTGCCCAGCCAGTCACAGCCAATGCGGCGGGGGTGCATAATAGGCTCTAGCTAGTTAGGCTCTAGCTAGTTAGGCTCTAGCTAGTTAGGCCTGAAACCCTGGACCCCGGAACCGCTACATCCAAACCCCGAGCCGCTCCCCGCGCCGCTGTCGTGTGCCTATGTTCCTAGGATTCCCTGGGAGTGACCCTGGTAGTCGTGTCGTGTTCCTAGGAGTCCCTAGGAGTGAACCTGATAGTCGTGTTCCTAGTGGTCTTCCTGTGCGATCTGGAGGCCATGGGGTCGAAAATCGAGAACCGGATTTTGTTTTTACAGTTTTTACACGTGCGCGCCCTTAGGACCCCGGGGCGTGAGTTAAGGCCTAGACTGCACGTTTAGGGGAGCTCTACTAGAAGGGCACACAAGGCCACGCAGCGCGCTAGCCTTCCAGACTGGAAACTGAGAACTGGGAACTGAGAACTGAGTTTTCGAAATCGCTGAAACTGGAAACTGAGATTTCGGTTACCGCCTGAGAAACTTCAATGCGGCTCCCGTGTAATACCGACCCGACCCTGGCCCTTGATACTGACCTGGCTGTGATGCTGACCTCTGCAGCCTCACCAGCCACCTACCGCTTTCCGTCCTCCAGGTGAGCGCACCACCACCACCCCGTCCACACACACACGCACACACACACACACACACACACACGCGCGCACACGCACACGCACAGAGACACACAAACACACTCACGCACACACATCCTGGGCAGGGAGGGCGGCAGAGGGCAGGCGCGCTGCTGACACACACACGCACACGCATCCTGGGCAGGGAGGGTGGCCGAGGGGGCACGCTGCTGACACACACACACACACACACATCCTCGGCAGGGAGGGCGGCCGAGGGGGGGCGCGCTGCTGCCCGAGGGGCCCGACAGCGACGACGAGAGCGACGAGGAGGGGCTGGAAGCGTATGCACTCGAGGAGGACGCGGAGGGAGAGGCGTGGGCGACGGCAGATCCGAAGTGAGGGGTTTCGGGGTTTTAGGGTTTAGGAGTTACTGTAGGATTTGGTCTAGGGTTCAGGCGATGGCGAGAGCACCGAGAGTGGGCTGGAAGCGTATGCACTCGAGGAGGACGCGGAGGGAGAGGCGTGGGCGACGGCTGATTCGAAGTGAGACAGAGAGTGTGTGTGTGTGTGTGTGTGCGTGTGTGTGCGTGTGCGTGTGTGCGTGCGAGGAAGGGCTGGAAGCGTACGCTCTTGGGGAGGACGCGGAGGGAGATGCTTGGGCGACGGCAGATCCGACGTGAGCTCACGCCCCCTCCCCCCCTCCCAACACACACACGCACACGCCCTGACCCTGATGGACCCCCCCTCCCCACACACACACTCCTGGATCCGTAACCCTCAAACTTACCCCCTGGCGGCCCTCCTACATCCTAAACTCCCAAACCTACCCCCCTGGCGGCCCTCCGCAAAGCAGTCCCACCGGCGTCGTCACCCACCACGCACACACACACACACACACACACCACACACACAAAGCAGTCCCACCGGCGTCGTCACCCACCACACACACACATACACACACACAAAGCAGTCCCACCTGCGTCGGCACCCACCACACACACGGGGGGGAGGGGGTAGGTTGTTTATAGTTCGGGGCTAGGGTTAAGGGTCCCACGAAGCTGTCGGCGCTGCTGTTTGTTTGGGATGTTGACACACGCGCACGCAGTCGCGCACATCGTCGGGGTTCGCCTAACAGGGGCTCAGGGTTAAGGCCCCTCCCCCCCCCCCTGAGGCCACTCTGTGGGCAAAAGTGGACACGCAGGCGACATTGCACTTTGGGCTTGTTTTCAGTCGTGTCCTTAAGGTAACCGAGAGTGTCCTTTTTGCCCCCGCAACACTGGAGGGGACATGCCAAATTGCCCCCGCAGCAGGCAATCTTTTTCTTCAGATAAGTGTGAAATTCCCGCGTTGTGCCCCCGCAGTTTACCCCCAATTTTGTCGTTTTGCCCCCGCAGTGGGGGCTGCGGGGGCTGCGGGGGCGCTAAGGACATCACTGACACACTCACTCACACACACACACTCACACACGCACGCACGCACATCTCGAGGGACAAGTGCCGTGGGGCGGTGTGCGTCACACACACGCACACACGCACACACATACACACACACACACACACACTGCGCCATAAAAGGCGTCCGACGGACTGTACAATCGACCACACACGCACGCGCGCACACACCCTCGCACCCCCCCACACACAGGTCGCTCCAGCTCCGCGCCCTCGCTGCCGCCCTCCGCAAGACCGACGACCCCGCCGCTGTCATGACCCCCCCCAACACACACACGCCCAAGCTCCGATGCTCGACTCCCCCCCCCCACACACACACATCAACGCCCCACCCCCTCACACACCCAGGTCACTCCAGCTCCGCGCCCTGGCCGCCGCCCTCCGTAAGACCGACGACCTTGCCGGCGTCATGACGGCGCTCTCCCGCCTCGAGCCGCTCCTGCGCGCGCGCCCCGACGAGCTGCGCGCCGCCGCGCCCGAGCTCGCGCGCGCGCTGCTGCACGCGCGGCTGCCGGAGTGGGCAGACGAGCCGGCCGGCGCCGGCGCTGGCGGGGGCGCTCCCGGCGCTGGCGGGGGGGCTCCTCCCCCGCCGGGGTCCGCGCCCGGGACTGGCGCTTCTGCCGGGGGCGGCGGCAGCGGGGTCGCGGAGACGCGGCGCCTGCGGTGCCTGAGCGCGCTCGGCGCGGCCGCGCCCGCGCCCGCCGGCGACGCGCTGCTCGCGGAGCTGTACTCGCCGCACCTAGACACGTTTCAGGTGGGCAATCGTGGGGACAGCGGGGCAAACCTGAGGGTGTGTGCTGCTGCTGCTGCTGCTGCTGTGTGTTTGTGTGTGTGTATGTGTGTGTGTGTGTATGCGTCGCCACCACGGCACTGAACCTGACGGATGGCTGCTGCTGCTGCTGCTGCTGCACCTGTAAACGTACCACGTGGGCACGCATTTGGGGGCATTTGTGCACCAGCTGACGTACGATTTAGGAGCGTGCACTGTCGTGCTGATTCGAGGGAGAGACTGCTTGGATCCAGAGATACGAATCCAATATGGATACAGTCTAGGGCGTTCAGGGTACAGGCTTGATGCGAGCTGTACTCGCCGCACCTCAGTGATTTCCTTTTCGGCTGTCCACAGCCATTTGGCTGAACTTTGACCTTGCATACAGCCATTTGGCTGAACTTTGACCTTGCATACATCTCAACGCACCCAGTGGATTGCTAGTCTGACAAGCCCGCCAGACAGAGCACGTCAACAGCTTTCAAATTACCTATGTATGAGGACAAACGGTCAACGGGTGGTCAACGGTCAACGCGGTCAAAGCAAAATCCGGCTGGGGAACAATTATTAAAAATCATGAAAAGGAAATCAATGCCGCACCTCGACACATTTCAGGTGGGCGCGTGCTTGGGGTTCGGCGTTTAAGCGCTTTAAGATAAGATGGTTTGAGGGTTAAACCTGATCCCTAGGAGACACCGCAAGGGGTTGAGCGTCAAGGGTTAGGGTGTGTGCGAGCTGTACTCGCCGCACCTGGACACGTGTCAGGTGGGCGCGTGCTTGAGGTTTGGCGTTTGAGCGCCCTGGGATGAGAGGGTACCAGGGTTAACCCTGAGCCCCAAGGGGCACGCTAAGGAGTTGAGCGTGTAGGGTTGAGGGTGTGTGCGAGCTGTACTCGCTGCACCTCGACACGTCCCAGGTGGGCACGCGTGGGGACAGCGGGGAACACCTGACGGGTGGCTGCTGCCGCCGCTGCTGCTGCTGCTGCTGCTGTGTGTGTGTGTGTGTGTGTGTGCGTGCGCCGCCACGGCACTGAACCTTACGGGTGGGTGCTGCTGCTGCTGTGTGTGTGTTTGTGTGTATGTGTGTGTGTGTGTGTGTTCGAGGTGGGCACACGCACATGCACACGCACACGCATACGCATACGCACACGCACACGCACACACACACATACACACACACACACACGCACACGCACACGCATACGCATACGCACACACGCAGCGGCTGCTCATCCTCGACGCAATGTGCGCGTCCGCATGGGAGCTGGCGCACACGCACACGCACAAACACACACACACACACACACACACACAGCGGCTGCTCATCCTCGACGCGCTGTGTGCGACCGCATGGGAGCTGACGCACACGCACGCACACGAACACAAACACACACTCACGCACACACGCACACACACACACACACACACGCACACACACACACACACACACACACACACACACACACACACACGCATACACACACGCAGCGGCTGCTCATCCTCGACGCGCTGTGCGCGTCAGCGTGGGAGCTGACGCACACGCACGCACACGAACACAAACACACACACACACACACACGCACACACACGCACACCCACACCCACACCAACACACACATCCACACCCACACGCATACACGCACGCAGCGGCTGCTCATCCTCGACGCGCTGTGCGCGTCAGCGTGGGAGCTTGCGCACCCGGGGCGCGCACCGCAGCTGCAGCTGCCACCACAGGGCGGCGACGACGACGGGGGCGGTGGCGGCGGCGCGCCGCGGGTGGTGGACCCCGCGCGCGGCGCGCGCGGCGCTGGCGCCCTGCCGGCCAGCAGCAGCACCAGCGGTGGCGGCGCTGGCGCTGGCGCCGTCGGCGGCGGCAGCAACGGCAGCGAGGGGGCCGGCGGCGGCAGCGGCAGCGGCGCGCGCGGCGGCGCGCGCGGCGCTGCGGGGAAGACGCGCGTGTTTGGCGCAGTGTCGCTGCGGAAGCAGAAGGAGGCGGCGCCCGCGCCGACGCGCAACGGCTTTGCGCCGGTGGCGCTGCGGTGGGCGGCCGGGCTGCTGCGGGGCGCAGGTGAGCGGGGGCCTCGCGCGTGTGTGCATGCGTGCGTGCATACACATGCACACACACACACACACACACACACAATGCCGGTGGCGCTGCGGGGCGCGGCCGGGCTGCTGCGGGGCGCGGGTGAGCGAGGGGGAGGGGGGGAGGGGGGGCGAGACGGCCTCGCACACGCGTGCACACTTTCTCTCTCTTTCTCTCTTTCTCTTTCTCTCTTTCTCTCTCTCTGTCTCTCTCTCTCTTTCTCTCTCACTTTCTCTCCCAGCTCCATGCACCAACAGACGTCACCACCGGCCCCTGCGACCTCCACGGCCGCGCCTCCCAAGTCCTCGGCAGACTGCTCTCCGAGCTCGCTCGCTCGCTCCGAGCTCGCTCGCTCGCCCACCCAAACACCCACCCAAACCCAAACACACTCACGTTCTCTCTCTCTCACTCTCTCTCTCTCTCTCTTTCCCTGTTTCTCTCTTTTGCTTCTGCTCAAGCACGCGTTCCCTCTTGCGTTCTCCCGCAGATGTCGCCACCGGCCCCTGTGACCTCCTCGGCCGCGACTTAAAAGTCCTTGGCAGGCTGCTCTCCACACTTTCACACACACACTCACCCACACAAACACAAACACAAACACACGCACGTTCTCTCTTTCTCTCTCTCTCTCTCTCTCTCTCTCTCTCTCTCTCTGTTTCTCTATCTCTCCCTCTCTCTCTCTCTCTCTCTCTCTGTGTTTCTCTCTTCGTCTTCCTCTCAAGCACGCGTTCCCTCTTGCGTTCTCCCGCAGATGTTGCCACCGGCCCCTGCAACCTGCTCGGCCGCGACTCCCAAGTCCTCGGCAGGCTCCTCTCAACACTTGCAACCTTCAGCGAGTACGCGACAGGGGCGCCGTGCGTCACGCAGCTGGCGTGCTCGACGCTCGAGCTGCTGCGCAGCCCGCAGGTGGGGGAGGGAGGGGGGGGCTCGTGTGTGTGTGTGTGTGTGTTGCCGCTGCTGCCAGCAGCGCTGCTCTCCACACGTACGCGTCGCCGTGTACGTGCACATGCAAGCCAGAACCACACACACACACACACACACACGCAGGTGCACGCGCACGACATATGTGCGGCGCTGCTGGCGTCAGCAACACACGCACACACACACACACACATACATACACGCACACACACACACACACACATGACGGACTGTAAAATCTACCCCACACACACGCACACACACACGCACACGCACACACACGCAGGTGCACGAGCACGACGACGCGTACGTGCGACGCGCGGCGCTGCTGGCGGCCGGGCAGGTGGTCGCGAGCCTACCGGCGCAGAGCGTCGCGGGCGCGCTGATGGCTGCTGGGGACGGCGGCATTGGCGGAACAGGGGCAGGTGGGTGCGTGGGTGCTGTGTGCTGTGTGCTGTGTGCTGTGTGCTGTGCGCTGTGTGCTGTGCGCTGTGTGCGGTGTGCGGTGTGTGGTGTGCGGTGTGCGGTGTGCGGTGTACGGTGTGCTGTGTGCTGTGTGACGCCACGGAGTGTCGTGGGCGCGCTGACGGCAGTTGGCAACAGGGGGCGAATGCGTGTGATTTTGACACGCCGCTGTCACTGGAATGTCGAAAGTGGTGTACAAGGTCCTAACAGTTCCAGTCGGGTGTCGGGTCGAGCGTCGACACAAGTCTTATACACCACTACCGTACGCGCCCTTAGCCTTGCAGGGGAATTAAACTCGAAATTGTCTAATCATCCGCGGGGGTTGGTCTTCGTCGTTTTCAGTCGATCTGACGCCCAAAATTGCATTAAAAACACGTTTTCAGCTGTGCGGGATGGGGGTCCTAAACAATACATGTATATGTATATTCGCGAAGGCTAAGGGCACGTATGGTAGGTGCGTCACACAAGACTTAACTATCCGTCACCACTGCAGGGGGCGGCGGCGGCGGCGGCGGAGGGCTGGGAGGGGAGCTGGGGGCTGGGGGCAGGGGCCGGGGCGGCCTCGCGTCCATGCTGCTGCTGCGCCCAGCGGTCACGCGGCCCGGCGCGGGGGGCGGCGGAGGAAGAGGAGCAGGAGGCAGGCGCGGCGGCGGCGGGAGTGTAGGGGACGAGGCGCTGCTGGAGGGGCTCGAGTGGGTTCAGGCGTGGGCGCGCGCGAGCGCAGAGGGCGACGTCGACGCGACGTGCCGAGACATGGCGGGCGCGGTCGTAAACATCCAGGTGTGTGTGTTGTGTGGGTGTGTGGGGGGGGGGGCATGTGTGCATATGTGTGGTGTGGGGGGGGGGGCGACGTGCCACGACATGGCGGACGCGGCCGTTAACATCCAGGTGTGCTTGTGCGTGTGCGGATAGACGACTCGCGCGCGCTCAGCCTCCCGCATCAGTGTCAGTACGCGCGGCAGACGGGCGCCCCTGAAACCCTCGAGCCCTCACCCCGACACACACCCCTCGCAGGCCGGTGCCGCCCCTAGCACAACCAACCAACCAAGCGTTACCTAGCACACACACACACACACACACACACACACACCACACACACACACACAAACACACACACACCGCACCCTGCCGCGCAGGCTGGTGCCACCCCTAGCACTCAACCCCGGACACACAACCAACCAACCAACCAAGTGTTACATGAGGCCGTCCGCATGCACCGGCAATGCCTGTACTACTAACAGCAGTACACCCCGGCAATTGTTACGTGGTCTGACCCGCGCACTGGGATGTCTTTCGAATAGCGGGTGACCGACCAGCGCCTGAATCGAGTGGATAGTATCCTTAGTTGGGGGGGGTCGGGGGGTTGCCTCTGAGGCACTGGCATCTAACTAAAGGCTTGCTGACTGAAGGCTTTCTGACTGTGACCACCATCATCATCATTATCTACTTTGTTGGCTGGCTGCTCCCGCATTGGCTGCCATCTCTCTGCAGATACCATTCCACAGGCGTGGGAACCTCGCGAGGGTGAGCCACCCGGGAGGCCGCCTGCGGGCTAGTATCACAACAAGCTCGGGGACGGTCTTCAGCTGGGACTCCGGTGGGGACTCGGCGTACTCCTTCTTGGCCTTGTCGAACTGCGTTGTGACGGCAGTCTTGAACACGTAGGAGTCGAAAATGTCTTGGACATTCTCACGGTAGGAGGTGATGACCCCATCTTGGTAGGGTATCACGTCTGGTCGTCGGTGCATGAAGAGGGCGGCGGTGACCCGGACTTACACACACACACACACACACACACATCGCATCCCCGCACCCCACCGCAGGCTGATGCCGCGCAACAGGCGCTCGAGTCGCTCCGCAACGACCCGGGGAGTGCAGAGGCCAAGCGGCTGATGGGCACAGGGCAGGGCGTGGTGCTGCCTGGCGCTCGGTCTGGCATGGCGTGGCCGGCAATGGCGCTGGGGAGCATGCCCCTCGGGGAGGAGGGGCTGGCGATGGGTGGCGGTGGCGGTGGCGGTGCGGCTGGGTTTCCCTCCAAGGCGCCGCTGGTGGTGGAGATGGCGAGCGTCAAGCAGCGGTAGCTTCATGGCCAGCTGGGCAGAGAGTGCGCGCCCGCGCTAGTGCGTGTGCCAGCCACGCTGATCGATGGCAGGCAGGCAGGCTAGTTTTGAGGCTAGTTGTGGGGGCAGTCTAGAGAGCTGGATGGATGACAGGCAGGCAGGCAAGGCAGGCAATCTGGCGCGGGAGCCCTCTCTCTTCCCTCACGCGCTGTCACACTTGTGTGGTGAGGCCAGAATCCCTCGACACTACCGGCACAGCATACACAGTGATGACTGCGGCAGAGGCACCCAGCTCGTCCCAGGGCGGCATCGATCCCGGGGGCGGCGTGCCATTTGATCCTAACTGCAAGGCGTGCAAGGGCGCGCATGCGCACCTTCTCTCGGCCTTCTCCAAGTTCCGCAATGCTCCGCCCAGTAAGCCGACCAAGAGCGAACGTGGAGTGAGCAGCGCCGCGCATGCAGCTACAGCTGGCGCAGCATTAAGTACAGAGGGAGCCCATGCGGCCCATGCAGAGGGCACCGCCCATGCGGCAGGAGCTGGTGAGGGCGGCCCCATCCCAGCACACGAGCCGCTGCCCTGCCCGCTCACCTCCGGGCAGCTGGGCCACTCGTCGTGGGCGTTCCTGCACACGACGGCCGCGTACTACCCGGAGCAGCCGAGCCACGCGCAGCAGTCGCTCATGCGCTCATTCATGGTGTGTCAGGGTGTTTGGGGGGGGGGGGGCTGGGCACGCAGCTGCATCTCCACGCACACACACACACACGCACACACACACACACACATGCACACACACGCACACGAGCACACATGCATGCCGGCCGGCCGGACACGCACGGGCACACACACCTGATATGCCGCCTGCCTCATTCCTACCCACGCACCGCGAAGGACGGCCTCGCCGAGTTCTACCCCTGCTCCTACTGCGCGGCGCACCTGCGGGGACAGATACAGGTGGGTGGGCACCAGTGGTTCCGATGGTGCGGCATCCATGCTTCATACCAATCGACACGTTTGGAGTGCACACGTACACGTATTTTTTTTTATGGAGTGGAGTGTAAACTTAGCACCACATCAGCATCCTTAGTGGTGCGGCATCCATGCTCCATCTCAGTGGTTCCGTCAAGTATCTTGGGGAAATTATGGCTCAACCCGTGCCTCACGGCTCAATCCCTAATTTCGAACCCGAAGCAGGCAATTTTTTTGCAAAAAGGGTGTGAAAATGTCGATTTTCAAAAATTTGGTCGAAATATGTATAATCCCAACCCGACGTGCCAGCCTAAATCGGCCATTCTCGACCCGAAAGTGCACTTTGTCGGGGTGGGGGTTGGCTCATGGAAACACTGGTGGGCACTTCTGTGCGTGTGTGTGGGGGACCTTCCCACACTAGCTTGTACCGAATTGGTGCCGCATTTGGGGACACCCCAAAACGCCCCCTCGCGCGCCCCAGTATACCCCGCTCAGTGGCCTCTACCACCAGCCTTCCCTTCCCGCTTGGTTGCTCGCTCCTGCGCCACTAGTCGAGGCGCCCTCGACTGAAAAATCCATCATCATCATTACCACAGGAGGCGCCCCCGGACGTGGGCTCCCGCCTCGGGCTGTCCCTGTGGCTGTGCCGCATCCACAATGAGGTGAACGAGCTGGTGGGCAAGCCCGCGTTTGACTGCGCGCGCGTGCTCGAGCGCTGGCGAAACGGCCCGCCAGACGGCTCGTGCGACTGAGGGACGGGCGACTGCTGTGTGTGTGTAAGAGAGAGATGCCACATGGCGCAGGACCGCCACACAGCGCGAGCGACTGAAGGCGAGTCAACCTCCTGTAGCAGCCTGAGCAGCAATCAGCAGCAGCAATCAGCAGCAGCGCTGCAGCAGCAGCAGCAATCAGCAGCAGGGCTGCAGCGCCAGACGGAGCGCACCTCGGCTGAGCTGTTAAGAGGGACAGAGAGAGAGTTACAGAGCAGGCCTCGTGTGAGTCGTTGTGGCCGTGCACGTGCATGGGCGGGCTGCAGGAGACGGTGTGCCTGTGCGTACAAACGTGCACAGTGCCTCGCAATCGTGTGTTCAGAGGTAGGAGTTGATGATGATGGATGTTACGGTCAGGGAGACACAAAGGCGTAGCTAGTCTCGAACCATCTCGCCATCTCAACATGTACATTGAAGCACGGTATTCCAGGCTAAACAATCCCTGGTAGGCTGGCGCGCTGCATGGCCTTGCGACCTCTCCTAGTTGAGCCCCCCTAGACGTGTAGTCTCGGGCCTTTACTCACGCCCCGGGGGCCTCCGGGCGAATACGTGTAAAAACTGTAAACCCTCTCTGTTCTGTGCCGACTGGTGACGAGGCCGGGACGTGAAGCTCTCGCTGAAGCTCTCCCTAAAGGTTTTCGCTGAAGAGTGGGCAAGGGGCGCGTCCCCCGTGTTCTGCCGGATTTGGGGTGAAGATCTGGAGTAGCGCCTGCGCGTGGGCGACCCGATCGCCCTCCCCCCCGCTCAGCCTCCCCCCCGCACCGGCTAGGCCTTTGCGTAGTTGGCTGGTGGCACCATTGCCTCCCCCCCCCCGCCCCGGCTCTGCTTTCTACCTTATCCCAGCTCCCCTCCTTGTATTAAGTCTTCCCCTCCAGCCTGGGCGGGGCTCGCCCCCGCCCTTGCAGGATATAGCCCGAGCCTAGTGGGTGCACTCCCCCCTGCATTGCCCCGCACTGCCCTGGGGTGAGCGCCTGTGTTGCCGGTTGGGGTAGGGAGGGGGTGGGTGGGTTTGGTTTGCTGCCTGCTGGGGTTGCCACGCCCGGCTGGGGGGCGGGAGGCTAAAAAAGTCGCCTTGGCGACGAGCGGGTCGGCTCAGCCGAGCTGTGGCCCCTGTTGCTGTTGTCGCCCGCCGTTGCCGCCGCTGCTGCTTGCTGCTCTTGCTGCTGCCTGCCGCAGGTGTCGCTCGAGTGTGGCGCTCTTACCTCGGCCTGCTCTGCCGCCGGCGTATGCCGTTGGCGGTTCTTTGGCTGTCGTCCCAGCCTCTTCTGCTTCTGATCCCGCTCCTGCTTCGTCGAGCTCTGCCGCGTCAGCTCCTGCCCCAGCTTTGCGGTGGCTGGCGCGCCGAGCTGGTTTCTAATTTCTCGGGATGTCGGGCGTGTCCTTTAGGGAAAGCCCCACAGCAGGTCAGGCGTGAGCCGCCTATTGATGAACGCCTCTCCGCTGTGACTAGTCTGCTTTGCCCGCCTGTCCTTTCTGTCCTCTGTCCCCTGGTAGGGCCTCGGCCTTGGCTTGTCTCTCTGTCGGGTTGAGGTTTCGTGTAACACGTTCCTCCCTTAAAAAAAAATCTCTCCCTCTCTCTCCCTCTCTCTCCCTCTCCAGGCTAAACAACAGCGTCGCCCTCACTGCTGCCATCATTCTCGCTGCTGCTGCCATCATCCACACTGCTGCCATTGTGCTCACAACTGAAATCATCTTTGTCCGCGTGAATGGGCCAAGTTTCGAGGTCCTTCAGGTTTGTCAACGCGCTGCGTGGCCTTGCGGGCTCTACAAGCAGAGCTCCCCTAGACGTGTAGTCTAGGCCGCAACTCACGCCCCCGGGTTCTCCGGACGCGCACATGTAAAAACAGGTTTGTCATGCCTTGGACGGCCAGATCCAATACATTGCCGCAGTTGCGCATGTCAAGGGCCAGTGATGGAGAGGCTCTCCAAGTTCACCAAGGCTGGGAGGGATGCGAGAATAGATAACGCATCGCAGCCGCTGATGTCGAGGGCCCGCAGGTTCACCATGGCTGCAAGGGGTGTCAGATCAGACACAGCGCTGCAGCCACTGATGTTAAGGGTATGCAGGTTCACCATGGCTGCGAGGGGTGTCAGATCAGACACAGCGCTGCAGCCACAGATTTTAAGGGTGTGCAGGTTCACCATGGCTGCGAGGGGAGTCAGATCAGCCACAGCGCTGCAGCCACATGTGTGGTAGAGGGCCTGCAGGTTCACCATGCCTGCGAGGGGGGCCAGGTCAGACACAGCGCTGCAGCCACTCATGATTAGATTCTGCATGTTCACCATGGCTGCGAGGGGGGCCAGATCAGACACCCCTACACTAACTCATGTCTAGGGTCTGCAGGTTCACCATGGCTGCGAGGGGAGCCAGGTCAGGCACAGCGCTGCAGCCACTGATGTAGAGGGTCTGCAGGTTCACCATGGCTGCAAGGGGATTCAGATCCGACACAGCGTTGCACCTGCTGAAGTTGAGGTCTTGCATGTGCACCATAGCTGCGAGGGGCGCCAGATCAGACACAGCGCTGCAGTTGCTAATGTGGAGGGACTGCATGTTCACCATGGCCGCGAGGGGCGCCAGATGGGTAACTGCTGAGCAGCAACCTATGTCGATGGTGTGCAGATTTACCAAGGCTGTGAGGGGGGTCCCAGATCAGACACAGCCTCACAGCTGCCAATGTTGAGGCTGCTCAGGTTGGCCAGGGATCCACGGGGCGCCAGACTTGCCACTGCTGAGCAGCCGAGCAGGCCGAGGTTCTTCAGGTTCACCATGGCTCTGAGGGGTCCCAGATCAGTCACAGCGCCAAAGCCGAGCAGTCGAGGCTCTGCAGGTTCACCATGCCGCCGAGGGGTGCCAGGCTGGTCACATGGGGGCACCACGGCAGCTTCAGGCTCAGAAGCTGGGTGCCTGCCGCCAGTGCACCAATGTTCGTAGTGCTCGCCGAGCTGCTCGGTGCATCATCAGGCACACCTATTGCCAGGTCCTCCAGCTTGCTGCATGCTGACAACACACCTGCCATGTGCTGCGGCAGAGCGGTGAAGCTGCCTGGAAGCTCCAGACTGAGGTGGGTGAGCCAGGGAGAGGCGTTGGCGATGGTCTCGTAGTCTGCACGCCAATGGATCGCGCCCTACACTCGGTGGCAGCACATGCATTGGGGCTTCAGCGGCGCAGGAGCAGGCCAAGCGCACGCATTCACACACGCACATGCAATCATGCGCGTGGCAGCCGCCCATATATACGGCTGCATGTTGGCACATGTCGGGCCCGCCCTGAATCAGTGCGCATGAGGCGTGCACGCATGGCGCGCATGGAGCCGTTCGCCTTTGAACCCACCAGGTCCAGGCGCAGCGGCTGGAGGTGCGGGAAGATGGCGCCTGCTGGCTGGGCCAGCAGTATGTCGTTGAGGCACGCCAGAGACCGCAGCGTAAGCGTGTGCACTCCGCTCAGGCGAGCGCATGTGGCCGAGGAAAGCACTGCCGAATCGGCCTTCCCCTCATCTACGCCACCTACATGCGCGTCCCCCGCATCGCGCATGGTCGTGCAGCATTGGCGCAGCGCGCGCCGGTCGTCGGTGTCCAGGCAGGGCCACAGCTCGGACAGCACCGCCGAGTTGTCGAGCGGGCACGAAGGGTGATGCATGGCGCCGCTTGTAGAACTGGGGGGCTTGAAACACGGGAGAAACGTACGGCAGTTGGGAGCGCAGGCCTTTTCGCTCATTTTTGGGTGTGGGGGAAGCTGAAGGGGCACGTGATGGCATCTGAACTGGCTTGGTGTGTTTGTACTTCTCTTCTGTGAACTGGCGTGTGGGTGGTGGTGGTGGGGGTGTTATCCGGAGGGAAGATCTGGTGCCGAAAATGGTTGTTTCGGTAACCTCCGCAGCTTGGAGGTATCTTGGTATCTGACCTGTTACTTTCCCTTTTGAAAGCTGGCACATGACCAGTGCCCCTCTCAAGAGATTTTGCGCCTTGCACTCACGCACGCACTCAACCTCAATCCCAGCGCTAGTACCAGATGGCGCTGATTGGTCTCCCGCCTCCTCGATATGCGCCTCACAGGCATCCCGTCTGAAATCCCATGCCCCCGAGGATGCGCACTATAAACTGCAAACCGCACGGTGCGCCTGTTCGGTGTGTCTACACTGTGTCTGCGGCGTTCACACGACACTCACTACGAATCTACGACCCACACCCGCATCTTTCCCCCCATTCCCGGCGGTTGGGGCCGCCTTGTTGGGGTGTACACAACACTCTCAAGGGCTACAGCAACACACGACCCTCATTCTCGGCGGTTCACGGTCTTGCTGCGGCGCCGCGCTCGCATCAAGAGCGACGGCGCTGCGACGAGGACGAGCCCCAGCAGGAGCACCCACAGCACGAGCCCCCCAGTGGCAGAGATGTTGCCGCGCGCTCGCTGCGTGCAGGCACACGCACGCACGCGCGCAGGCATGCAGAGTCAGCGATACGCACACATAGCAGGGTGTGACACACACAAACACGCACACATAGCAGGGTGTGACACACACACACACAGACACACCCACCCACACACACACACGCAGGTCGCGGTGCTGCTGCCGTCATGCCCGGCAGGCGAGACACACACGCACATGCGCAGACATGCGGATTCAGCGACACGCGCACGCACACACAAACGCGCACGTGCAAACATGCAGAGTCAGCGACATGCACACGCGCACGTGCAGACATGCAGAGTCAGCGACACGCACACGCGCACATGCAAACATGCAGAGTCAGCGACACACACACGCACACGTGCAGTCGTGCAAGAGTCAGCGACACGCACAAGCACACGCACGCACACAGTCGTGCAAGAGTCAGCGGCACGCATGCACACACGCGCGCACGCACGCGTGTGCACGCATGCAAGAGTCGGCGACACGCACGCACACACGCGCGCATGCCACCACACACGCGTGCAAGCGTCAGCGATGCACGCGATTATCACAGTACGCAGACACTGCCGCCGCTGCTGCTGCTGCTGCCGCTGCTGCTGCTGCTGCGCCCAGGCATCACCCCTCCCGCCTGCCCGCCCGCTGCATGCATCCAGGCATCGCCGCCGCGATCAACCCCCCTGAGCCCCCCCCCCCCCCCTCACCACCACATAGCCACCGCAGAGGCAAACCAAACCCCGTCATCCGGTCAGCTTTTGGGGGTTGATGCTCCCAGGCCACACCCTAGAACACACACACACACACACACACACACACACACACACACATCAAAGTGTGTCACACATACGACTGCAGCGCAAGGTGCACCACACACGACTGTATACGCCACCATCTCCACAACCCGCCCACCACGGGTAGGCTGGCGCGCTGCGTGGCCTTGCGGGCTCTCCAAGTAGAGCCCCCCTAGCTAGACGTGTAGTCCAGGCCTTTGACTCACGCCCCGGGGACCTCCGGGCGCGTACTTGTAAAACGTGTAAAACCATGTCGTCATCCTCCCATCTGAGCAGGACACCTAAAACCCTAAACCCTAAACCTACAACCCTACAACCCTAAACCCTAAACCCCAAACACACCTGCATGCGCGGCAGCGTGTCGAACGCATCCTCACGCAGGCAGGGAATGTTGTCAGTAGCACACCCAGAAAGCCCCCCACCCCACCACACCATTACCACACCCCAGAACACACCTAAAACCCTAAAACCCTAAAACCCTAAACCCTAAACATAAAACCGTAAAACCCCAACCCCAAACACACCTGCGTGCGCGTCAGCATGTCGTCTCCCTCCCACCTGCGCGGGATACCTATTTTAAAACCCTAAACCCTAAACCTTAAAACCTCAAACACACCTGCGTGCGCGGCAGCATGTCGTCCTCCTCACGCAGCGACGCCATCACATCGGAGGCCTCGACTGCGTCAGCAACGTCAGCCACGTCGACGCGCTCCTGCGTGTACGTGTGTGTGTGTGTGTGTGTGTGTGTGTGTATGTGTTTGTGTGTGCGTGTGTGGTCGATTTAACAGTCCGTTGGGCGCCCATGTTGGGGAATGCAAATGTGAGCGTGTGAGTTCCGCAGGACAGCGCGTGCACACACGAGCGTCACGTCAAGAGGCCTCGAGCGCGTCAGCAACGTCGACGCGATGCCGCAGGCTGTGTGTGTGTGTGTGTGTGCACGTGTGTGTGTGTGTGTGCACGTGTGTGTGTGCGTGTGTGTGTGTGCGTGTGTGTGCGTGTGTGTATGTGCGTGTGGTCGATTCAAGAGTTTGTCGGACGCCCATGTTGGGGAATTTGAGTGTGCGCGTGTTGAGTTGCGCAGCACAGCGCATGCCCACACGAGCGTCAGGCCGGAGGCCTCGAGCGCGTCAGCAACGTGGACGCGATGCCGCAGGCTGTGTGTGTGTGTGTGTGTGCGTGTGTGTGTGTGTGTGTGTGTGTGCGTGTGTGTATGTGCGTGTGGTCGATTCAAGAGTCCGTCGGACGCCCATGTTGGGGAAATCGAGTGTGCGCGTGTTGAGTTGCGCAGCACAGCGCATGCCCACACGAGCGTCAGGCCGGAGGCCTCGAGCGCGTCAGCAACGTGGACGCGATGCCGCAGGCTGTGTGTGTGTGTGTGTGCGTGTGTGTGTGTGTGTGTGTGTGTGTGTGCGTGTGTGTATGTGCGTGTGGTCGATTCAAGAGTCCGTCGGACGCCCATGTTGGGGAAATCGAGTGTGCACGTGTTGAGTTGCGCAGCACAGCGCATGCCCACACGAGCGTCAGGCCGGAGGCCTCGAGCGCGTCAGCAACGTGGACGCGATGCCGCAGGCTGTGTGTGTGTGTGTGCGTGTGTGTGTGTGTGTGTGTGTGTGTGTGTGCGTGTGTGTATGTGCGTGTGGTCGATTCAAGAGTCCGTCGGACGCCCATGTTGGGGAAATCGAGTGTGCGCGTGTTGAGTTGCGCAGCACAGCGCATGCCCACACGAGCGTCAGGCCGGAGGCCTCGAGCGCGTCAGCAACGTGGACGCGATGCCGCAGGCTGTGTGTGTGTGTGTGTGTGTGTGTGCGCGCGTGTGTGCATATGTGTGTGTGTGTGCGTGTGTGTGTGTGTGTGCGTGTGTGTTCGTGTGTGTGCGTGTGTGTATGTGCGTGTGGTCGATTCAAGAGTCCGTTGGACGCCCATGTTGGGGAATTTGAGTGTGCGCGTGTTGAGTTGCGCAGCACAGCGCATGCCCACACGAGCGTCACGCCGGAGGCCTCGAGCGCGTCAGCGACGTCGACGCGGTGCTGCAGGCTGTGTGTGTGTGTGTGTGCGTGTGCGTGTGCGTGTGCGTGTGCGTGTGCGCGTGTGTGTGTGTGTGTGTGTGTGTGGTCGATTTAACAGTCCGTCGGGCGCCCATGTTGGAGAATGCGAGTGTGCGCGTGTGAGTTGCGCAGCACAGCGCGTGCACACACGAGCGTCACGCCGGAGGCCTCGAGCGCATCAGCCACGTCGACACGCTGCTGCGCGTGTGTGTGCGTGTGTGCGTGTTTTTGTGCGTATATGTGTGTGTGTGTGTGCGTGCGTGCGTGCGTGCGTGTGTGTGTGTGTGTGTGTGTGTGTGTGTGTGTGTGTCTGGTCGATTTAACAGTCCATCGGGCGCCCATGTTGGAGAGTGCGAGTGTGCGCGTGTGAGTTGCGCAGCACAGCGCGTGCCCACACGAGCGTCACGTTTGAGGCCTCGAGCGCGTCAACGCGTTGCTGCAGGGGTAGGGGGGGGGGTAGGGGGGCAGTGTTTGCGTGCGCGTGTGCGTGTGTGTGTGTGTGCGGATGCAGGTGCGGGTGTGCATGTTTGAGTTGGATGCACGCGTGGCAAGCGTGGTGCACGTTAACGCACACACAAACACATTCCATTCCATTCTTGATCGGTATATACACAACGGCGATATCGTTCCCGAGGTCTGCACGCACCGCACACACACGCACACGCATGCACACACGCGCACACACACGCACACACGCACACACATAGGGCGCGGCAGTATACCGTAAACGTGGGCCCGTATACCGTATAATACCGTATAATGTATACCGTATACAAGGGTATACGTGTATACCCTTGATTCCTTGATCCGATTGAGACGGGAACGGTGGATTCGGATGCCTCACATGATGGGCATCACAAATCCACTCTAACAAGCATACTTTGCTATGTTTGGTTTAGAGGAAACACAAAAACAGGCTTTTCTCACTGCATGGCAGCCGGAGCGTCCCTGCGTTCCATGCAACCACGATATTCTTCCCTTCACCCTATGCTGCATCCAAGCGTTGTTCTGGATAGCCATTGTCATTAGCTGTCCAGTGCAAGTCGAATCGTCGAAATCCATGCAGTTTCAAAGGAGTTGGAGCATTTACGCCTTTTACTTGTCTTCAAACAAATTGGTGTATACGGTACACATCCCGCCGTGTACGGTATTTATACCGTCGCAGTATACATACGGTATATACCGTATACGTATACCGTGCCGCGCCCTACACACACACGCACACACACACACACGTGCGCTCTGCCGCACACGCACCAGCGCGCTCTCCGTGATCTTCTCAATGTCAGCACGTTGCCGCATGTAAGGTTTGGGTTTTAGGGGCTCAGGGTTTAGGCCACCCCCACCCAACCTGGGGCCACTCTGTGGGCGAAAGTGGACACACGGGCGACATTGAACCACTGATTTTCTTTTCAGGATTTTAAATTAATTATTTCACAGCCGGATTTTGCTTTGATCGCGTTGACCGTTGACCTCCCGTTGACCAATTGTCCTCATACATAAGACATTTGAAAGCTGTTGACGTGCTCTGTCTCGCGGGCTTTTCGGACTTACAATCCACTGCATGTATTACGACTGGCCCAGCTCCTGCCAGACTGCCCCTCGGTGGAACACTTCAGGAGCGGCTTGCCCGGCGCTGCCATGGCTTGGCGAGTAGTCGCGGCGCTGCCGCGGCCCGTGCTGGGAGACGGCCCTTATCCTCCCCCCATGCAGGACGCCATGCGGCACCGATCTCGACGAGTTGATCGACGAGCGGAGGAGCTGGCGCCCGTCAATGCATGCTGGACATTGGTCAAGATGGCTGCCCGTGGAGGCGGGCTACCATCACGGCTTCAGCGGTGGCGACCGCCGAGGCAACACAGAGTAAATCCGCTTCACCAATCGCAGCGTTCGTCACCGCGCTCATCCTCGGGGGCGCTCGTCTGCCGGTGACTGGCGTTGGAAGGTCTTCAGGCAGCCTCCATGACAACTCTGTCGTCCATGCACCCCTGGAGGGTGGGACCTGGCCATGCATGAGGCATGGGGCGCCGGCTGAGCCCCATGCAAACGAGAGCTGGACAGCCATGCACTGCCAGGCGGGGACCGTTCCAGTCAGCGCCAGTCGGCTCTGCCGGCTTGACTGGCCACAAGGCCACTACTGTGACCCTGAGGAAGGTCCTCTCCTATATGCTCCTTGCCAGACATGTCTCTCAGAGACCGCTGTTTGGGGTAGTCTAGCCGGCGGGAGCGGTAGTCAATCGGCCGGGAGCCAGCGGTACTCTAGCACTTAAGTGTGCTGGAGTATCGGCGGGTGTCTCTAGTAGAAGAGTAGCCTGCTTAGCTGGAAACCCCGTGTTACTGTAACTGTTACTGTTAATCCACCGCATGGGTTGAGCTGTGTGCAAGGTCAAAGTTCAGACAGAATACAGCCAAACGGCTGTGTACAGTTACAGTTACAGTTACATCGGCTTTCCAGCAAAGACTACCTCTAGTCCTTGTACCACCGCCTAGACCCAAGTCCAGTTCTGGCCCGAACAATTACTTGTGAGGGGCGGTAGCCACCAGCCGGCTGCCTGCCAACGTGTAGTCCCAGAGCAAAAAGGAGAGCTATTGTGCGACGCCTCCAAAATAGGTCCTAACTGCTTCTAGGGGATAGGGGGTCAAGTGGCGCTTGCCAATCTACTTGACCGCCGTGGTGGAGGGGCCGGCGCCTGAGGGGCAGCCGGACCGTTCACCAGGGCTCTCCACCCGACCCTATCCTGAGCACGCTCAAACGCCGTGTCCGAAAAAGTCTTCCAATCAGAACGAGTGCCACTAGTTTCGCCTAGCTGCTGAATCAGTAGCTTAAGAAAATAGTGTCGGGAGGAGGCTGGAGGCCGGCCTTGCTGCCGAGCCACATCCATGTGCAGTCAAAAGTCGTACGAGGAAGACGAGAAGCCGGCATGCGCATCACATGGCCTAGCCACTGCATTGATCGCTTTGCCACAAGGCTCTCAATTGGCTCAGTGTCGCACGCCTGCCGAATATAAGTTAATCTGTGCCGGTCGACCAGGCGCACACCCAGAATGCGACGAAGGCAGTTAGAGTGGGCAACCTCCAATCGAGTCAGTTGTGTTTTAGTAGGGGCCCATGTTTCGCAGCCGTACAGAAAGTGGGGCAGCACGAAAGTGTTGTAAACCCGCATCTTAGACTGCACTTGCATCTTCTTGCTGGCCCAAATCTTATCAAAAGACGCAAACACGCCCAGCGCGCGACCGACACGCACACCGATCTCCTTTTCCACACCACCACTCTGGGTTATCCAACTCCCTAGATACTTAAATGCAGAGACGGTCTTCACTTCACCACCAGTCAGCGCAAACGTGGGCAGATCCGCGTCAAAATCTGCTGGCAAAATCATCACTTCTGTCTTGGCGGCGTTGATTTGCATGCCAAAGCTAGAGGACACTTTGTCAAGGATTTTCAGCATAAGCGCCAACTGAGCTGGGTCATGCGAGAACAAACATAAATCGTCGGCATACATCAGCATTACTATGCGCTCAACCGACGACGACAACACAGAGCCGCCGGCTCGGGTCACGACTGACACGCCAGCCCCCTCTGGCATCATGTCTAGCGCCTTTTTCACTATGTGGTCAATAAAAACATTGAACAACACAGGAGCAATGACGCACCCCTGTCGCACACCAGACGACACGGGGAATTCGTGCCCGATTTTCCCAGCCAGCCGCACGGCAGCTGCGGTGTTGGTGTGAAGATCCTCCAACAGATCAATAATGTGCGGATGAACACTATATAATCTAAGGACTCTCCACAGTGCCGCACGGTTTATGCAATCGTAAGCTTTAGAATAGTCGACAAATGCCACAGCCATGCATTGTTTGTACTCGGCATGTGCCGCGCTCAGCGAGCGCAGAGTAAAAATCGCATCAACAGTGCCTCTGCTTTTTCTGAAACCACACTGAGCCTCATGCAACTGACCATCAACCTGCGTGGAGACGCGGTGCAGAAGTATGGCAGCGTACACTTTCCCGGCAATAGAGAGAAGGCTTATACCGCGGTAGTTACCAGGGGAGTCACGCGGACCCTTCCCCTATATAACGGTGTGATAATAGCAGTTTTCCATTCCCTCGGGGCTCTCCCTGACCGCCATACGGCGATGATGACCCGGTGGAGCCATGCGATGGAAGGTGGGCACCGCAACAGCATGGCGTCCAGCTGGTCACCGCCAGCTGGTCGTCGCTGAGCTTGGTCTCCCCGCCATATAGCTTGTCGAATGACTCTGTCATGGCCTCCAGCACCCCGTCTGGACCGCTGTGCAGCGCGCCCGAGACGTCCCGCATGGCAGGTGGGATCTGATGGCTGCGGCTGCGGCCCGCCAGCCTGTCGCACGCGCGCGCAAACTGGCGCAGATTCTTCTTGCGTAGCATGTCTTGCGCCTCCGCCACCTGCTGGCCGATCCACCTCTCCCTGTCTCTCTGCACAGCTGCGTCGGCCGCGCGGTTGGCGCGGTTGCGCTCTCGTTTGGCAGCAGCAGACTTGCTCCTGAGCCATGCCGTGTGCGCGCGCTGTGTACAGCCAACAAGGAAATCACTGCATTGAACTTTGGGCTTGTTTTGTGGCGTCGTTGCTGGACACAGTGCAGTTCTGACGCATGCCCCTTTTTAGTCTCCGTCCTCCCCAGCTCAACAAACATACGCCGCCCCGGCGCCCGTGGCTTTCGAAACGCATGGCGTTAAGGCGCGGTCTCGAAACGTACCGTGCACAGTGCATTTAGGGTTAAGACACGCACCAGTGGTCTCCAGGTGGTGCCCTGGACCTTTCCGCGTTTTAGGTTAAGGGTTTGGGGGTTTAGAGGATAGGCCTAAACCCTAACAAGGGCATAGACCCGACCCCGAACACGCACCATCGCGCTCTCCTTGATCTTCTCAAGGTGGTGTCCGAGCACCTTTCCGTGCGTACCGGGCGCGGCACCGTCCTTGGCCTACGGTGTGTGTGTGGTGGTCGATTTTACAGTCTTGTTGGACGCCTTCAATGGCGTATTAGACTTGTGCTTGCGCACTCAATCCCTGAGGCAGGCAGATACTATCACCCGTACTATTCCACTCAGTGGATACACATTGACTGTGTCCATCCCACTAGCTCTAGTACATCTGGTCGCGCCATGCGTCTCAGTTCGGGCAGCCAGCCTGGCCACCCTCCTCCTCCTCCGTTCATCACGTGGCGCACGCCCGACATGCCGCCAGCCTCCATGCATGGCGCTTGCGCTGCGAGGGCGCTTGCTGCCAGTGCACGTTCGTCGTCATGTGTCTCATGCAAATAAGATTCGCCCTGCATGGAGACCCTCCATGCAGGTTACTGTGTGCGTGTGTGTGTGTGTGCGTGTGTGTGTGTGTGTGTGTGTGTATGATGATGATGGATGCTACAGGCAGGGACACCTCTAAAGGTGTTTTATAAGACCGTGCTCGGCGCGTAGAGCCCGAGCACCTTCACGAGATGGCTGGCTGCTGGTGGTAGGGACCCCCCACGCTGCAAAGAGCGTGAGCACACCCCCAGGCCCCCTACCGCAGCGGCAGCAACCGCATGTTGATGTCGGTGTGCGCATAGGCCCCCCCCTTGCCCCCCCACTTCTGGAGGCCTTCATATATGCATGACCCATGTCTCCACTGAGGGAGAGATGGGAAGAGAGCCCCCTAGCGGCGGCTAGGACTGAGGAACTGATCATGGGATATTTCATACCTGGGAATATTTCATACCCCGACCCCCCCTGTGAAAAAAAACGAGCGGCAAGTGGGGCATCGCCAAGTGGGGCGTCGCCCAGCGAGAGGCGAGTGGGGCATTGCCCAGTGAGAGGCGAGTGGGGCATCGTCCAGTGAGAGGCAAGTGGGGCATCGCCCAGTGAGAGGCAAGTGGGGCATCGCCCAGCGAGAGACGAGTGGGGCATGGCCCTGCGAGAGGCGAGTGGGGCATCGCCCAGTGAGAGGCGAGTGGGGCATGGCCCATCGAGAGGCAAGTGGGGCATCGCCCTGTGAGAGGCAAGTGGGGCATCGGCAAGCAAGAGGCAAGTGGGGCAACGCCATCGCCGTGTGTGGGTGGGTGGGTGTAACCAGTGGGTGGGTGCGCACTTGCGCGAGCGGGAGCGTGCGCCCAGCACAGCGCAGCACAGCACAGCACAGCACACCCCACACTCGTCCTCCTCTCCCCCACCCCGCCGCGCCACCTCCCTCCGCTTAGCAAGGGTCGCAGGGATACGCGCTCTGGCACAGCACAGCGCACCCCACTCCACACCGAATATTCGCCTTCCCAGCCCCCATCCGCCGCGCCGCCTCGTTCCGCCCAGCAAAGGGTCATGCCTCGGGGCTACGCCCTCTGGCACAGCACAGCACAGCACAGCACAGTACAGCACAGCACAGCACAGCACAGCACAGCACAGCACAGAGCACAGCGCAGCACAGCGCAGCACAGAGCACAGCACAGCGCAGCCCACACCACTCCACACCCCATAATTGCCTTCCCGACACCATCCGCCGCGCCGCCTCCTTCCGCTTAGCAAAGGTCCAGCCTCGGGGCGACGCTCTCTGGCACAGCAAAGCACAGCATATCATAGCATAGCACAGCACAGCACACACCCCACTCCACACCCCACACTCGCCTTCCCAGCCCCATCCGCCGCACCGCCTCGTTACACTCAGCAAAGGGTCATGCCTCAGGGTACGCCCTCTGGCACAGCACAGCACAGCACAGCACAGCACAGTACAAAGCACAGCGCAGCACAGAGCACAGCACAGCGCAGCACAGCACAGCACAGAGCACAGAGCATAGCACAGCACAGCACACTCCCCACACTCGCCTTCCCAGCCGCCATCCGCCGCACCGCCTCGTTACACTCAGCAAAGGGTCATGCCTCGGAGTTAAGCCCTCAAGCACAGCACAGCACGCACAGCACAGCATGCACAGCACAGCACAGAGCACAGCACAGCACAGCGCAGCATACACCACTCCACACCCCACACTCGTCTCCCCAGCCCCCATCCGCCGCGCCGCCTCCCTCCGCTCAGCATGGGTCCAGCCTAGGGGCGACAACACAGAGCATAGCACACAGAGCACAGCACAGAGCATAGCACACAGAGCACAGCGCAGCGCAGCACACTCCACACCCCACACTCGCCTTCCCAGCCCCCATCCGCCGCGCCGCCTCCTTCCGCTCAGCGGGGTCCAGCCTCGGGGCGACGCCCTCCGGTCCCTCCTTCCGCGCGCCAGACAGCAGCAGCTCGCGCCGCGCGTCGGCGGCCCGGCGCAGCGCGTCGACGCCAGCATTGGCGGTGGTGTCTCCGCCGTCCGCGCCGCCACCGCCGTGCGTCCGTACTCCTGCGCCGCCGCTGCCGCTGCTGGCGCTGCCGGCGCCGCCGCTCTTCCCCGCCCCCGCCTGGCCTTGGCCCGCTTGATGGATCCTGCCGCCCGCTGCTGCTGCGGGGAGGGGAAGGAGGACGATTGGGCGCGTGCGTGTGTGCGTGTGCGTGTGTGTGTGTGTGAGAATGTGTGAGAGGGAGCGCTGTCGTTGTGGGAGGGGAAGGGGGGCGAGTATGAGTGTGTGAGCGTGTGAGGGAGAGAGAATGGGGGAGAGCGACGGGGCGTGGTTGTCCTGCAGGACAGCCCCCCACACTGCACACACACACACACACGCACACACACACAGAGAGAGAGAGAGATCGTTACAGAGAACTCTGCACGGCAGACCTAGATAGGCTGTTTCTGGTCATCATTGAGGAGGTTTCATTTGGAGGCGGGTGACCAACCGCGCGCCAACAAGAGGGTGAATAAACTCATTCAAAAAGCAGTGGGGGAAAGGGGCAAATGCGGGTCACTGACGGCTGTGTTCGTCTTTCCGCTTCGACTGAGTTTAAACTAGGTCTCGGCAGATTGACATCCACAGTTGTGGAAATCTCGCTAAGAGGATCCACTCGGGGGTGACTCGCTTGGACAAGAGGTCCATTAACTCGGGGTGCTTGGAGATGTCGCGTTTGAAGTTGGAAAAGTGGGTGTTTGCGGAGGAACGGAACTTGACGGAGTGGGCGAAAAAGTCGTCGGCGCTGAGCCGGTGGGATGTGATGGCGCCGCCGGCACAGAGCGAAGTCATGTCCGGTCGGCGGTACGCGAAAAGGGCGGCAGTGGGGGGGTATATGATGTCGGGAGGGAGTGGGGGGGGAGAAGGGACGGGCGGGTGTGTGGAGATGGAGGGGCGGGGGGACGGGGGAGGTGGGAGGCGGCGGATGAGGGAGCCGATGAACGTAGCACGGTGCTTGTTGATCGTTTCGATGATGGGGAATGTACAGGGGGGGAGGCATGCATCGTGGTGGTGGAGGTGTGCTCTGTGGTCTGAGGAGGGATGCCCTTGATGAGGCGGAGGAAACGGTTGTGGGTTACTTCAAGTCGGTGGATGTGGGCCTTGTTCAACGTCCATGTCTGGCAGCCATACAGTAGGGCAGAGATCACAAAGGCGTTGTAGAGGTGGATCTTGGTAGTGGGAGAGATTGAGTTGGAGTTCCAGAACCGGGGAGTGAGACGGTTGAAGGCGTACCAGGCACTTCCGATCCGGCGTGAGATCTCTGAGTCGAGGATGTCGGAATCAGACGTGTTGGGAGCGTCATCAGAAGGGGCGGCGGGGGAGGACAGAATACTTCCCAGGTATTTGAACTTGGAGGTGGAGTGGACCAGGTGGGGGTAGATGAGGAGTTGGAGGGGATGGTGATAGGGGCGGAGGGGACGGTGTGGGCAGAAGGGTGGCCGAGGGATTGTGCCACGGTTTTGTCGTAGTTGATTGCAAGGGCCAGGTCTGAACAGATGCGGTCGAGGAGGGTGAGCATGGTGCGGAGGTCTTCCTCGGAGGGGCGAGCAGGGCGATGTCGTCGGCGTAGAGAAGGAGGGGGAGGATGGTGGTCAAAAAGTCCTTGCGGGACTCAGGGGTGTACAGTTTTCCGTCGATCATGTAGCCAATTTGAATGCCAGCGTTGGGGAGCTGGGCAATCAGGGACCGGACAACTGTGTCGATGTAGACATTAAAGAAGGAGGGGGGAGAGGGGGCAGCCTTGCTTGACGCCAGCTTTGAGAGGGAAAGGGGCGGAGTATGCACCGTTGACTCGTGCTCTGGCGGTGGCACCAGAGTAGAGGCTTTCGATGCGTGCGAGGAGGGCAGGGTGCGCGCCACGGTGGAGGAGAGTTTTCCAAAGCGCGGCGTGGTTGACACTGTCGAACGCCTTGGACAGGTCGACGTAAGCCACATGGAGGGGGGCGCGGGCGCGGTGTGACTCTTCTTGGAGGCATCGTAGGGTGAAGATGGCATCGGAGGTGCCACGGCCCGGACGGAAGCCGAACTGGGAAGTGTGGAGGGTGGGCTCAAGCTGGAGCTTGAGGCGGTTGAGGAGGATGTGAGTGTAGACCTTGCCAGCGACGGGCAGGAGGGAGATGCCGCGGTAGGACTTGCTGCGCGCGGGTGGGCCCGAGGATGCGCCCTTGTAGAGGGGGCAGATGTCTGCTTGGTTCCACGCGGCGGGGATGGAGGTGGTGTTCCAACAGGTTCCAACACACACACACACACACACACACGCACCTACAAGCAGCTTCTTCCTAGCTTCTTCCCAGGTTGTTCCTAGCTTCTGTGTAGATTCGTCACAGCTTCTTCCTGTCATCTTTGTGGCTTCTTCCTAGCTTCTTACTAGCTCCTCCCTAGCTTCTTCCTAGCTCCTTCCTGGCCTTGTCTTCCTAGCTACTTTCTAGCTTCCTCTTCCTAACTTCTTCCTAGCTTCTTCCTAGCTCCTTCCCAGCCTTTTCCTAGTTCCTCCAAGCCCTTCCTAGCTTCTCCCTTTCTTCTTCATAGCTTCTTCGTGGCCTCTTCCTAGCTGCTTCCCATCCCCTTCCTAGCTTCTTCATACCATCTTCGTGGCTTCTCTCTAGCTCCTTCCGAGCTCCTTCCTAGATTTATCACGCCTTCTGTCCTAGCTTTCTCCTAACAGTAACAGTAACAGTGACAGTAACAGTAACAGCGGCTTTCCAGCAAAGACTACCTTCTAGTCCTAGAACCACCGCCTGGACCCAAGTCCAGTTGTTGCCCTAACAATAACTTGTGAGGGGCGGTCGCCACCAGCCGGCTGCCTGCCAACGTGTGGTTCCAGAGCAAGAAGGAGGGCTGTTGTGCGACGCCTCCAGAATATGTCCTAACTGCTTCCAGGGGATAAGGGGTCAAGTGGCGCTTGCCAATCAAGCTTCCTCCTAGGTACCTTGGCCACTGCCAGCAGCGGGGACGCCGCCAGCGAGCTCCACAGAGAGCTGGATAAGCATGTTTTCAAGCTCGTCTCGCGCCGGCTGAGGGTGGCGCTCTGCCGTGGACTCGCCCTCCTGCGTGTGCGTGTGCGTGGGCGTGTGTGTGAGTGTGTGCGTGTGTGTGTGTGCGTTCAAGGGAAGAAAAGAGAGAGAGACAGCGTGAGCGTCATGTGTCTTCCAGCTCGTCTCGTGCTGGCTGTGGGTGGCGCTCCGCCGTGGACTCGCCCTCCTGCGTGTGTGTGTGTGTGCCTGTGTGCGTGTGTGTGTATGTGTGTGGAAAGGTGGAGGAGAGACAGCGTGAGCGTCATGTGTCTCCCAGCTCGTCGCATGTTGGGCTGGCTGTGGCGCTCTGCCATGGACTCGCCCTCCTGCGTGTGCACGCGTGTGTGTGTGCGTGTGTGTGTTGGCGCTCCACTCTGTGGGCGCTCCACTCTGTGGGCGCCCGCGCAGTCACCGCCTTTCACCAATATCGCCCGATTCTCGCCGCCTCTCCTCCTCAGTACGCCCTCTGTCGTCGGGCTGCCAATTCAGCAGCCAGTCGACGCATGCATCCAGGAAATCAGTCCATCCGCACACACACACACACACACACACACACACGCACACGCCCCCCCCCCTCCCCCCCTCCGCACCTTGCACAGCCCGCACGCCTTCCGGCACGCGTCCTCCATAAAGTCCCGGTTTGTCGTGCACTGGTCGGCCGCCACCCAGGCTGGGCACCTGGCCGGCATGCGGTCGGTGCACTCTAGCATGCGCTGCTCAACGGTGCGAACCTCGGCCTTGCAGTCGTCGTACAGCTCGAGCGCCTGCGCGTGTGTGTGTGTGTGTGTGAGTGTGTGTGAGTGTGTGTGTGTGTGTGTGTGTGTGTGTACGTGTGGTGTGTGTGTGGCCATGCGGTGGGTGCACTCCAGCATGCTCTGCTCAACGATCCGAACCTCGGCCTTGCAGTCGTCGTACAGCTCGAGCGCCTGCATGTGTGTGTGTGTGTGCGTGTGTGTGTGTGAGTGTGTACGTGTGGTGTGTGCGTGGCCATGCGGTCGGTGCACTCCAGCATGCGCTGCTCAACGGTGCGGACCTCGGCCTTGCAGTCGGCATACAGCTCGAGCGCCTGCGTGCGTGTGTGTGTGCTTGTGTGTGTGTATGTGTGAGCATAATTTTGTGTGTGTGGCCATGCGGTCGGTGCACTCCAGCATGCTCTGCTCAACGATCCGAACCTCGGCCTTGCAGTCGTCGTACAGCTCGAGCGCCTGCGTGTGTGTGTGTGTGTGTGCATGTGTGTGTGTATGTGTGTGGGTGTGCGTGTGTACGTGTGGTGTGTGTGTGGCCATGCGGTCGGTGCACTCCAGCATGCGCTGCTCAACGGTGTGAACCTCCGCCGTGCAGTCGTCGTACAGCTCGAGCGCCTGGGGAGGAGAAGTCGGTTTTGTCGGTTTTAAATTCTTCTTTTTAAGACCTTCAGACAGTACGGCACGTGGTTATGAGGTCGGTGCACTCCAACATGCGCTGCTCATCGATGTGAGCCTCCGCCTTGAAGTCGTCATACAGCTCGAGCGCCTGCGTGTGTGCATGTGTGCGTGTGTGTGTGTGCGTGTGTGTGTGTGTGTGTGTGTGTGTGTGCACGCGAGCATGCGCCCGGCCACGATTCGAGCCTCCGCCTTGCAGTCATTATTTAACAGCTGGAGCGCCTGCGCGTTTCAAGAAGGGGTTTCATTTTTTGTGTGTGCTGTTTAGGTTTTAAAACCACCGCACTCGGTGGGCATGAGGTCGGTGCATGCGAGCGCGCCTCCACACTTGTAACCTCTGCCTTGCAGTCACCATTTAACAGCTCGAGCGCCTGGGGAGGAGGGGTCGGGTTTGTCGGGTGTATCACTGCCGTAGGTTTCCTCTCCCTCTCTCTGCCTCTCTCTGCCTCTCTCCGCCTTCCTCTCCCTCCCTCACTCTCACTCACCTTTTGGCACTCGTCGTACATATGTTGGCTTTGGTTCACATTTGTTGGTTTTGGCGTTTGGCTCTCTCTGCCTCTCGCTGCCTCTCTCTCTCTCTCTCTCTCTCTCTCTCTCTCTCTCTCTCTCTCACCTTTTGGCACTCGTCGTACATTTGCTGGTGCGGCGGGCAGTGCCGCAGGTGGTAGTGGCAGATGCCGGCATTGAGCGTCACAATCGTCTCCATCATGAGCAGGTCGCCAAAGTACTGCGGGAGGTCGTCGTTGGGCGACGCGCCCTGCGCGTTCTTCGTGAAGCCCTCCTGCCAAGCGTGGGTTTAGGGTTTTAGGGTGGAGGGTTTTAGGGTCTAGGGTGGAGGGTTTAGGGCTTGGGGCTAAAGGGTTTAGGGTTCAATACGATTCCGGGTGTAGAAGCCTGACTAAGGGGCAGCCTGCGTCAATCATGGAAGTAATGCGGGAGGTCGTCGTTGGGCGGCGCGCCCTGCGCGTTCTTCGTAAAGCCCTCCTGCAGAGCGTGTGGGGATTTAGGTTCGAGCGCAGGTTCAGGGTTGAGCGCCACGATGGTCTCCATCATGATGGGCAGGTCTCCGAAGACGTATGGGAGGCCGTCGTTGGGCGACGCGCCCTGCGCGTTCTTGGCGAAGCCCTCGTGCGAAGCGTGTGACCCTCGGGTTCAGGGTTTCGAGCTTGGGGCTCAGGGCTTGGGGCTCCAGGTTCCGGGGTAACACACTGTAACTGAAATCAGAAATCAGGTCTCCAAAGAAGGGTGAGAGGCCGTCGTTGAGCGGCGCGCCCTGGGCGTTGGTCATGAAGCCCTGCTGTGAAGCGTGGGTAAAGGGTTTGGGGTTGGGGTGCAGGGTTTAGGGCTCAGGATTTGGGGTTTAGGGTTGCGGGTGTTTACACCCTACAGGGTGCAGGACTTGGGGCTTGGGGTTCCAATTGTAGGGCTGAAAGAGCCCTCGCATCATGCGCCAATGAGGAAGTAATGTGGGAGGTTGTCGTTGGGCGGCGCGCCCTGCGCGCTCTTGGCGGAGCCCTGCTGTGAAGCGAGGTGGCAAAGGGTTCAGGGTTTACTGTTTAAGGCTTCGGATTCGGGGCTTCGGGTTTTGGGGGTTTGACACGTAACTGAAATGAGCAGGTCTCCAGAAGTAGTGTGGGAGGTCGTCGTTGGGCGACGCGCCCTAGGCGTTGTGCTTGGTGAAGCGAGGGGGTGTACAGGGTTGGGGGTCGATTGCAGGCCACGTGTGGCTTTCCCTGTAACCCCCCCTCTCTCGCTCTTTCTCTACCTCCTTCTCTTTCTATTTTTCTCGTTCTCTCCCTCGTTCCCTCCCTCTCCCTGCCTCCTTCTGTCTCCCTCTGTCTCCCTATTCCCCCCCCCCCTATTTTTCTGCCCCCCCCCCTTCTCTCTCTCCCTCCCTCTCTTTCCCCTCCCTCCTTCACTTTCTCTCTCCCCCTCCCTCCCTCCCCCTCCCTCCTCCTCCCTCCCTCCCTCCCTCCCTCCCTCCCTCTCTCTCTCTCTCTCTCTCTCTCTCTCTCTCTGTCCCTTCCCCTCCCTCCTCCCCCCACTTTCTTCCCCCTCCCCTCTCTCATTCTCACCCTGTACTTCTTCAGCTGTGACACACTGAGCGGGTGCTGAAACACGCCACCCGTGCGCTTGCTGGGGTCGTTCAGGTCCCACGGAGCGCACTTTGCGACATCGAAATCGTAGTGCCACTGCGGGAAAATCAGGGCGTGGAATCTGTGTGTGTGTGTGTGTGTATGTTTGGGGCTTGATTAACGGATGCGCGCTCTCGTCGCCGAGCCCTGGACCCAGCAATGCGGCGCTGCTGGTGACGAGGATCTCCGTGCCGCTGACGAGCGGGGTAAAATACGACTGGCCCGGCTCCTGCTAGACTGCCCCTCGGTGGAACACTTCAGGAGCGGCTTGCCCGGCGCTGCCATGGCTTGGCGAGTAGCCGCGGCGCTGCCGCGGCCCGTGCTGGGAGACGGCCCTTATCCTCCCCCCATGCAGGACGCCATGCGGCACCGATCTCGACGAGTTGATCGACGAGCGGAGGAGCTGGCGCCCGTCAATGCATGCTGGACATTGGTCAAGATGGCTGCCCGTGGAGGCGGGCTACCATCACGGCTTCAGCGGTGGCGACCGCCGAGGCAACACAGAGTAAATCCGCTTCACCAATCGCAGCGTTCGTCACCGCGCTCATCCTCGGGGTCGCTCGTCTGCCGGTGACTGGCGTTGGAAGGTCTTCAGGCAGCCTCCATGACAACTCTGTCGTCCATGCACCCCTGGAGGGTGGGACCTGGCCATGCATGAGGCATGGGGCGCCGGCTGAGCCCCATGCAAACGAGAGCTGGACAGCCATGCACTGCCAGGCGGGGACCGTTCCAGTCAGCGCCAGTCGGCTCTGCCGGCTTGACTGGCCACAAGGCCACTACTGTGACCC